>CM065684.1:60299285-60306785 GCA_017654935.2 Phymorhynchus buccinoides
TCGGAGTGTATAATCATGATGTGCGTAAACGAGCAATCATATAATCTTCACAGCAATGCCGTGAGTGCGTAAGACTAAGAGTAAGGAGTGCAACAACATCATATAAATCAACTTCTGGACATTTTCCGCGCAGATGACGTGCTTAGTACACATCTGTCAATGTCTTTGTTAGTACTAAATAACATGACTCAGAAACCTGTTGGAGTGGTCCTTTTGACATCTACTCAACTTCTTGATCAAGCCCATCCCCACCCCACACCCCCGCTTACCCTCCACCCCACCCCCTTTCCTTCCCCTACTATGATCTTTGTTTCTGATGGCATGCAATCCACTTAGCGTGTGCATGTGCATATTCAAAGTGAAATACAAAGCCTTTGCGAAAAACTTGTGTACCTAAAACAGAGAACCACGAACCACGAATCCCATAGTCAGGATGACCGTTAGGGCGCCTCTGAAGATTTCAAAACAGAGAACATGTACCTAAAAGAGAGAACATGTACCTAAAACAGAGAATATGCACCTATAACAGAACATGTACCTAAACAGAGATCATGTACCTAAAACAGAGAACATGTACCTAAAACAGAACATGTACCTATAACAGAACATGTACCTAAAACAGAACATGTACCTATAACAGAACATGTACCTAAAACAGAGAACATGTACCTATAACAGAACATGCACCTAAACCAGAGAACATGAACCTATAACAGAACATGTACCTAAAACAGAGATCATGTACCTAAAACAGAGAACATGTACCTATAACAGAACATGTACCTAAAACAGAACATGTACCTATAACAGAACATGTACCTAAAACAGAACATGTACCTAAAACAGAGAACATGTACCTATAACAGAGAACATGTACCTAAAACAGAGAACATGTACCTAAAACAGAGAACATGTACCTAAAACAGAGAACATGTACCTATAACAGAACATGTACCTAAAACAGAGAACATGTACCTATAACAGAACATGTACCTAAAACAGAGAACATGTACCTATAACAGAACATGCACCTAAACCAGAGAACATGAACCTAAAACAGAGAACATGTACCTAAAACAGAGAACAGAGGGGGGGGGGGGGGGTGGGGGTGGGGGGGGGGGGGGGGGGGGGGGGGGGGGGTTGCAAAATCTCTCCAAATTGCAAATGCTCCAGTTTTTTTCATACAACAATTCACATCGATTTCTTTAAAAATCTGATACTGACATTATGGCCGTTCTTAAATCTACAAGTACCGACAAGTACGAGACGTCCCTCTTCTGCCCCCCCCCCCACCCCCTCCTCCCTTCCGCACATGTCCCCTACGTTCTACACCATCCCACCACTTCCACACCCTTGAAGATGAAAAGGTACAGACGTCACACACAAAACCCACTTGCTAGTGTGAACTCATGTGAGTGACATTGAGAGCGTTCATTAGCGCTGAGGGCCTGCATGGTTCAGCCCGGTTTCACTGGTTTATTCATTGTTCTCAAAGGTAGGTCCACCTTTTATCCATGTTCTATGTCACATTTTGAATCTTGAGATGGCAAATCATGGTAAATTGGCTTTGCTAATCTTTTGTGAACGATATTGAATCCCAAACTCGGAGGCATTTGCACTGGCTCTTACTAGTACTGCAGCAAAAAGGATTATTTGGCTTTGGGGACCTTCCCCAACACCAGCTGTCTAAAAGTCTTTGTCCAGGACAGTGGGAATATCTGGGGCAAGACTTCGTTATAGTTAACACTATGCCCAGTCCTCAAGAATAGTAATTGCCTCCTTTGTATCTGAAAGTCGTGGCTAGTCAGACAGGACTGACTGACACACATTTTGAAGTTTGACATAATTGGTAGAATTAGGTATGCTTTGCTTTATTAGGTGGATGATAGTGATAATGACTGATTTGTTTTGAACAAGTATCATCGATTATAACTGATCTTTTTCTTATCACAGTATTTGACAGTAGCGTGGCCTGGTTTGGTTTCCAATAATGATGTGTCCAATTTACCAAGAAATAATTATTATCTGAGCTAGTATATAACTAAGTAAGGCCTCGTATATAAGTAGTAATGTACACTTCTAAATTATTGATACAAATAAGTTTGAGTAAGTTTGTTCTTTTATGGTTTGGGCTTTTCTTAAACTAAATCATCACCAAACAAAGACTTGCTACACTGTGATGTGACGCTTAGATGGCTCAGATATGTTTCCTTTCATTTCATTTTCTTTGATGTATAGGCGCTAGGCCTCATTGTTGTTTTATTGCTACACGTCTTTGGACTTGGGTACTTCATCAAATATGGATTTGAGAGGGGTTACAGGGGCTCCATCCCCTCAGAAAAAAATAATAAAAATGTAAAGAAAAAAAAGAGAGGGAGAAATGGTATCCTATGCTGTAGTTTTAGCTTATTCTCTCACAGGAAGCCTTGATTGCGCTTTTACATTCAAATTATCATCAGTTTATGGGAGGCAAGCCCCCACCCCCACCCCCGACCCCTCACACCACCCCAACTGACCACTTGGAATTGCCCCCTCCCCTCTTCCATGACTGGCTGATCCACCCCCAAATATGGTTGTATTTTTATGTTTTTTGTTGTTTCCTCTCCACACATCATGTTTTCTTTCATTCATAGATTTTTGTATTTATTGTTGATTATGATTATGGTTAAAAAAATAACAATTATAAAGTGAAACCTATCCATCCAGCTTGTCCGTGCGCTTGCGCCCCCTAACCCCCCCCCCCCCCCCCCCCCACACACCCCCCCCGCCCCCCCCCCCCCCCCCCCCCCCCACCCCCCCCCCCCCCCCCCCCCCCCCCCCCACCACCCCCCCCCCCCCCCCCCCCCCCACCCCCCCCCCCCCCCCCCCCCCCACACGCCACCCCCCCCCCCCCCCCCTTTGTTGGCAATACAGCCCCCACCCCCACCCCCTGGCTTCAAAACGTTCCCTACATCACTGGGGAAGATACTGTTGGTGACAAAATGGCTGACAGTTGGACACACAACACGGAAGAACTGTCAAGTCCAATGATGGATGACTGGACTGCTGTGTCTCCCGAGGCCGTTGCTTTGTCTTACCTACTAAGGAAAGGGTTTCCTCATAGCTTGTTTGTGTCTCTGTCTGTGTCTGTCTGTCTGTTTGTCTCTCTCTCTCTCTCTCTCTCTCTCTCTCTCTCTCTCTCTCTCTCTCTCTCTCTCTCTCTCTCTCTCTCTGTCTCTGTCTCTGTCTGTATCTCTCTCTCTCTCTCTCTCTCTCTCTCTCTCTCTCTCTCTCTCTCTCTCTCTCTCTCTCTCTCCTCTCTCTCTCTCTCTCTCTCTCTCTCTGTATGTCTCTCTATATCTGTGTTTGTCTCTGTCTTTCTGTGTCTGTCTGTCTGTCTCTCTCTCCCCCCCCCCCCCCCCTCTCTCTCTCTCTCTCTCCATCTACTAGTTCTACTAGTTATTATGATCCATGTCATTTTAGATTCACTTTACTAATGGCTAGTAGAAATGTCAATGTTTTAACCAACCTTGCTTTATTTATTTATTTAGGAAACTTATATAGCGCATTACCTTAAAGCTCAATGCGCCTAAGATTTGTTTATGTACGAAGTTGCGAAGAGATTACGCATAGTAAGATGTCTTTTTGCTTAGTCGATAAATTAAAAAAAAAGTTTATTGCAAACAAAAAAGGCACGGCACGGAATTAACATTCAAAAAGCTAAAATGCACGGAATTGAAGTACAGAAATGAAACATGCACGGAATTGAAATACAGAAAGGTAAAATGCATGGAATTGAAATACAGAAAGATAAAATACATGGAATTTAAATACAGAAAGTTAAATGTATAGGCATTAAAATGCAGACAGGTACATGCACGGAAGTGAACTGCGTAAATGCGAAATGCGTGACTGCGAAATGGATAAAGCAAAGCGACACGCCCAGAGGCAAATAATGTTGCGCACCTAAACAAATAAAACATTTCTGCATCCACTTAACATTCCCTGTGTGTGTGTGTGTGTGAGCATGCATGTGTGCATACATGTGTGCTTGTGTGTGTTTTGGTTTTGTGGGTTGTGTGTGCACGCATGTATGTGTGTGTGTCTATGTTTGTCTGTGTGTCTGTCTGCGTGCGTACGTTTTTGTGTGAGGGTGTTTGTGTATGTGTGTTGGTGTATGTGGTCAGTCCATGCGGCTCGGTTGCTGTGGCTTACCGAATGGGGTATGAACGAGTTGGCGTCGATAAATATGTGTGTTTATGTGTGTGTGTGTGTGTGCGTGCGTGCGCGCGTGTGCGTGTGTGTGTGTGTGTGTGTGTGTGTGTGTGTGTGTGTGTGTGTGTGTGTGTGTTAGAGGGAGAGAGAGAGAGAGAGTTGCTTTGTATATGTGCTGTTGCTGGTTAATGCTGTTTTTGTTGTCTGTTGATGAATCATTGATTGTAAAGCGCTTTGGGCTCATCTGAGGTAAAGCGCTATATAAATGTACAATTATTATTATTATTATTGCATAAATTATTTGTTAGACAGGTCCCTCACCACAGCTACAAAACAGACCCCAGAAGGATGTAGGAAGCTAGTGGTCGAAACATTTGTATAAATGGCTTTAGGGAACGTGTTTCTCAGTTGCACCGAAGCAACCCCTGTTATTTATTTCTTCATATTTTTTAGCTTGTATAGCCGCTTTACGTGATAAAGTATTGGGGTTTTGACTAATTGCTCACTGAAGCACTCCTTGATCCAAGATGTGTTTATAGATAATAATAATGATAATAATAATAATAATAATAATAATAATAATAATAATAATAGTGAATCATTTATATAGCGCAATCCTCCACCAAATGTGGAGCTCTATGCTCTTAACAACAACAAAAATTAAAAGCAAGAAATTCAACAACAAAACCAAATAATCGCTCACGCACATGCAAATAGGCATACACATACACACCCCACACCCCACACACACGCATACACGCACGTACGCACGCACACGCACGCACACACACGCACGCACACACACACACACACACACACACACACACACACACACACACACACACACACACACACACACACACACACACACACACACACACACACCGTTACCATCACCACCACTCACCCCACCCAAAAACACAATACAAATACAATCAGTTGAATAAAGCATCAACACACTCTCTCTCTCTCTCTCTCTCTCTCTCTCTCTCTCTCTCTCTCTCTCTCTCTCTCTCTCTCTCTCTCTCTCTCTCTCTCTCTCTCTCTCTCTCTCTCTCTCTCTCTCTCTCTCTCTCTCTCTCTCTCTCTCTCTCTCTCTCTCTCTCTCTCTCTCTCTCTCTCTCTCTCGCAACAAAGCTGACGTAGACATTGCAGTCAACACACAGTGAAACTAATATGGGGGGGGGGGAGGGGGGAGGGGAGGGTGTGTGTGTGAGAATAGAGTCCAGAAGTAATGTGGCCTAAAGGTTGTGATGTAGCTTGAATAGGTGGGTCTTGAGAGCTGATTTGAAACATAGGTGTGTGCGTGCGTGCAGGGCCGGATCTTGGTGGATTTCCTAGTTTCCGGGACCCCCCCCCCCCCCCCCCACACACACACACACACACCTCTGCATGTACCTTATACAAGGGTGAAAAATAAGAAAAAATTGGATCGATTTTTAAAAACTTAATAATCACTAAATTGGATTCTTATACCCCCCCCCCCCCCCCCCCCCCCCCCCCGAGGCTTCGCCCTTGGACCCCCACAATGGCGCTGCCCTTTAACCCGGGACCCATGCATAGATTCTCCTTGGGCCCCGGGCGAGAACCCTCCCCCCCCCCCCCCACCACCACCTCTTACGAATCACTTCTTCCGGCCCTGGTGTGTGTGTGTGTGTGTGTGTGTGTGCGTGTGCGCGTGCGCGTGCGTGTGCGTGCGTGCGTGCGTGCGTGCGCGTGTGTGTGTGTGTGTGTGTGAACAAACTTCCTCTCTCCCTCCTCCGTCAGCGACCGACCCTCTCTGCTTTCAAAGCTAACCTCAAAACCCACCTGTTCCCCCGTCATTAAAGCTCCGCTCTCTTTCTTTTCTCTCTCTTGCCATTAGGTCTGTTTCTGTTATATTCCATTTATGTTATCCGTGTGTTCGCTTTGTATTGCGTTTTAGTTTGAATGCGCTATGAATGCTAACGTGTGTGCGCGCTTCGATTTGATTTATATCAAGATTCAGCGCCGTATGAATACTGTATGTTGTTGTTGTTGTTGTTGTTGTTGTTGTTGTGTGTGTGTGTGTGTGTGTGTGTGTGTGTGTGTGTGCGCGCGTGTGTGCGTGCGTGCGTGCGTGCGTGCGTGCGTGTGCGTGTGCGTGTGCGCGTGCGCGTGTGTGCGTGTGCGTGTGTGTGTTGTGTGCGTGTGCGCGTGCGTGCGTGCACGCGCGCGCGCGTGTGTGTGTGTGTGTGTGTGTGTGTGTGTGTGTGAGTGTGTGTGTGTGTGTGTTTGGGAGGGGGGGGAAGGGGGGGGGGGGGAGTCCTGCCCTCCTTGATCCAAGAAAGATCACATATGTATGCGTGCACGCGTGTGTGTATTTATATGTAGGTGTATGTGTAGGTGTGTGCGTGCGTAAGATTAGTGTAGTTTGGAGAAGGGTGTGTGTGTGTGTGTGTGTGTGTGTGTGTGTGTGTGTGTGTGTGTGTGTGTGTGTGTGTGTGTGTGTGTGTGTGTGTGTGTGTGTGTGTGTGTGTACGTGTGGGTGTGTACGTATGTGTGGGTGTGTACGTACGTGTGGGTGTGTGCACGCGCGCACGTATGAATGTCTGACAGACAGAGGTGGGGTGTTGGGGGGGAGGAGGAGGGGCCGGGGAGGCACTGGCCCTTTTTATTTCCATTGTTTGCCAGTTTTTTGTGGGTTTTTTAAATTGTTTTAATGACTGGAACACCAACACTGGCTAAGATATTCACAAGGAAGCAAAGGCGTTTGTATAGTCTGCATGTTTGCTTAACGGGCCAGCCACACGTCCACTAAAATCGCACGATTGTACTATGCGATTCGATCACGTGGTCTCCAAGAACAAATGTGATTGGCGCATCGAGATCACGTGATCGAATCGTATCGTACAGTCGTGTGATTTTAGTGGACGTGTGGCTGTCCCTTAACTGTCGCATTTAACAATTCATTTGTGATCAAGGCTTTGTGCACATATATACGCGCAACTTTCGTACGGAAACCCACTCGCAATCTGCAAATAAAGAAATAATATATGCGGATGGAATTCCGCGTGTATGTGCACGCTCCTTCATATTTCTTACTTCTAGATTTGTTTTTGAGGATTGCGGATGAGTTTCCTTACGGAAGTTGCGCGTAAGGGCTTGTATTCATTACATCCGCAACCCGCAAGTTCCGCACGGAAACCCCATGCACTTATATAAGAAATAAGCGGACAGGATTTGCGCATGAGTTTTCGCATGTAATGTAGCCTACACACTCCTTCATATTTGTTACTTGAAGATTTTTTTTGCGGATTGTGCATGGGTTTCCGCACGGAACTTCCG
>CM065684.1:60314285-60319285 GCA_017654935.2 Phymorhynchus buccinoides
CAAGACTTATTCAAAACGATAAGGAAAACAGATAAGAGAGAGAGAGAGAGAGAGAGAGAGAGAGAGAGAGAGAGAGAGAGAGAGAGAGAGAGAGAGAGAGAGAGAGAGAGAGAGAGAGAGTATACACAAAACAATTTTAAAATAGATTAAAAGATGCTGATTCTGTACACACACAAAAATCAAGTGTTATATAGAATAAATAACAGTGTGTGTTTGTGAGCTTTTTCGAAGAAGAGGGTTTTATGCAATGTTTATACTTAAGAGTTTTGGCTGTAACATCTAGCCCTCATGCATACTGTTCCCTGGTGTATGCATGTGGTATGTGTTTATGTGTGCGTGTGTTATTATTTACTAGTAGCTGGTAGTGGGGTTTTACCAATGTCGCTTTTACGTGTGTGTGAAAAAGGACAATGCAAATTTGATCCGCTGATTGAATTCATTGATGGATTGTTTAAAAATCGATTGCTGGAGGGAAAAAACTCCGCTGTACCCAGGATGCTCATTCTAGCGCTACACCATTGTCTCGTGAGATGGAAGGATGCCATAGATCAATTTATCATTCATGCTCAATCATCACCCAACGATTGATTTGTTTTTAAACCACCAAAACATTTTAAATAATCAACAAGTGCAACGCCGAGCGGCTGCAAAGTCCCCTCGCAGCATCGCCGAGCTACTCCGAAATCGGAATGTGTCGGTTGTACACATACATAAAAACGCATCAAAACAGCACGTAACTACATAAAAACGCATCAAAACAGCACGTAGCTGAATAGTTTTTATATATATAGCCTTGGGGTTCGGACCCGTGATTTGAGCGCGCGCGATCATACGCACACGAGCGCACAGAAAAATTCATGGGTAAAGGTAAAGATGTGCCACCCCCCAACCAATTCATGACAACTGTGTTATAGACCATTCATCAAGAAATGTTGTGAAAAAACTGCATTAAAATACATGCAAAACTTCGCGAGATATTAACGATTATGTGTTTCGGGGTTTGAACCCCGTAACTGGCGCGACCTTGACCTTAATGTAAAACTAAATGCATCAGTGGATAGCTTGCATCTTGTCAAACTAGTATACCAAATTTGATGATGATAGACTGAATAGTTTTTGAGAAAAACGGACGAATAGCCGGACGGACGGAGGCACGCCGGACGGACACCGGACGGACACCGGACAGACGGACCAGACAAAAACAATAGCTCCCCGAACCTTCGGCTCGGGGACTAAAAACAAAACGACAAAAAACTGGATGAAATTTCGGATGAAAAGAGTTTACAGTAAAAAACAACCTTGCCAAATATACATCCCCACTTTCTCTTCCAAGATACTCTTTCAATACTTTTATGTTTCCTGTAATTGTGGTAATCCTATATCAGTACATCATTTGTTAAAATAATGCCCAATTTTAACATCACTTTATAGAAGAAAAAAAGTCTATTGATTTAGTGAAATATGAGAATGACAGTCAAATATTATCCAGCCCTTTCGTCTTTGATATTGCTACTGTTATAGCAAATTCTGAAATTGCCAAATTGTTATGATTTTTGGACGCCTCGTTACTAGAAATTGTTGTATTTCATGCATTAGTTTTGTTGATTATCAATACGTTTTGGGTTCTTTATTGTGTCTAATATCACTATTGGTGAAAAGACGTTAAATTAAGCTACCGAACCGTACCGATCTTCCAAGACCTCTTCAGATTGTCAGGGGAGTGAAACACTAGATGAAGGGAAAGACGATTGGTCTGTTTGTGTGTGCATACTTCGGAGGTAAGGATTGGGGTGAAGTGTGCATGTTATATATGGCTTAACACCGATGTTCTTCCTTGTTTGACTTGTCAATATTTGAGAAAGTCCTGTGTTTGCCCAAGTGAGAGTAAACATTTGTTTAAATCACTGAAGACAGAAGCTATCGCAGCAAACAAAAATCCTCTTCCCCCTCCCACGGTCCTTCCACACAAACGCGTGCGCGCGCGCGCACGTTCGCACACACACGCACGCACACGCACACGCACATATTTATTTACTTTAGGAAACTTATATAGCGCTTTGATTACCTTAAAGCTCAATATATATATATGTGTGTGCACACACACACATACACACACACACACACACACACACACACACACACACACACACACACACACACACACACACACACACACACACACACACACATATATATATTTATTTATTTAGGAAACATATAGCGCATTACCTTATAGCTCAATATATGTTTGTACACACATGCACGCGCACACACACACGCACACGCACGCACGCACACCTGGGCATTTAATGCTTACTCTTTCCTGCATCTCCACGGTTGGTCGTCTCACAGACTAGACTAGTGTCTGACTATTACTTTTGCCCGCATGTCTTGCCCGTATTTACGTGAACAAAAAAAAGGGTGGGTACGGGTGGGGTAACTTCCCATGCGATTCAGTCTGTTTTACATGCTGTGACTCTAATTAAGAGAGAGAGAGAGAGAGAGAGAGAGAGAGAGAGAGAGAGAGAGAGAGAGAGAGAGAGAGAGAGAGAGAGAGAGAGAACTTGAAAAACTTTAACTTTATTTTCCAAGGATAAAGATTTTAGACAACGCCTAGTCTTCCAATCTGTCCTTGATATATATATTCGAACATAGAATACAAACATGGCAAGGCATAATATTACACATACATATTTGAACATAAAGGTAGCAAAGCAGGTGCTATTATGATAAAAGAGAGAGAGAGAGAGAGAGAGAGAGAGAGAGAGAGAGAGAGAGAGAGAGAGAGGAGGAGGTGGAGGATGGTGAAGGCAGAGGAGAAGGAATCAGGGACATCCCGCTATCACTACGTATCAATAACACTACCAAGATGAATCAGTACGGCTATCACTACGTATCGATAACACTACCGGGCTAAATCAGTTCGGCAACTACTGCTGCTACAGTATGCATAACACTATTAGGGAAGTAGTAGATCAGACTTTTTATATATATATTTTTATTTTATTTTTAAAGTAAATCAGCACATTATTTTCTTTTATTCTTTTCAGAACACAGAACAAATTAAAGTTATTCAGTTTCTTTCTTAGGTTCACAAACTTATACATTGGACACAAACAAAGTTTTATTAAAGCAAACTATATATATAAGAGGAAAGTTTAATGGTGTGGTTGTTTTTTCTTCTTCAATTCTTGTACGTTTATATCATACTTCGTAGAAGGAAAGCGCATCAGTCTACCTGATCCAGGCACACCTCTCTACATTCCTCCTCACCGGGACTATGTTGGTGTTTACTACGATCTCTATGACCTCCCCTATTGAATCCTTCACTGGATCCACCAACATGGCATCCCATCTCTTCTACTCTCTTCGAGGGATTGTAATTTATTTTTGAAATTTTACACAAGATTTTTATCATTTCTTTTGAATTAAGTGCTGGTTTGCTTTTATTGTGGACTTTCAATCTGGTGCAAAGAGGACAACCTTTCTCTTGGAGAAAGTCTTCTAGCTCAGTTTGAATGTTCACTGTGGACATTCTTTGCAGGCCGATATGCAGACTGAAGAGTCTTTCTCAAAGACGAAACAGGTGTCTTTGCATAGGCATTGTCTATCCCCCCCCCCCCCCCCATTGGGAGAAAAAGTAAATCAGCACATTATTTTCTTTTATTCTTTTCAGAACACAGAACAAATCGTAATGTTAAAATTAAAGTTATTCAGTTTCTTTCTTAGGTTCTTAGGTTTCTTAGGTTCACAAACTTATACATTGGACACAAACAAAGTTTTATTAAAGCAAACTATATATATATAAGAGGAAAGTTTAATGGTGTGGTTGTTTTTTCTTCTTCAATTCTTGTACGTTTATATATATTGTAGGATAACAAAATTGTATATAGAAACACTCTCCACACCGATTGGTTACCCCACAACAAACCACTACAAAAGCAAATTCAGAGGCAAAATTGTGGTCTAAGGTAGCGAAGCGAGTTTAGAAGTGACCAAGGTATGGTGTGCTGACATATATGTCCGGAACGACTTTTCTCTCAGGTGTTAGGTTTGGTCAGGTTCTCCCTCCCAGGGACACCACCACCCACACCACCCATTTGGGGGTCTAAGAAGCACTACAAGCCCAAAGGACCCTCTAAAAGAATATACAGGGGGTCCCAGGGATGCACCGTAAAAGTGGGCAAACCAACACACCAAGGTCTTTGCATTCCAAGTCATGACCTCCGGTCAAGGACCACTGAGTCTAGGGTTAGGGGTTAACTGGGTCTCCCAAATTTTCCAGTCGATTCTCTCCCCCCGACTGTCATTGATGATCTATTCTTTGCCTACCCTCTGTGTGAATGTGTGTGTGTGCGCGCGTGCGTGAGTGCGTGCATTCATGCGTGCGCACATCGACATTCCGAAAACATCAACCAAGGGTCCTTCGAAGTCGGGAGTGTGGCTGCTGCCCACGCGGCGGGGTAATCAAAAACGGTCACACACCTAATGTTCTCATCCCTAGCTGGTGCATTTGTACCATAGTGCTTAAGTGCTTCGGCTATTGGGGTGATCCCTGGAGTCTTTAAGCCAGGGTAAGACGATAACAAACATCAATCAAGGTGCTCATCTTATGATCAGGTGCACTTGAAATGTCATTTATTACAATATTCACGCACGTACTGTGGACGCTCTATCCCTCCTCTAGGACCCTCTATACCCTAATAGGGACCCTTTGTCTTGCAGGCTGATTGGGAGCCCTGTCCTCCCATTTGTCTTCCAGGGTGGCTCTGCGGGCGTTTTCAGAGGATCAGCACAGCACTGTTGATATTGTAACGCCAGGCGTTACGATCCTCAGCTAAGGAAGACCACTGGTGATAATCACTGTACGGTGCGCATAGGGCTTTCTTCAGAGCGTCCTTGTGACACTTCTTCGACGGCGTTCCTCTGTCGTGGTAGCCCGTGGACAGTTCACCATGCGGTGCCACCTTGAACAGGAGCTGGCCTTTCATCCTGGAAAT
>CM065684.1:60324285-60371785 GCA_017654935.2 Phymorhynchus buccinoides
ACAGACAGAATCCGGGATTTTGATGAATGTTGGAAGATTTAAATCTAGTGGGGCCGTTTTTACTCCCACTGCGTGAATCGTCAGTAAAGTGTGTGTGCGTTGGGAAGGAGGGTGGGGTGGGAGTGTGACTGTGTCTGTGTGTAAGCTGTGGGTCTGTGTGCATGCAGGCGTGTGTGTACTTAATATGTGCGATGTATGCATGTATATGTGCCATGTATGTATTGATGTATTAGGGTCTATCTGGCAGAGCTGACAGACAGGCAGACGGTTGATGCGAGCCATCCTATACCCCGTCAACATCATCCTTGTGTTGGGATTTCTCTATCTCTATGGCTATGTAATGTATCTATGCATATATACATTTATCTCCGTGTGTGTGTGCGTGTGCGTGCGTGCGGCAGAGCTGACAGACAGGCAGAAGGTGATTCGAGCCATCCTATACCACATGAAGATCGTCCTAGTGTTCGGATTCCTCTATCTCTATGTATATATGTGCATATATCTATATGTGTGTATGTGTGGCAGAGCTGACAGACAGGCAGAAGGTGATTCGAGCCATCCCAAACCCAGTGAAGATCGTCCTAGTGTTGAGATCCCTCCATCTCTGGGAGGTTTAATGGTCTTCACCTGGTGCAAGCTTTAGGTCTTTCCTTTCTATGTTTTCTGTAGGTACATGCGCCCTCCCAAGTTCCGTCGCGACTATTGCCAGTATTGGCACATGCGACGTACTGATCCTGATCCTGATCCTGAACTCTATGACTATGTATGTATGTGCATATATCTATGTGTGTGTATTTGTGGCAGAGCTGACAGACAGGCAGAAGGTGATTCGAGCCATCTTGTACCCCGTGAAATTCATCCTTGTGTTCGGATTCCTCTATCTCTATGACTATGTATATATTATGTGCATATATCTATGTGTGGCAGAGCTGACAGACAGGCAGAAGGTGATTCGAGCCATCTTGTACCCCGTGAAGTTCATCCTTGTGTTCGGATTCCTCTATCTCTATGACTATGTATATATGTACATATCTATATCTGTGTGGCAGAGCTGACAGGCAGGGAGAAGTTGATTCGAACTACGCTGTACCCCGTGAAGTTCATCCTTGTGTTTGGATTCCTCTATCTGTTCATCTGCTCCCTGGACTTCCTTAGCTCCGCCTTCAAGCTGCTCGGGGGTGAGAGGACCGCTCACGTGCAGCATGCACACTGACAATTGCATGAACGTTTGTTTGCATGCACATAGTCACATGCACGTAAACCCATGTATACATACACACATGCGCGGACGCTTTCAAACACGCATGCATATGTGTGCGTGTACACACACACATACAAATAAGAGCGCACGCTCACACGCACTCGCTCAATCAGTCACACACACAGATTGACAGACACACACACACACGCACACTCCCCTCTCTCCTCTCTCTCTCTCTCTCTCTCTCTCTCTCTCTCTCTCTCTCTCTCTCTCTCTCTCTCTCTCTCTCTCTCTTTCTCTCACATGGTGCTGTATAATGATTATGTCATGATATGTATGACATAATACAATGTACCATGTGGGACACGTCAGATCCTGTTTTGCTACGAGGAGAAGCAGAAAGAATAAAGCAGGAGGAAAAAGGAGACAAGTTTAAACAGGCATGCTATTGTTTAGCCTTTAGGCTGATTTCAGGCTTTGAGGTGGCCCCAGATGTCATTTTTCAGATCGAAAAGAGACCAAATGAGAATACAAACACTTGTTATAAGTGAATACAAATGAACTAAATACATCAATGCCACTTGTAATGCTGTTTTTAAGGCTTAGGTTGCTAAAAGGCTTTAGTTTCAAGGGGCTTTCAGTCTTTTTTTTTTAGCCTTTTTTGCATGCTTTTCAGCTTAAATCACAATTTCTCAATCTCATGCAACATCAACATCATCATATCATCACCATCATCTTTCCTTATCATCATCATCATCATCACCACCGTCATACTATCATCATCATCATCATCATCACCATCATCATCATCATCATTATTATTCTCATCACCATATCACCACCATCATCTTCACCATCATCGTCATTCATTATCACCATCATCATCATTATTCTCATCACCATCACCATATCACCACCATCATCTTCATCACCATCGTCATTCATTATCACCATCATCATCACCATCACCATCATCACCACCACCACCACCACCATCCTTATTCTCATCACCATCATCATATCATCATCATAATCATCACTCTCTTCCTCCTCCTCTTATCATCATCATCGTCATCATCATCACCACCCTCCTCCTCCTCTTCCTCATCTCTCTCTCCTCGGGGAAAGAAGGCAGCACAGTGTTCCAGAAGTCGGGTATCCTGACCAACCCGGTGGCAGGGCCGATGACATCATCATCACCATTCTCCTCCTCTTCCTCCTCCTTCTCATCATCATTATCATCGTCGTCGTCGTCATCATAATCATCAGCAGCAATTCTCCAACTCCAACAGATCCCCTCAACTCTCTTTCCTGTCCCCACTGTCACAAAACCTTCAAGGCCCACATCGGACTCATCAGTCATCTTCGTACCCACCCCACATCCTGAACCCTTTGACACTGGAACTGTTTACGGGTGGTCTTCATCCCTCACATCGGACTCATCAGTCATCTTCGTACCCACCCCACGTCCTGAACCCTTTGACACTGGAACTGTTTACGGGTGGTCTTCATCCCTCACATCGGACTCATCAGTCATCTTCGTACCCACCCCACATCCTGAACCCTTTGACACTGGAACTGTTTACGGGTGGTCTTCATCCCTCACATGGGACTCATCAGTCATCTTCGTACCCACCCCACATCCTGAACCCTTTGACACTGGAACTGTTGACGGGTGGTCTTCATCCCTCACATCGGACTCATCAGTCATCTTCGTACCCACCCCACATCCTGAACCCTTTGACACTGGAACTGTTGACGGGTGGTCTTCATCCCTCACATCGGACTCATCAGTCATCTTCGTACCCACCCCACATCATCATCATCGTCATCATCATCATCATCATCATAATCATCATCATCATCATCATCGTCGTCATCATCATCATCATCATCATCGTCGTCGTCATCATCATCGTCGTCATCATCATCATCATCATCATCATTGTCGTCGTCATCGTCATCATCATCATCATCATCATCATCATCATCGTCATCATGGTGACTCTGTCCCCAGGGAAGAGTGCAGGCGAGGTGTTCCAGAACTCGGACATCCTGACCAACCCTGTGGCCGGGCTGATGATGGGGGTCCTGGTGACCGTCCTGGTGCAGAGCTCGTCCACCTCCACCTCCATCGTCATCAGCATGGTGGGCGCGGGAAGTGAGTCACCATCACCAACATTTTCTGTTATACTCCGTTGTCTTTCTTTGGGTCCGCAGGGCTCCCAATCGTCCCGCAAAACAAGGGGTCCCAGGGACTCCTTCACTTACAGTATAGAGGGTTCTAGAGGCGGGATAGAGGGTCCCAGTGGCATTGTGAATGCTAAAAAGAATTTTTCTAGTGCATCCCTGGGACCCCCTGCATATTCTTTTAGAGGGTCCTTTAGAATTTTAGTGCTTCATAGACCCACAAATGGGGGTCCCTGGGAGCCCTGCTCCGTTATCTTTCTTTGGGTCCGTGTCCCATGTTCTGAGACATCTTCTTCTGCGTTCCCAGGCCATATGGCCATAATGTGTTAGGTACATATGTGTCAGGTTTTCACTGGTCTCCCCGCTGCATTCAGCTGACACATTCAGATTTTGCAGGAGCTAAAAAGAGAACATTATTTGGAAGATTTATTTTTAAAGCGGCAGGAGAATGGGCCAATAAGTTTTGGGTTTTTTTAATATTGTAAGAAGAGGAAAAAACAGTCAGAGAGACAGAGGAAGAGGAAGCTGCTAGCACAGAACTTCCAGAAGGTGGGGGAACTATTTGTACGAAAGACCCCCCGGTATCCCCACGGGGGACACCCAGTAGCGTTACTTCCAAGGTGCTCATTCGGAGACCCTTCTTCTTTTGTGTTCCAGGGTCACATGGCATTTATCTTCATTTATGTTCATTTTATCAATGAATTAGCTTTCTTTACAGAGTGAAATGTTACAGGAAGTTGTGTAGTTTAGCTACCCCTTCACATGCTTTTGGCTTTCAATTGGGATATATCGTTCTTTCCGTTTCAGAAAATAACCCTAACATAATACTAAACCTATCCCTTATTCGAGCGAAGCAAAATGTTGCTTCTTAGTATAAATTTCCAATGAGAAAATTTGGTTGAAAGCAGCGAAACTGCATTCCAGTTTCGCACTTGTGAATGAGTCAGTAGGCCTAGTACCGCAGTGGAACCTCCATTATAAGACCTTCTAAAAGCATCCAAAATGAGGTGATGATGAAACTGATGTTTTACGTCCTCTCGGTCACAGACACATATGGGACATTTGTAAATACAAAGATGGTGGGAACAATACTGGTTGCAATGCCCGGAGGCAGTGCAACACCAGTAAAGTCCCGAGGTTTTTTTAACAATATAGATAGGTGTAGCGGTAACCACGCCTTGGTTAAACCTCATCGGCTATGGTACTGCCACATTGTGTATACAATAATTTGTATCCAAAATGAGGTCTTAAAGGGAGGGGTCTTATAAGAGAGGTAATTTTAATGTGTACAAAGAAGGGCAATGTCTCCACCCTTTCAATCAGATGACATGCGTAGGAATGTGATCAGGGGCTTGATCGTAGTAACATTTCCCCTTTTATCTGTCACCTTTGTTTCACTCAGTTTTAACGGCCAAAACGGCCGTTCCCATCGTGATGGGGGCCAACATCGGGACCTCGGTGACCAACACCATCGTGGCTATCGGCCAGATCACCGACAGAAACAGTTTCCGAAGGGCCTTCGCCGGAGCCACCGTCCACGACATGTTCAACTGGATGACGGTGCTGGTCCTGTTGCCTTTGGAAATGATCACAGGTCAGTTGGTTGGTTTTCATACACACACGTACGCGCACACACAGAGTTGGGATGTTAAATGTTTTTGCTGTTTCCCTCTGTGGTGTTTGAATTATATATATATGATGTATGTTGTAGTATTGTTTGTTTATCGAGCCTGTGAATGTGCTTTGTAATTTCCTCAGGGATCATTAAGGTTATTGATTGATTGATATAACTTCCTCTAATCAGTCTGTCACTCCCAAATGTTCAAGTGGATGACCGTCCTGGTCCTTCTGCCTCAGGAAATAATCACCGGTGAGTTCGTTTGTTTCCCCCCCCCCCCCCCCCCCCCCCTTCCGTGGGGATACCAGGGGACCTTTTGTACAAATAGTTCTGTGCCTATAATTTTCTCGGAGCACTTCCGCTTTCCCCTTAGGGAAAGGACAAGACAAACACAAGACAGACCTAGACATTGAATCAGAGACATGGACAACACGAAAATTAAATGTGGGCATTCTTTGTTACGCAAGTAATATAATATGATTTTTATTCATTAAAATGGTTTAATTAAGTGTTTGAAAAACACTTTGTTGGATAAAATATTTATAAAATAATTGCTATGATATCAAATGTGTTGTGTATACTTGTAAAAGAGAGAGAGAAATACAGATTTAATGCCCTCTGGGCCAAAGGGCCATTTGAGGCATTTGCATACTTGTAAGTCTGGCCTCGCTACAATTGAACACCCCAAGTATTGACATTAAAATTCAGGGCTACTTTTATAACAACAAAATTGTTTTTAATTAGTAAAAACCAGTTACTGGCCCTCCAATAAAACAACAAGTAGTAGTAGTAGTAGTAGTAGTAGTAATTAGGGACAGAACAAGCCGTGAGGTCAGTTGGTTGGTTTTCACACACACACACACACACACACACACACACACACACACGTACGCGTACGCGTACGCATTTCCAATACAAACGTATTTAGAAATATGTGTGCTATATGTACATAAATAGTGAAATATTATTACTATCCATTGGAGGCAAAATTAACCAAATTTAGAAGATATTATTTTGTGTCCAGGGGGAATAACTCGTTCCCCATGGAGTGCTCTCGTCAATGTAGACATGGAGCACTCATTATGTGCATGTGTGATGCATTTTTATTTTTATTTACAGATGGTAGTCCGACCTAGATGCCTTTTAAGTGGTGCGATGTTATATCATCGTAGGTGCCGAAAGCCGTCTTTGGCAGTTAACCTTTACCGGACTTCTGGGGTCGCCCACGACCCCTTGACACACAAAACATGTTATATCTCTAAAACTATTTAAGCAATCTTCATGAAATTTCATGACTTTGTCAAAAACGTAAATGGCTTTAAGTGTGTTAAATTTCATTAATGTGTATAAAATGTAAATGACGTAATATGACGCGTAATTTTGATATACCTGTCCGGATGACGGGGGGTCTCCCACGACCCCTACTTTAAAGAGCACTGCAGTGCATTGAGTAGGGGTCGTGGGAGACCCCCGCCATCCGGACAGGGATAAACACATGGTGACTCATTGACAAGTAGGGGTCGTGGGAGACCCCCGCCATCCGGACAGGGATAAACACCTAGGAATTCACTCTTTGCTGAGTAGGGGGTCGTGGAAGACCCCCGCCATCGTGTCTGTGTAGTCAAAAGCATGATCCGGTAAAGGTTAAATATATTCAATCAATCAATCAATCAATCAATACTTTATTGTCCATTTGACAGGAAATTCGTTTTGCAGCGATCAAACAAATCAACAAATCTACGCAACAACAGACAAAGACATAGTATGTAGAAAGTGAATGAGAATCTGTTCAACGTCCTCCGATCTGGAACAGACACCTTAGTAGATATAAAGATGGTGGGAACGATCATGGAGGCAATGCCCGGAGGCAGTGCAACACCAGTAAATTCCCGAATTTTTAACAATACAGATACGTAAGACTAATATGTAGAAAAGGCTAAAGATAAGACCTTTAATGGGGCAGACACACTGCATACGATTCGATCCCAGTGCGATCCGATTGTGACATTTGTGAGGCATGATTCTCCTGAAAGTCTATTGTCTACATGATTCTGACGAAATCCTACTAAGTTATGGTCACTATATTTTGTGGTCCCGCGTACACGAATCTGATGAAATATCTGTATTTTTGTATCAGACATTATATTCTGTTAGTGTATTGGGGGTCTACTTGAGTATAGTGAGCGAAAACAGTAGAATTATTTTTAGACGGAAGCATTCCAGGTGAATCATGCCTCACAAATGTCACAATCCGATCGCAGCGAATCGAATCGTATGCAGCGTAGCAAGCAACTCCTTTAACTCTTTCACCGTCAAAGTCGCATTTTAGCACCACAGTGATTTAACACCTATGTCACTAAAAGGCATCAAATTGGGGTCTATTATCCAAAGACCCTATTGTTTTAGTTTTGGGAAGTAAGGATAGACCTTATTTTACATATGTCACAGAAGAATCCCCAATACTGCAGATGGATTTTGTTCTCTACCCAGGTCAATTTAATGGAAATCTTTAGCTGAAATATGGCTGGCGGTGAAAGGGTTTACGTTAGTTATAAAAGGAAGATTGATGCATGAAGGAAGCCGGTGTGTTTCTTTTCTGCATTGCAGGGTACCTGTATCATCTGAGTGAGGCTGTCGTGGGCTCCATGCACCTGAACGAAACCTTGGACGTCGACCAGGACCTGATCAAGGTCATCACCAAGCCCTTAACGGAGCTCATCATCCAGGTAAGGCAGGATGGGACGCCACCTCCACAGTTATCGTTCTTTGCGTCTCCCTAAAGTATCTCTAGAGGTGCTGATCATCCAGGTATGTGAGGATGGGACGCCACCTCCACAGTTATCATTCTTTGCGTCTCCCTAAAGTATCTCTAGAGGTGCTGATCATCCAGGTATGTGAGGATGGGACGCCACCTCCACAGTTATCGTTCTTTGCGTCTCCCTAAAGTATCTCTAGAGGTGCTGATCATCCAGGTATGGGAGGATGGGACGCCACCTCCACAGTTATCGTTCTTTGCGTCTCCCTAAAGTATCTCTAGAGGTGCTGATCATCCAGGTATGGGAGGATGGGACGCCACCTCCACAGTTATCGTTCTTTGCGTCTCCCTAAAGTATCTCTAGAGGTGCTGATCATCCAGGTATGGGAGGATGGGACGCCACCTCCACAGTTATCGTTCTTTGCGTCTCCCTAAAGTATCTCTAGAGGTGCTGATCATCCAGGTATGTGAGGATGGGACGCCACCTCCACAGTTATCGTTCTTTGCGTCTCCCTAAAGTATCTCTAGAGGTGCTGATCATCCAGGTATGGGAGGTTGGGACGCCACCTCCACAGTTATCGTTCTTTGCGTCTCCCTAAAGTATCTCTAGAGGTGCGTGACGGCACATCATCCATGTAGGTTCGAATGGGACGCCATTTCCACAGTTATCGTTCTTTGTACAGTGGAACCTCCCTTATAAGACCTTCAAAAATCATCCAAAATGAGGTCTTATAAGGGAGGGGTCTTATAAGGGATGTAATTTTAATACTTACAAAGAAGGGCAATGTATCAGACAAGTAGGTCTTATATGGGAGGGAGTCTTATAAGTGAGGTTCCACTGTATCTTCTTGTCTAGAGGCGAGTGACGTTGGATCCTGAACAATGCATGCATCCACAGCAGGCATGCACACATGCTTTAGCCTGTGTGTACACATGAACATGCATCCGTGTATGGGAGGATGTGCACGCAAGTACACATGTAGGCACTCACACATGCCTGTAAAGATGCATGCATGCACTGTATTGGCACACGCACAGAGACATGTATACAGATAGGCGCAAAGGCATACGGACACGCACACACACCTGCACATAGGCCTGCACATAGACACACAGAAACAGACACACAGACACACACACACACATACACATATGTATGCAAGCATAAACGCCCAATGTAGGCTATACATGTAGGCCTTCGCTAACATACACAGTCTCTCTCTGATTGTCTGTCTGTCTGTCTGTTTGTCTGTCTGTCTGTCTCTGTCTCTCTCTCTCTCTCTCTCTCTCTCTCTCTCTCTCTCTCTCTCTCTCTCTCTCTCTCTCTCTCTCTCTCTCTCTGTGATACACAGGTGAGCAGCAGCAGCATCAAGCATATTGCCACTGGGAAACTGAAATCAGAGGACGCCACACTGATGAAGTTCTGCTGTGATGACGAGAAGCCCAAAGACTGCTGCGGCGACAGGCTGGAGGAGCTGACTACAGCCAAGACTGTCTACGGCCACGTCCAGCAATACAACGACCAGCAGAGAACTGCTGTCTGCCAGGTAAGACAGAGATGCAAACTTCGAAGACACTCTTCCTGACTACCTCTCTTCTCTCCTCTCTGCCTACATACCAGAACGCAACCTCAGACCAAGCAACCTAAAACGTCTCTGCAAACCTGTCACCAAGTACAAAGCAGTTGGAAACAGTTCTTTTCGTTTCCAAGCACCTCACATCTGGAACAATCTCCCTTTCTCTCTCCGCAGCTCTCCATCTCTGTTTTCTTTCGAAAACTGGCCTGAAGACACATCTTTTCAGAAAATATCTCTGTTAATTTATGTCTGTCCATCCACTGTCAGTCAACCGTATAAATAATTCATGTTGTATGTAGGTATTTTAAATGTGAGCTGTGTGAGTGCGATAAAGTTATTTTTTTTTTTTCTAAATTTTTTTAAGTACATGTATTTTGAATATCTTTTGTGTGCCTGGTGTAAACTTTTTTTTTTTTTAATGTACCAGGAGAATAGCACTATAGAAAATGTATTTATTATTATTAGATAAACTCATAGATCCCTACACGAATAGCTAGAAGCCTAACGGTGATTGCTGCAGTGAAAAGCTGGAAGAATTGGCTACAAGCAAGACTGTGTAAAACACATCCCAAAATACAATAACCAGCAGAGAACAGCTCTGTGTCAGGTAGAAAGAGATAGTTGTGTGTATAACATAGATTGAAGCACGGATAGATAGAAGCCTAAGGCTTGTAGCGACATGCTGAGAGAATGAGCTAAAACGCAAGGCTGTGTGCAGCCATGTACAGCAATAGAGCCAACAGCAGAGAACAATCCTGTGCAAGGCAGATGAGCAGTTCATCTAATCTTGATATATTTTTGGTATTTTGGTATTTGGTATATTCTAGTCACAGAGACTTATCTCTGTGATAAACTTGGCACAGTTGCAGTTTAGCACCACCTCAACAATTTTTCTCATTGAAAATACTCACTTCGGAGCAAAACGTTGCTTTGCTCAGTAAGGGGATAAGATGAGTATGAGGTTGGGGTGGTGGTGGTGGTGGTTGTTGTTGTCTCACCCTGGCTTAAAGACTCCAGGGATCATCCCAACAGCCGAAGCACTTGAGCACTGTGGTACAAATGCATCAGCTAGGGATGAGAACATTACGTGTGTGACCGTTTTTGATTACCCCGCCACATGGGCAGCCACACTCCGTCTTCGTGGGATTTTGGAGACTGATGATGTTATGCTAGGACCTTGCCATAGCTAAAGACAATCCCCGCATAACTATGCAGAACATAACAACATTTTGATGTAGCCTTGGTGTTCTGGCCTATGTCAATTGGTCTAGCGCGGCCTTAAGCCAAGGCGAGGCTGGGGTCGGTTTCATGAAACTCAAAAGAACGACACTTTGAGATTGAAAGCCGCAAACACGAGAGGGTAGCTTGATTTTGATCTTGATCTTGATTATTTGACTGGCAGAGTCCAATTCAGGACGTAAAACACCAGTGGGTGAAGAACTTGGGCAGAGCAACACTTTAGAAAAGTAAAAAAGCCTATCACTAGACTGACCCAGCCAGCCAGGTCCCGCTGATCGGGCCCTTAGCATGATGCCGCGCCAAGCCGAAAAATGGGGGGGGGGGGGGGGGGTGATGGAGATGGTAGGGGCGGGGGAGGGGGATGGATGGGGGAAGGGGGGGTTGTCTTCAGTTGGTGTGGGGGCAGTGCCAGGAAGCTAAACTGCACCTTTTACCCGTTTTCAGGAGGTGGACAGCTGTGTGCGGCAGGACTATGCGCAGAACGCAGAAGAACTGGCACAGTGCGTGTCCAAACCCTGGAATATGAGCAACGTGACCGCCTCCTACACCAACCTCAACAGCCTGCAATGCCAGGCCCTGCAGGGAACAGGCTCGCAGTTGGGTAGGTGGAACATTTCCTTTTAAAAGTCTCTTCCTTGGCTTAACCCTTTCAACGCCAGCCATTTTTCAGCCAATACTTTCCATTAAACTTACCTGGGCAGAGAAAAGATTATGTCTGCAATATTGGGGATTCCTCTGTGACATACATAACATAGGGCCTCTCCTTACCTCCCACAATTAAGAGCATAAGGTCACTGGATACCAGACCCTCATTTGATGCCTTTCAGTGACATGGGTGTTACATCATTGTGGTGCCAAGAGGCGACAGTGGCGATGTGCTGTGTCAGACCAATTGACATATGCTACGTAAATTAGTATTAGGTTTATAGTCACAAAGGCATCTCTGTGAAATTCGGGTTGCTCCCCACCTAAGTGCTTTACAATCTACTAAAGGATATTTTTTAAAAACTCTTTCCGCCAAGAGGACAGCTGAAGTTGAGGTAGGCCACCAACGACCATTTATTTTGTTTATTTACCTATTTTCTTCTTCTCCTTCTTCTTTGTTCCCGCCATGCTAGATGCTCAGTCCCTTTCACGGATGAAGGTCACAGCAGGGCCCCTATTTATTTAGTTAGTTATTACATGTAATATACTTTTTTATTTATTCATTCATCTTATCTTTATGGACCCTGACTGGCTGGGTCACATAGTTTAAGTTTTTTTTTTCTCTTTTCCTTTATTTTCTTTTTTCCTAAGGCGCTTCTTCCGCAGATCCCCGTTTTAAGTGACAAAATAGTCAAATGTGATTTGTCACTCAAACGGAAGGAAGGATCTATTTATTCATTCATTTCATTAATTAGTTCATTCATTCATTCATTAGTTCATTAGTTCATTCATTCATTCATTAGTTTATTAATTAGTTCATTCATTCATTCGTTTATCCAATTATTCGTTCTTTCTCTCTTTTTGTGTTGGCAGAGTGTTGCCAAAATGAGTTGACCAGCTCCAACGTGTTCGCGGATTATGCACAGAACTTCACCCATTTCGACAAGATGGCGGTGTGCGCGAGCGTCAACAGCACGTGCTACGCAGGAAGTGATGTGTACAGCGAGTGCATCAGCGCCTGGCCCCTGGGGAGGGAGATAAAGGGGGTGGGGGAGGTGTTCAACTGCGGAAACTGGACCGAAACTGTGGGCAGGACCTGCAACAAAGAGTGTGAGTGGTGGGGAGGGGGGATGAATGGGGGAGGGAGATATAAGGGGGTGGGGGAGGTGTTCGACTGTGGACACTGTGGGCAGGACCTGCAACAAAGAGTGTGAGTGGTGGGGAGGGGGGATGAATGGGGGAGGGAGATAAAGGGGGTGGGGGAGGTGTTCGACTGTGGGGGGAGGGGGAGTGGTGAATGGGGGAGGGAGATAAAGGGGGTGGGGGAGGTGTTCGACTGTGGACACTGTGGGCAGGACCTGCAACAAAGAGTGTGAGTGGTGGGGAGGGGGAATGGGGGAGAATGGGGGGGGGAGGTGTTCGACTGTGGACATGGCAGGACCTGCAGCAAAGACTGTGAGTGTGGGAGGGGGGGTGAATGTGGGGGGGGGGGGAGTGTGTGGACACTGTGGGCAGGACCTATGTGATGGTGGGGAGGGGGATGAATGGGGGGAGGGCGTATGTGACTGTGAGTGGGGGGGAAGTGGGGGGAGGGTTGTGTGGGTATATTGTTTGTGGGAGGGGGCTGTATATGTGTGTGGGGTAGGTTTGTGTGTATATGTGTACGTGTGTGAGGTTTGTGTGTGTGGGTGGGTGTGGGTGTGGGTGTGAATCTGATCAACAAGATGACGGAGGATGCCTCAAGAAACAAGAAGAGAAGAAGAAGTGTGTGTGCGTGCGCGCATGTGTCAGTGTGTGTGACTGTGTTATATGTGTGTGTGTGTGTGTATGTGCGTGTATAAATGTGTGTGTGCAATGTTTTTGTCTGTGTATGTGTGTGTGAATGTATATGAGAGCAAGTGTGTGTAGGGGAAGACGGGGTAAAAAGCGCATGGGCGGGTAAGAAGCCCACCCCAATTATCTCATGAAATAAAGAAAATGTCAGTCAAATTTGCCCATGAGACGAATGCTAGACATTAACGCTCGTCTCATGGGCAAAATGAGACTGAAATTTGCTTCATTTCATGAGATAATTGGGGTGGGCTTCTTACCCACCCATGCGCTTTTTGCCCCATCTTCCCCTACATGGGTGCAGGTGAGTGTGTGTGTATGTGTGTGTGCATGTTCTTGAGAGGAGGGGGTAATTGTTTCTATGTGTGTGTGCCCGCGCACCTAATTTTATGGACTACAAGGTGCACCCCCGAAATTTAGATTTTGTTATTATAGTTTCTTACTATATTATCAGTCATATTATAAGGCGCAGGGGTCTCAGTCTGGGGAAAAAGTATCGCCTTATAGTCCGTAAAATACGGTATCTTTATTCGTGTGATTTTGAATGTGTACATATCCACATACATGTTCGTCACTTAAGTGTCAGTATACATGCCTATAAAAATCCCACTCCTCAACATCATGACAGACACACACAATTGTTATCAGTATTCATGCCTATTGTTGTTGACATATCCTGACTAAAAGACTCCAGGGATGATCCCAACAGCCGAAGCACTTGAACACTATGGTACAAATGCATCATCTAGGAATGAGAACATTACGTGAGACCGTTTTTGATTACCCCGCCACATGGGCAGCCACACTCCATCTTCGGGGGATTTTGGAGACTGATGATGCATCATGTTATGCTAGGAGCTTGTGATGGCTAAAAACAATCCCTGCATAACTATGAATAGCATAACAAAAAGCTTGATGTAGCCTTGGTGTTCTAGCCTATGCCAAGGCGGAGTATTCATACCTAAAATCCCCACAGACACACATCCACAAATGTATCTGTATTTCCTTTTCTTCTTCTTCTTCTTCTTCGATCGCTCAGACAGTTTCCAGTCAATTATGAGCACAGATGCATCATGCTGTCGTTATGCGCCTAATAATTTCCCTTTTCAGGTGAGTACCTTTTCAAGGACGTCCACGAGAAGCAAGGGGGGCCACTGAGTGATGAAGGCATTGGCGCTATTCTGCTGGTTATTGCCCTTGTGATGCTCTGCGCCTGCTTGATCGCTATAGTCAAGCTACTGCACGTGCTGCTCAAGGTGAGATTTGAAGCTCTTATTCCCTCATTCTCTCTGTCTGCTTGATCTGTCTGTCTGCCAATAATCTGTCACAGTGATGTCTGTCTGCCAATAGTCTGTCACAGTGATGTCTGTCTGCCAATAGTCTGTCACAGTGAGGTCACAGGACATAGTCCATAGTCCTATGGTCAAGTTGATGTCTGTCTGTCTGCCAATAGTCTGTCACAGTGAGGTCACAGGACATAGTCCTATGGTCAAGTTGATGTCTGTCTGCCAATAATCTGTCACAGTGACGTCTGTCTGCCAATAGTCTGTCACAGTGAGGTCACAGGACATAGTCCTATGGTCAAGTTGATCTGTCTGTCTGCCAATAGTCTGTCACAGTGAGGTCACAGGACATAGTCCTATGGTTAAGTTGATCTGTCTGTCTGCCAATAGTCTGTCACAGTGAGGTCACAGGACATAGTCCTATGGTCAAGTTGACCTGTCTGTCTGCCAATAGTCTGTCACAGTGAGGTCACAGGACATAGTCCTATGGTCAAGTTGACCTGTCTGTCTGCCAATAGTCTGTCACAGTGAGGTCACAGGACATAGTCCTATGGTCAAGTTGATCTGTCTGTCTGCCAATAGTCTGTCACAGTGAGGTCACAGAACATAGTCCTATGATCAAGTTGATCCAAAAATTCATGACTGCCGATTTTCCATGCTAACTGCGCTTACTTCACTTTGATGACAATTGATGACGATAATGTTGGGGGTGATGATGATGACGATGATAATGATGATGACGATGACAATAATGATGAGGAGGAGAATGATGACAATGATTATGATGACAATGAGGAGGAGGAGGGGGAGGATGATGACGAAGATGATGACAGATTGTCCCATTTCCCTTACATAGGGTTCCATGGTCAAGGTGACCAAGAAGTTTGTCAACACGGATTTCCCTGTCCACTGCGCCTACAGTGCTTCACAGGGTACCTAGCCATCCTAAACAGGACATGGTTTACTTTGATGATGATGATGATGATGATGACAACGATGATGACAGATTGTCCCATTTCCCTTACTCAGGGTCCCATGGCAAATTGAAGCTGATCAAGAAATTTGTCAACGCAGATTTCCTCGGCTGCATCGCCTACTTGATGGGCTACCTGGCCATCCTGATCAGACAATAACGATGATGATGATAAAGATAACAATAACTTGAATAAGGAGAAGGAATCGTTATTGTTGTTCTGATTATTGTTCTGCATCTGTATCAGTTACGTTGAAGGAGCCTATGAAGGCTTATTACTCAACGGAAAGGGGAGAGCGCTTTGCGAGTTTAAAAGTACTGTCCTGATGGTATGACAGTGAGTTTAAAAGTACTGTCCTGATGGTATGACAGTGAGTTTAAAATACTGTCCTGATGGTATGACAGTGAGTTTAAAATACTGTCCTGATGGTATGACAGTGAGTTTAAAGTACTGTCCTGATGGTATGACAGTGAGTTTAAAATACTGTCCTGATGGTATGACAGTGAGTTTAAAATACTGTCCTGATGGTATGACAGTGAGTTTAAAATACTGTCCTGATGGTATGACAGTGAGTTTAAAATACTGTCCTGATAGTATGACAGTGAGTTTAAAATACTGTCCTGATGGTATGACAGTGAGTTTAAAATACTGTCCTGATGGTATGGTCTTGCTCTCTCTTTTGCCTTGACTATTGTCATTGTTGTTATTATGTTTGTCATTGTAAATATTATCGTTGTTGTTGTTGTTGTTGCTGCTGTCTTTTGGACTGTTTAGTACTATTGATGTTGAACTTACCCCCATTATCGTTATTGTCAAAAGTAATTACTACTCAGTGTGTGTGTGTGTGTGTGTTTGTGCTTCAGGAAATTTGTAAACTTGAAAACATATTCAATAAAAAAGAATATAAGAAGGAAGACGATGAGGAGAGAGAAGAAAAGGATGGCAACGTATTGCTATTTCATACCACAGGGTGAAGTTGATCAAGAAGTTCTTGAATGCGTATTTCTCAGGCTATTATGCCTACAGCACTTCTCAGGGTAGCTAGCCATTCTGATCAGACGTGGTTTACTTTGGTGATGATGATGATGTATATGTATTGATGATGATAAAGATGACAATGAGAAGGAAAGTGACAGTGATGACAGTGTATTGCTTTTTTCCTCCATTGGGTGCGATGGCCAAGCTGATCAAGAAATTAGTCAAAATTAGTCAGAAATTCGTCAACGTGGATTGCCCAGGATACTGCGCCTACTTTACATGATGAAGATGATGATAGATTGATTGATTGATAAATTTATCCATTTATCTACTTTACATGATGATGGTGATTAATTGATTGATTGATACATTTATCCATTTCCCTTAGCCAGGGTCCGATGGCCCAGTTGATCAAGAAATTCGTCAGCGCAGATTTCCTGAGATACTGTGCCTACTTTACATGATGATGATGATTAATTGATTGATTGATGGATTGATTGATCAATGTATCCATTTCCCTTACCCAGGGTCCCATGGCCAAGGTGATCAAGAAATTCGTCAATGCGGATTTCCCCGGTTACTGCGCCTACTTCACAGGCTACCTGGCCATCCTGATCGGGGCGGGGATGACCATCCTGGTACAGAGCTCCTCCATCTTCACCTCCACCCTCACCCCCCTCGTGGGCCTGGGCGTCATCACCATCGAGCGGACCTACCCCCTGACCCTCGGCTCCAACATCGGCACCACCGCTACCGGTCAGTCATCCGAATCTGCTGCGTCCAGTTACTCGATTCAATTCAGAAACTTTATTGTCCATTAAAACATGGTTTAAATGGAACATTTTCTTCCACAGCATGTGCAAGCAGAGTAAAAACAAACTAATAAAAAATATGAGTACACACACACACACACACACACACACACAAACACACGCATGCGCAAGAACGCACGTGAAATTGCACATTACAACAAATAATAGCATAACATAATATTGCACACACACAATTTTTTTATTTATTGCATTATAATCCATATGCAATAAACATGTACTCTTACACACAATATTCTGCATACACACACACACACATATATTATATATATACACACTGTTACACTGGCAGTTAACCAGTTCTGGCGTAATTACCCAGGCTACGGAAGACTTTTGGGAGAGCAAAGAATGCATGGGTGGGGAAGGGGGGGGCGTGAATGGGGGGGGGGGTCAAAAGTTTTGGCACCCAAAAAAACGGAAAAAGAAAATTAGCACCCCTGTAGTCAGTCATTTAGTTAGTCAGTCAGTTAATCTGTTAGTTAGGTGGTGAGCTTGTCAGGTAGTCAGTGAGTTAGTTTATCAGTCATTAGTTAATTAGTTGGCCTGTTAGCCAGTTTGTATGCACAACTACAAACCAATCCCCATAATCTCCTTGAAGGCATTCTGGCAAACTGGTTCTGATTCAACCTACATTACAGGCATTCTGCAAACTGGTTCTGATTCAACCTACATTACAGGCATTCTGCAAACTGGTTCTGATTCAACCTACATTACAGGCATTCTGGCAAACTGGTTCTGATTCAACCTACATTACAGGCATTCTGGCAAACTGGTTCTGATTCAACCTACATTACAGGCATTCTGCAAACTGGTTCTGATTCAACCTATATTACAGGCATTCTGCAAACTGGTTCTGATTCAACCTACATTACAGGCATTCTGCAAACTGGTTCTGATTCAACCTATATTACAGGCATTCTGCAAACTGGTTCTGATTCAACCTACATTACAGGCATTCTGCAAACTGGTTCTGATTCAACCTACATTACAGACATTCTGCAAACTGGTTCTGATCCAACCTATATTACAGGCATTCTGGAAACTGGTTCTGATCCAACCTACATTACAGGCATTCTGGTAAACTGGTTCTGATCCAACCTATATTACAGGCATTCTGGTAAACTGGTTCTGATTTAACCTATATTACAGGCATTCTGGTAAACTGGTTCTGATCCAGCCTACATTACAGGCATTCTGGTAAACTGGTTCTGATCCAACCTACATTACAGGCATTCTGGTAATTTGATTCTGATTTAACCAATATTACAGGCATTCTGGTAAACTGGTTCTGATCCAACCTATATTACAGGCATTCTGGTAAACTGATTCAGATCCAACCTATATTACAGGCATTCTGGTAAACTGGTTCTGATCCAACCTACATTACAGGCATTCTGGTAATTTGATTCTGATTTAACCAATATTACAGGCATTCTGGTAAACTGGTTCTGATCCAGCCTACATTACAGGCATTCTGGTAAACTGGTTCTGATTTAACCTATATTACAGGCATTCTGGTAAACTAGTTCTGATCCAACCTACATTACAGGCATTCTGGTAAACTGATTCAGATCCAACCTATATTACAGGCATTCTGGTAAACTGATTCAGATCCAACCTATATTACAGGCATTCTGGTAAACTGGTTCTGATCCAACCTACATTACAGGCATTCTGGTAAACTGGTTCTGATCCAACCTACATTACAGGCATTCTGGTAAAGTGATTCAGATCCAACCTATATTACAGGCATTCTGGCAAATGGACTCTGACTTTGATTCCTCTCCTTTGCAGGCATTCTGGCAGATGATAACCTTATTCACCTCCTTTGCAGGCATTCTGGCGGCCCTGGCCCAGGACGTGGACACCATCGAGCGCTCCCTGCAGGTGGCCTTCGCCCACCTGTTCTTCAACATCTCCGGAATCCTCATCTTCTACCCGCTGCCCTTCATGCGCATCCCCATCCCGGCCGCCAAGTTCCTGGGCGACACCACGGCCAAGTACCGCTGGTTCGCCATCGTCTATCTCATCGCCATGTTCTTCCTTCTCCCGCTTGCCATCTTCGGTCTCTCCATCCCCAGCAGGTACAGTGGAACCTCCCTTATGCGACCTTCAAAAATCATCCAAAATGAGGTCTTATACGGGAGTGGTCTTTAAGGGAGGTAATTTTAATACAGTGGAACCTCCCTTATGCGACCTTCAAAAACCATCCAAAATGAGGTCTTATAAGGGAGGGGTCTTTAAGGGAGGTAATTTTAGTACAGTGGAACCTCCCTTAAAGACCTTCAAAAATCATCCAAAATGAGGTCTTCAAATGGAGTGGTCTTTAAGGGAGGTAATTTTAATACAGTGGAACCTCCCTTATAAGACCTTCAAAAATCATCCAAAATGAGGTCTTATAAGGGAGGGGTCTTGAAGGGAGGTAATTTTAATACAGTGTAACCTCCCTTATTAGACCTTCAAAAATCATCCAAAATGAGGTCTTATACGGGAGTGGTCTTTAAGGGAGGTAATTTTAATACAGTGGAACCTCCCTTATAAGACCTTCAAAAATCATCCAAAATGAGGTCTTATAAGGGAGGGGTCTTATAAGGGAGGTAATTTTAATACAGTGGACTCTCCCTTATAAGACCTTCAAAAATCATCCAAAATGAGGTCTTATACGGGAGTGGTCTTATACGGGAGGTAATTTTAATACTTACAAAGAAGGACAATGTCTCAGAGAAGTAGGTCTTATGTGGGAGGGAGTCTTATAATGGGAAGTCTTATAAGGGATGTTCCACTGTACTGTAGTATTGTTCATGTTTATTTCCATACACATTTATTTTAGAGCAGAGAGTATACAAATAAGCCTGCTTAGAGGCTAACTGTGGTAATGCATATTAAGCCAGCATAAGTTGTGACTAACGCGCAATTAGTACCATATTTTACGACTATAAGGCGATACTTTTTTCCTAGACTGAGACCCCTGCGCCTTATAATGTTACTGATAATATAGTAAGAAACTATAATAACAAAATTGAATTTTCTGTAAAATTTGGAGTGTGCGCCTTATAATCAGATGCGCCTTGTAGTCCGTAAAATATGGTACAGTGAATTCCTGATAACTCAAAAAGACTGGATAACTCACATTATTTTTTTGGTCCCCCTTTCATAATCCTTATGTTGTTAAAAAGGGTTTTTTACCTCAAAATACTGACTATCTCAAAATGAAATTTCAGTCCCCAATTTTGAATTAAGCGATTTTTTTCACTGTAGTTGATCTAATTGCTCTGAGCAGGGAAAGCAGTGTTAGATCTTTGTGTCTTTTTTGAACTTCGATTTTGTGTCTAATTATAAAGCTGCGAGTTTGTTTGAACTGTGTTTGTAATTGTGCCTCTGCTTCTGTTCTTCAGATGGGTCCTGATCAGCGTTCTCGTCCCCATCGCTCTCATCCTCATCTTCGTCGCGATCGTCAAATGCCTGCAGCATAAGCGGCCCGGGTGTCTGCCCGTCAAGCTGAAGGACTGGAAGTTTCTGCCCAAGCCGCTGCGCTCCCTGGAGCCCTACGACAGGGGCATGAAGAAGGTGATGTTCTGCGCTAAGTTCCAGGAGGAGAACGAGAATGGCAGTGGGAAACGGGACGCTGCCCTCGGAGGAGGGAAGACCAACGAGGCGTTTGACGAGGTGGCCACCACCCATATGTGAGAGGGTCGTCTCTTCTTTTTCTTCTTCGATCGCTCAGACAATTTCCTGTCAATTATGAGCGCAGATGCGTCATGCTGCCGTTATGCGCCTAAGTAAGAAATAATTAGGCCCAGCATGTCCGACTTTGGCTGGAGGAATCTTTTTGAAAGTGTTTCTTGAAAAAGGCAGGAGAATGGACCGGTAAGGCAGAGAGATAGTAGATGACAGCAAGCAAAGGGAAAAGGCAGAGTCAAAGAGAGTGACAGATTAGAGGAAGTTACAAGCACAGAACTTCCAGAAGGTGGGGAAACTATTTATACAAAAGATCCCCCGGTATCCCCACGGGGGAGGGTCATTTCTTGGTTATGTTAATTTTTTTGGGGGGTGATTGTTTCACCTGCAAAAAGTCGCTGTTTTAGTGCGAAAGTCTTTTTTTGTTGTTTCTTTACAAAAGTCTTATGTGTAAAAAGATCAAAACCACCACTATGCACAGATGTTGGCAATATTAAAGGGGCACCCTGATGGATGAGTTTTTTGTAAGAAACATGTCGAGATCACCAGGAAAACACCCTTTGCAGAGATCGCAACACTCACTTTGCTCTGGTTTCCCAGAAATCAAGCCGCCAAATCGGTGATTCCTCCTTGGCAGAGGTGCTGGAAGTAAAATTATTTCACCCAAAGAGAAGGCGTTTGCATCTCTTTTCTAATGGCCGCCTACGTTTAGACCAAATCGTTTGCACAAACTTTTCGCAATACAAGCCTTTTTATTTATTTATTTTTAAATTGTATACAGATTACCTAAAGGAGTTTCGCTCACAACAAAGGAAATAGCTCCTCTTTTTTTTTTTACTGCACTACAAAAAAAAGAAAACGCTTCAACCACAATGAGTGACCTCCACCCACCCCATCCAAAATGGCTACTCTCTCAGGCATCTCCGCCAAGGAGGAATCTCTGTTTTGACGGTTTAATTTCTAGGAAACCAGAGCAAAGTGAGTGTCCGATCCTTGAAAAGGCTGTCTTTCTGGTGATCTCGACGTGTTTCTTCCGAAAACTCATCCGTCAGGGTCCACCTTTAAGGTTGTTGTTTTTATACCATGAGGGGAGATTATTTTCCAATGGAGAAATGCTGAACAAATTATTTTTGAATGCATTTACTGCTGGCCTTAGATCCTCTCCTTGGTTTGGAAGAAATGTGACTGCGGTCACGCAATGCAGATGCTAAAGGAAATTTGACAAATAAAAAGACAGAGCAGTCATGATCAGCAACCTTTCATTTTGTAGACATCCCCATTGTTATTATAGTGGTTATTTCATTGTTATTATAGTGGTTATTTCATTGTTATTATAGTGGTTATTTCATTGTTATTATAGTGGTTATTTCATTACGTGATTTCATAAAGTGTTACACTTTTTTTTTGTAGTGGCAAATCTGCTGACTAAATGCTAGTATTCTGATAAAATGTAAAATAAAATCCCCTTATGCCAATGTGTAAAAAGATCAAAACCACCACTTGCCTTTAGGACAAACGTTTAGAAATATATCAAGTTTTAATGTTGAATGGGTAAAATTGAAATGTTAAGCCTAAATTGGACGTAAAGTTTACACCATCTACTGGATCAGTTGTTATTGAGGTATATCACATGCCTTCCAGGCATTTTAGTGTGGGAGTGAGGTTGGTTTGAGTATCACCAAACTGTATCGATTGGGGTTCGGTTGATATGCAAAAAATGTTTTTTTAATAATATTTACAGAGGCCACTGTTTTGTTCTCCTGGTTTAACCGCTTTATTGTGTTTTGTTCTCCTGGTTTAACCCTTGTATTGTGTTTTGTTCTCCTGGTTTAACCGCTTTATTGTGTTTTGTTCTCCTGGTTTAACCCTTGTATTGTGTTTTGTTCTCCTGGTTTAACCGCTTTATTGTGTTTTGTTCTCCTGGTTTAACCCTTGTATTGTGTTTTGTTCTCCTGGTTTAACCCTTGTATTGTGTTTTGTTCTCCTGGTTTAACCCTTGTATTGTGTTTTGTTCTCCTGGTTTAACCCTTGTATTGTGTTTTGTTCTCCTGGTTTAACCACTTTATTGTGTTTTGTTCTCCTGGTTTAACCCTTGTATTGTGTTTTGTTCTCCTGGTTTAACCACTTTATTGTGTTTTGTTCTCCTGGTTTAACCCTTGTATTGTGTTTTGTTCTCCTGGTTTAACCGCTTTATTGTGTTTTGTTCTCCTGGTTTAACCGCTTTATTGTGTTTTGTTCTCCTGGTTTAACCCTTGTATTGTGTTTTGTTCTCCTGGTTTAACCCTTGTATTGTGTTTTGTTCTCCTGGTTTAACCCTTGTATTGTGTTTTGTTCTCCTGGTTTAACCCTTGTATTGTGTTTTGTTCTCCTGGTTTAACCGCTTTATTGTATTTTGTTCTCCTGGTTTAACCCTTGTATTGTGTTTTGTTCTCCTGGTTTAACCCTTGTATTGTGTTTTGTTCTCCTGGTTTAACCCTTTATTGTGTTTTGTTCTCCTGGTTTAACCGCTTTATTGTGTTTTGTTCTCCTGGTTTAACCCTTGTATTGTGTTTTGTTCTCCTGGTTTAACCCTTGTATTGTATTTTGTTCTCCTGGTTTAACCCTTGTATTGTGTTTTGTTCTCCTGGTTTAACCGCTTTATTGTATTTTGTTCTCCTGGTTTAACCCTTGTATTGTGTTTTGTTCTCCTGGTTTAACCCTTGTATTGTGTTTTGTTCTCCTGGTTTAACCCTTGTATTGTGTTTTGTTCTCCTGGTTTAACCCTTGTATTGTGTTTTGTTCTCCTGGTTTAACCCTTGTATTGTGTTTTGTTCTCCTGGTTTAACCCTTGTATTGTATTTTGTTCTCCTGGTTTAACCCTTGTATTGTGTTTTGTTCTCCTGGTTTAACCCTTGTATTGTATTTTGTTCTCCTGGTTTAACCCTTGTATTGTGTTTTGTTCTCCTGGTTTAACCCTTGTATTGTGTTTTGTTCTCCTGGTTTAACCCTTGTATTGTATTTTGTTCACCTGGTTTAACCCTTGTATTGTGTTTTGTTCTCCTGGTTTAACCCTTGTATTGTATTTTGTTCTCCTGGTTTAACCCTTGTATTGTGTTTTGTTCTCCTGGTTTAACCCTTGTATTGTGTTTTGTTCTCCTGGTTTAACCCTTGTATTGTATTTTGTTCTCCTGGTTTAACCCTTGTATTGTGTTTTGTTCTCCTGGTTTAACCCTTGTATTGTGTTTTGTTCTCCTGGGGCAGCAATGAGACCCCGAGCAAGCGGTCAGCATGTTCGATCCATTTCTAGTTCGTTTCTCTATCACATGTTTGCTGTTAATTACATGAATCTGAAATGTGGAAAGTGAGGTAGGAAAATAGTTTTTTGTTTTTTTTAATACTTGATAGATTTATTTGCCTTGTTTGCTTTATAGTTTACTGTTGAACTAATGAAACTGAAATTTGGAAATTGAGTTAGTAAAAAATATTGTTTGTTTAATTAAAGCTGATAGAATTTCATTGTAGAATAAATAAAATTTAAGTGCTGAAACCGATTTGGAAATAAAGTTGATGTTTTTTAAATGCTGTTAGTTTTAATTTGCTTCACAAAAGTCGGGAAGAGAATGTGTGTGGGGTTTTTAAATGCTGATAAGAGTTTTAATTTGCTCACTGTCACATTTTTAATGTTGAATACATGGAATTGAAATGCTAAACCTAATGTTGATGTACAATTTTTTGTTTGTTTCCGATGTTTCAATTTTTATTAACGCATTTGATAGTGGGAACCATTAACTTACAAGACAACAGTACCGGTAATGTGTATAGATAATTCACATACAGTGAAAATTGCTTAAGTCGAAATTGAAGGGACTGAAATGTTATTTTGAGATTAAAGACTTTTCAACAAAGAGATTGAAACATCAGAAACAAAGAAAAAAATAATATATTGGGTCCCAAAAATGTTTGTGTTTTTGAGTTACATGTATCCGGTTTTGAGTTTTCTGTTCTCCACTGTATTATAATTCACAAGTGTTTGAGTTACACAGTTGAAGGCATACTCAGAATGAGGAATTGTATCTCTAAAACAAACAAAAATTGGTGGATGTAAAATTATTATTGTTGGTGTTTATCTTTTAAAATGCATTTAAGAGTATAGTTTAACCCTTTCACCGCCAACGTCGCATGTTTGCACCACAATGATTTAACACCCATGTCACTAAAAGGCATCAAATCAGGGCCTGTTATCCAAAGACCCTGTTCTCTTCATTTTGGGAGGTAAGGATAGTAGGCCTTACTTTAACAAGCGCGAAAATCGCAATAGTTTGTGGCACGCGGTCTATTTTTACCACTCGAATCATGAGTTACCTCCCCTGGCTTTTCAATAATTTTAATCTGTAAGCCAGAATGTTATCTCTGCACCATTTCGTAACTTTTTATATCTTTTGGAAGACATTTAAAACTATGTATCCTACTTATACTCATCAAAAGATTTTAGCACCGCATACTCGTCGTGTCTGTTGTAGTGTCTGTATTACGTATGTTTATTATTTTGTACGCTTTTAAAATACATCATTTTAAAGAGCGGCCTCAATTAATTTTGAAGTGTAGCCTCGATTTGAAGTGTAACAATTTTGGAACGACCGACCGACAGACCGACCGACCGACAAAGTGAGTTATAGGTTTGTGGCTTGAGCCACAAACAAAAAGGTCACAGAGGAATCCCCAATATTACAGACAGATTTTTTGTCTCTACCCAGGTAAGTTGAATGGAATTGTTTTGCTGAAAAAAATGGCTGGCGGTGAAAGGGTTAAAGCTGTGTGATGGATGATTTTACTTAAGTTTCTCTCACTGTCTCTCTCTCTCTCTCTCTCTTTCTCTCTCTCTCTCAACTCTAGTTATCTGAGACCGTGAACCCAGTGATTTCAAAATGACTGATTTTAATGATGATTATTGCATATCTATGGACAAGTTTGATTTTTTTTCCTTCAAATGTAAATGTTGCATATGGTTATTACCAGTCGCAAAGCGAAGCTAGTAACGCTTTCAGTGATGTATGTCTGTTTGTTCCTGGCTGACAATGTATGTTGACACAATAACGTTTGAACGGACGGACATAGGAGGCTCAAATTTTGCATGTGCTTAGGTACTTAGGATATCTAGGCCAAGTTCGAAAATGAAGGTCATTGGTCAAAGCTCTGGGTCACTGGAGCAGAAAATGTGCTGCGCGTTTGGTGATATAGCGTGTTAATGCTCTAGTTTTGTTTTGCATGTTAGACAATTATAGATCGTTAGTAATAGGACAGGCACTCTCAATCATTATTTTATATGCTTTGGTTTAGGGTCATGCGTTCCAGTGCATGCAGCTTGTAGGAATGTGTACTTGTTAATTTATTCTATACAACTTGTATGCGTAATTTCTTTTGTCTTGGTATGCGATTATCCGTTCCAGTTCACAGACCTTAGTCTGCTTCAAAATGTAACAATATTGTACATTCCAGATATAAAACTTGAACAAATTATTGTTCTATTTTATTCCGTGTCTTACTTAAAACATATCTGTTTTATTTCATATCTTGCATTCACATATCAAAAAGCAAAAAGGCTTAAGAATAATAACATATCATGTTTTGCATAATAATAATGGGAATTTATATAGCCCTCTTTCTCACATGAGCTCAGTGCGCTTTACATTCATAACAAGAACATTAAAGGCAAACAAATAATGAATCATTAGAAAGTAAAATAAACATGATGCTTGCATGCAACGTTCTCTTTCTTCCTCATACACATGCACACACCCATGCACGCAGGCAGGCACACACACATATGAACGCACATACATACACATACACACTCGCACACACACTAACAATTATACAAGAGTAAAATAGTTACAATATGAACGTTCTAAGAAGAAACATAGACCACATTCACCTTCTTAATCAAGCTTAGATACAATACTGGAAATAAAATCACACTGCCATCGACATACACTTTGGAATACTATGTTGATATTCTGTTGCTATTTCATATGCTTTCTGTTAGTTGCTGTAAATATTTACATGCTCCTTTTCTTTCTGTAAATATTTATATGCTTCTTTTCTCTCTTTTTTTATGTCCTTAACCACTATAGTTTATGTTTCGTGCATGTATGTTTGGTTTATGCTTCTGTTTATAGATGGCTTGATGAGAAAAAGCATGTATGTTTGCTTATTCAATGTCTATCTTTAAATAAAAATTTGATTTGATACCAGTTACGTGACTAATTATAATAGACAAATTTAGCCAAACCAAAGACACCCTTCTACCTCCTTTACAAGCGTAGTTTACAAGACATAGATTGTCTACCACATTCTACATACAACTTACGAAATATAAAATAATTGTAAAACATTTCACAAGATTTCTGCAATGAAACGGATCCCCCACCCCCCCCCCTCACACACAAACACTAATCAATCATAATATGTCCGAAACAAGTGAGTTTTAAGGGCAGAGCGAAAGGCGGAGATAGTCAGATGAGCGGACATGTTGTGGGAGGGAATTCCATACATGAGGTGCTAAATAGTAGAAGGATCGTTCACCAAAAGATTTTGTGTGAACCCGAGGAACCTTGAGTGTGCAGCAGTCAGATCTGCAGCTGTCTCCAAATCGACATGTTTGGCTGGTTTTAATTCACATGGTATACATTTGTAATGATCATGGTCTTTTTTGTACATTTTATCTGCATATGTACTAGGTACATGTATCAGGGTTTTGGGGGGTTATCTTACTTGTTGTTTTTATTGCGGAAGATTTTGTTGTTGTTTTATTACCAATATTTAATCAGAAATGTTCTGTACAGTTTGGGGGATTACTTGACATTTCGGGAGAAAGGGGGAGGAGAGAGTGGGGTGGGGGTGTCAAGGAATGAACGAATGAACATAGGGAGGAAGAGAATGTAGGGATGGAGGAAAAAAAGGAGGAAAGTGTTTGTTTGCCAGGGCCTCGCGACCTTGAATTTCAATGAAGGCTTTAAATAAGAGAAACTACAGGCAAAACTGTAGCCAGACACTAGTCTAGTCTACAGGACGACCGCCCGCGGCAAATGCCCAATTGATTTGATTGACTGATTGCGAAACCACAGGATTTAGGTTTCTTTAAATGCATGTATTATGTTTGTACTTTTTGCTGGTACATATAACACATATAGGTACAATAGCTAAACCATTTGTTCGATGGTGACCTGTAGATGGATGGAAAACATCACATATATTTGATACATTTGTTTGATTTCTCCCTCTTTTCATTCCATATGTATATATATGCGTGTGTGTGTGTATACAGGTTTTGTTCTTTGCCTTTGAAATCTACCTGCACCGTTGTCAATGTGTTTTACTCTTATTTATGTGTATCACATTCATATGATTGCTTCGTTTTGGATTAACCTTTTCCTTGATATTGTCCCATTATGAGTCTTATATGAAGAAACTCTCTCTCTCTTTATGTCTGTCTCTCTCTCTCTCTCTCTCTCTCTTTATGTCTGTCTGTCTCTCTCTAAATGCTCTTTATAATTACATTTTTCCTTTTTCTTTTCTCATTTTTCTTTTTTGTTTGATTAATATGTTTTTCTTTTTCTTTAGTTTCCTTTTCTTTGTGAGGGCATAGTGAAAAAGAAGCTTTGTAGCTTATCTATTTTCCCTCAATAAAAAAATCGTGAATCGTGAATCTCTCTCTCTCTCTCTGTTGAACTTGAAGTGTGCATAATTTTTATTTTTCAAAAGTCTCTCTCTCTCTCTCTCTCTGTCTGTCTCTCTCTCTCTGTTGAACTTGAAGTGTGCATAATTTTTATTTTTCAAAAGTCTCTCTCTCTCTCTCTCTCTGTCTCTCTCTCTCTCTCTGTTGAACTTGAAGTGTGCATAATTTTTATTTTTCAAAAGTCTCTCTCTCTCTCTCTCTCTGTCTGTCTCTCTCTCTCTGTTGAACTTGAAGTGTGCATGTATGCCTATGTATTTTTCTTTTTCAAAAGTCTCTCTCTCTCTCTCTCTCTCTGTTGAACTTGAAGTGTGCATGTATGCCTATGTATTATTTTTCAAGTCTCTCTCTCTCTCTCTCTCTCTCTCTCTCTCTGTTGAACTTTGAAGTGTGCATGTATGCCTATGTATTTTTATTTTTCAAAAGTCATTCCAGTCACCATGCTTGCAACTGTCCCATCATGTGTTCCACTTTTCTTCTTTTTTTTACAAACCTGCCCAGTCATTGTAAATATGTTGTAAAATCTAGTTCGTTGCTTTGTCTCTTATTATCTTGAAACTGTATTTCATGACACCCCCCCCCCCCCCCCCCCCCCCCCCCCCCCCCCCCCCCCCCCCCCCCCCCCCAATGACGACTGTCCTCAAACCTCCTTTGGCCCAGAGAGTGGGGATTTACCCGGGCAAGGTCCCACAGTAAACAAATTTTAGCCCAGCCCATCGGAATAGCAGCTGCCCCCTCTGCTATCTGGCAGTCATAGTCGGAAATGATACACTGGTATATATATACACATACATTCCAACAAGTCTAAAGGTTTATGCAATCCTATCAAGTCATCCTAATAAATAGTAATAATTGAAAGCATTTCTATAGCGCCTTTCTATAATTATTTTACACTCGAGGTGCTTCCATTCACTGATACACCCGCAGTCACACAAGACATTATTACCCAATCATTCACTCAGGTACAAGATCAAGAAGGAAAAATTTACAAACCGAATGAGCTTCGAAAGTAGTGAGTTTTGAGTTTAGCTTTGAAAGTAGAGATAGTTGGTTCATGGCGGAGATCGACTGGGAGGGAATTCCAAACAGCAGGGGCACTGAAACTGAAAGAGATCCCACCAAACCACATCTTTCTCTGTTAAAGTAGCAGTGTATTTACCCTGCATTTTTGTTCTATTTATTACTTGGCTTGTTCTACCCTCCCAAGGTAAGAAAGTAAACAAGCCGTTTAGCGATTACAATTACATGTCATCTAAAAAATAAATAAAAAACGAGTATTAATGTCAAAATCTCTGTTGAAGAATTTAAAAAATATATGTTTATATTGATGATCTTTACTATGCACAAAGTCATTCTTTTTCTCTTTTTGTTGTTGAATAAACTGTATTGATTACACAGTGACTCGGTTTGATGAAGTGTGTGTGTGTGTGAATATTTGAGTAATGAGTGTGAATATGTGTAAATATTTCACATGCGGGGGTGCATGTTTGCATCATGCATACTTGTGACACTGCATTTTGCATGTGTATGTCAGGGGAAAATTTGGAATCCAGGGAAATTCAGAATTGTCCTGGGAAAATTCTGGATTGTCCCCAGTTTTGGGGAAAATCGGAATCTTCCCAGGAAAATTTGGAATTCTTATTTTTCCTGGATTGGTCTCGGTAAAATTCAGAATTCGGATTTTCCCCGGGAAAAATCCGAATTTTCCCAAGCTTACAATTTTTGTAGGAAGTTTCAGTTTTTTGGTCTTCACGGTCTTTCATTACAGGTTTTTTGGTTTTCAAGAATTATAATTTCAGGGTTTTGGGACCTCCTCACCCCTGTATATGTATGTACGTGATGGATACAAAAATGATCAGAAATGTAGCACCACCTTAACATTTGAGTTAAACAATCTTATTCTCACAAAATAAAAAACAAACAAACATCCATGTTATTCCGACAGACCAGTTTATTAAAGTGAGAGGTCACATGCTTAGTATGGAACCACCATGTTTTACCAAGAGAAATATAAGGTCACTCATCAATCAACACATGACAGATAACAAAGGAAGATATCAATATAAACATTTCCTCCGAAATCGGAATGTGTCGGCTGACTGCAGCGGGGAGACCAGTGAAAACCGACAACCGAAGACACGCGCACTTCACTCATTGTGGTCTGGGAACGCAGGAGAAGAAGAAAAAAGACATTTACAGCACAAACAAAATCTCACCAAGTAAATATGATTCCTTTATACATCCAGTTACTTGCAACACAGAAGTAGAGTTGATATCAAAACAGCATGTCACTAATACTGATCAATACATTAAACATTTTGAGAAGAATTAAACCTGTCCCCCCCAAAAAAAAGGAAAATGCAGTTAGCGGAAAAGCAGACATCTTTCTGACAAACTTCAATATGAAAACCCCAATTAATAATTAAACTTAGAGCATTAAGACGCTAGATCACCAGCCGCGACGCACATTTTCACCTCGTGACCTTTGACCAATGACCTTCATCTTCAAACTTGGCCTAGATATCCTAACTACCTATCCTGGTAATAAACCGCATACAAAATGTCATCCTCCTTAGTCCAAGGTCCCTCTGTTCAAATGTTATTGTCTGAACATACAAACATACACACCCAGCCAAGAACAGACAGATGGATGCCGCTGAAAACATTGCCAGCTTTGCGGCTGGTTGTTGTTGTTGTCTTACCATGGCTAAAAGACTCCAGGGATCATCCCAACAGCGGAAGCACTTGAACACTATGGTACAAGTGCATCAGCTACGGATGAGAACATTGCGTGTGTGACCGGTTTTGATTACTCTGCCACACTCCAACTTCAGAAGGGGGGGGGGCGGATTTTGGAGACATGATGTTATGCTAGGAGCTTGTCATGGCTAAAGACAATCCCCGCAAAACTAATAACTATGCATAGCATAACAACATTTTGATGAAGCCTTGGTGTTCTAGCCTATGTCAATTGGTCTGACACAACCTTAAATCAAGGCGATCGCGGCTGGTAAATATCGACTTATTTTGTCTGACATCCATACAAACTTTATGACAGAAAAGTAGGATTGACAACAACACTGGCGAAACATTGTTTTTAAAGGGCTGACTATGGGAAACATGCAGAAAAATCACTGACACAATTTTAACAAGAAAAGAAAATATGAACAGAAAGGTTTCCGTGTCGATGATAACAGAATATTACTCAAGATAACATCACACACATCAAAATGCTCACATTTATTTTGTTTTCACTCCCAGACATTCAGCGAGATTGTCAAAGACCACAGTATTAACACAAAATACCAGCTGTGCTTGAAGAAATAGAAAAACGCTCAAAATTTAAAGACCAATTTTCAAAATCAGCCTCCCAAAACAGATTATTTTCTCTCGATTATCGTACTTTTTAGACTATATGGCATACCTGATTATAACCGCCAAAATTTAACAAAAATTTCAGATTTTGTTATGTTTTCTTACTATACTACTCATCATATCATAAGGCGCAGAGGTCTCAGCATGAGTAAAAAGTATCGCCTTATAGTCAGAAAAATATAGTACTCTTGAAACTAATAATCAAATTTACATTCCAAGTCATTCTGGGTGCAAACACTTAAGCGTCACACTGAATACATTTACGCGTGAAACATATCCAAGTATGTTTCATACTTTCACCAGTTCACTACTTATGAATCTGATTATCATAATGGGAACATAATTATAACACATCTTAGGCCGTGTACACACATAAGCGGATATTCCATGCGGAAACCTGTGCGCAATCCATAAATAAGTGAAACAAAGAAGGGGAAAGATTGGCGCACGTGTCTGAATTTCCCCTATATGCGTAGACTTTTATACTTCTTTCTTCCACTTATTTAGGGTTTTCCGTACGGAACATACGCGTCTAATGTGCACCCGGCCTTACAGCGCAGAGCATCCAACAAACAGAAATATTGCAGATAGTCGCCAGGCACACAAGACTGAAGCAAAGTACCAACCAGAGAAGCAATTTACAGACATTTCACCATCAGTCTTAACATTCTTCCTAACTTATGAGCAAAAGGGATCATATTTAACTGTGGCGGTGCCCTAGCCGATGAGGTTTAACTGAGGCGTGGTTACCGCTACACCTATCTATATTGTTAAAAACTCGGGACTTTACTGGTGTTGAACTGCCTCCGAGCATTGCACCCAGTATTGTTCCCACCATCTTTGTATTTACAAATGTCCCATATGTGTCTATGACCGAGAGGACTTAAAACATCATTTTCACCTTCATGAGCTAAAGAGAGCAAGAAATCAATCCTCAAGAAACACAAAAATAACTACCGTAAAATGTGGACTATAAGCCGCGACTTTCCCCCCTCAACTTTGACCCTTGTGATGCAGCTTATCTGTGGATTTTTCCCCTTCTATATATATCAGTACAGTGGAACCTCCCATTATAAGACTCCCTCCCACATAAGACCTAATTCTCTGAGACATTGCCCTTCTTTGTAAGTATTAAAATTACCTCCTTTATAAGACCCCTCCCTTATAAAACATCATTTTGGATGATTTTTGAAGGTTAAAAACCACAAGTAAAAAGTAATGTCCCATATGGCTTCGGCCAGGAGGACGTAAAGCTAAATTCGTCATTTTTGAAGGTCTTATAAGGGAGGTTGCACTGTATTAGTATATCTGTTTCCAGTCATATTCTCCACCTTGTTTTGAGCTTCATTATACTAGCTCTCAAAACTGGTTTTGACTCTTAGTGGATTCAAATCCCACGCTTAAATGCTTCAAACCATCAAGGTATAATAATACACAGTCGTGCTGAACCTCCAATATCTCTCTCCTTAGCTTTTTTCAAAAACATTCTGTCAGTTATTTTTATGTGTATAATTTTTGTATGCGGCTTATAAACTGCTGCGGCTTATATGTGAATAAGTACCTGATATTCTCTAAATTTAAAGGGTGCGGCTAATATATGTGTGTCTTTTTGTCCAAATTTTACGCTAGTTTATTCCAGAATGTAAGCCTCATTAATTGCGCATTCTTGCATGATACAGGAGGAAAAGCATTTTTTCCTTCAAAATAGTTTGGTGGTTCAGGAGATGGTGTCTCTCAGCGGGATTCTTCTACGTCGTCGATCGCTCCTGTCATATGAGCACAGATGCATCATGCTGCCATTATGCGCCTAACTAAGAAATAGTTAGTCACAGCATGTCCCTCTTCGGCTGGAGAGAAAATCTTTGTAAGAATTTCTAGAACAAAGGCAGGAGAAAGGACGAGTACGGTAGAAAGATAGTAGATGACAGTAAGCAATGGGAAAAGGCAGAGTCAAAGAGAGTGATAGTTTAGAGGAAGCTACAAGCACAAAACTTCCAGAAGGTGGGGTTGTTTTCTTAAAACACACACTGTATCCTTACAGGGGAGCTTCAGTAGGATAAAGAAGTAGAGAACCCTTCATGGTGATCAGGGGGGAAATCCCCTTGAAGTTGAATGCATAAAACGGTTGGCATGAAAGACCCCCCGGTATCCCCACGGAGAGAACCCTATTCCTAACCCTAACCATAACCTGAAACCGTCTGAATGAATGGAAGGGGCAGAGGAGGGAGCTTGTCTTAACATTTGCCAAACGGTTAAATATTGGGGGCAAAGGGCATCTCTTCAAGTTGAAAACCTTCCTCTAACATTCATTTATGTTTTCTACATTCACTGAATTCCTGAATTCAGCAAATTTGACAAAACATTCCATGCCTGTGCACTAATTTTTGTTGGCAATTTACATGAGGAAGCATTTACTTAAAGTCCTTTAAACGCACAGCCGGCATATATAAAGCGTTCACGCGAGGCGCGCGCCATCATTCTCACCGCTGCGTGCGACAGAGACGGTTCAACCGTTCTTTTTTCCCTGTTGTCCGAGCCACTGCGAGGCAGAACTTCGCAGCGACTAGGCTAGCAGTCTATACCCGATCCCTGGGATCGGTAGTTTTCCCTTTAAGCTGAGGCGTTGATCATTATTTCTGATATGTACCATGTCTTTTCGGACTATAAGGCTCACTTTTGGGTAAGGCGCACACCTCAAATTTTACCCCAAACTTCAGATTTTGTTATTTTCTTTTCTTACTATTTTATCAGTCATATTATAAGGCGCGGGGATCTGCGTCTGGGGAAAAAGTATCGCCTTATAGTCTGAAAAATAGGGTACTCTGTGCACTTTTTACCTGTTTGCAGCTAAGTTGCAAAGGCTGCTTACAAAAATTGAAACATTCACATGATCTCAAAACACGCACTTAATTAAAGGAACGAAAATCAGTCAAATGAATGAAAATTACAACATCACACCAACCCTTGTCAGAAAAAAATCTACTATTTATATAAAAAAAAAGTTCCATTACTTTATTTCTGCTTTGATTTTTCTTTTAAATACACTGATATCAACATTTATATAATATAATACACCCAGGCACACTTATGAATAGCAAAATATGCCAACAAGAATCACTGTACAGCTAAACAAAACATATCAATAGAAATGACCTCTGAGAACAATACAACACATAACCAATATACAAAATAGTGTTAAAAATCAAACAAAAAATTATAACCATTATACAAAATAGTGTTAAAAATCCAACCCCAAAAAGTATAACTATTATACAAAATAGTGTTTAAAATCCAACAAACACTGTACAGCGATCATTGGCAACACCAACACAGAACAGTTTCCAACAACATTCACATAAAATAAGGAAGATTATTTGTCATAATTGTCTTGTTTCCAGTGTACAACAGACACAAAACTGGAAAGATCCACTCAAGTTATGTGCAATGAATATATCTGGTTACATAACATGGAAGTGTATTCCGTAATATTTTGAATAAAGACATTTTATAATAAATGACATTAGGCAAAGCACAGAGTAGATTATCAAGCACTCTAGCAATTCAGACCAGATACAGTGACATATGTGACCCAGCACCACAAAAGGGACATTAAATCGCTGGGCTAGCTTCTCACAACAGGTTTGAAAAGTCCAAAATATCATTTTTTTTGTCAATTTTGAGATATGGGTGTTTTTGTGTTCTCTAACATCTTATTTTTCGTATTTATAAAGGTTAATCTTTAACATGGTCTCTAAATGGTCTCATGAGTGTTTTAAAATGAGTAGGTCAGTGCATTTTCTTAGGTTAGACTAAAAATGGACGACACTCACCCTACTAACTTTAAATGCTCATAACTCTGGAACGGACAAAGATACAAGCATGTTTTCTGTATCATTAGAAAGAGAATTGTCTGAAGTTTTCAAATGTATAATTTCCTCTGAATGGTCAGTTTCACACTTAACTCATTCAAGTCGTTCCGGCCATATATGTCCAGAATTAATAGATAGCTGTCAATTTGATGCATTTGCTTCAAGGGAAGTAAATCTGTGTGCACACCATATCTTGGTCACTTGTAAACTCGCCTCGCTCCCTTAGACCGCAATTTTGCCTCTGACTTTGCTTCTGTAGTGGTTTGTTGTGGGGAACCAAACGGTGTAGTTTTTCTATATAAAGTCTATATATAAAAAAAAGTCTGATCTACCACTTCCCTATATCTAAACCAGAAGTAGAAACCTGTAATCTTCTTTCATTTCTACTTTTGTTTATGCATGTTTTGTTTGTGTGTATGGCTGGAGTGATTTGTGAGTTTTTTTAAATAATTCAAAATAGTTGCGATGCGAGTGAGTTAAAGTCCCGTTCATGGTGCTGGCTCACAAATAGAAAAAACAAGCGCAAAATCGCAATAGTTTGTGGCACGCGGTCTATTTTTACCACTCCAATCATGAGTTACCTCCCCTGGCTTTTCAATAATTTTAATCTGTAAACCAGAATGTTATCTCTGCACCATTTCATAACTTTTTATATCTTTTGGAAAACATTTAAAACTATGTATCCTACTTATACTCATCAAAAGAAGCACCGCATACTCGTCGTGTCTGTTGTAGTGTCTGTATGACGTATGTTTATTATTTTGTACGCTTTTAAAATACATCATTTTAAAGAGTGGCCTCAATTAATTTTGAAGTGTAGCCTCGATTTGAAGTGCGACAATTTTGTCAAAATGTGCGACAATTTTGGAACGACAGACCGACCGACCGACAAAGTGAGTTATAGGTTTGTGGCTTGAGCCACAAACAAAAAGAGTGTGGAAGGGGTTTTCAACATAGCATGCAACCAAGGTCTCACTTTCTTTCTATTTTTTGTACAAAATGGTTAATTAAACAAATACAGTGCATTAGGCTTGAGTTACATGCAGAATAATCAGTTCATTGAATAACTCCATGTTTTGCTTTAGTGTGTGTGTGTGCGTGTGCGAGTGCGTGTGCGTGTGTGCGTACGTGCGCGTGTGTGCATGTGAGTGGGTTTTTTTCTACCAGATATAAAACTTTTACTGTGGCAGTTATATTTCTTTCTTTTTTTCTTCATTTTTTGGTAAATGTGTGTAGAATTGCATAAACAAATTGTTTGACTTTGATCATTTGCTCGTACCGTTTTACGGATCTTTCAAACAACCACATTCATACAAAAGTTTCTCATACCATACACTGACTCAGAAACACAGGCATGCTCAAAATTGTTTTCACACAGGAAACAAGAAAACAAGAGAAAAAAAAGAGAAAAAAAAAAAAAAAAAAAAGTTTAAAATATAAATAAAATAAGGTTCCACGTTATTTTGCAGTAAACAGAAATGTTCATTCATCATACTCAGTGATACACACAAGACTTTTCCTCCGACTATTTCAGTCAGACCGTACACAAATTTGACATAGTCACACACACGTGAAGGTGCAGAATAGCAAAGAAGATCAATGGGAAAAAACATCAAGAGGGAAAAAAGAAAACTGAAATAGGCTTTATACAATGACTGAACAAGCATGACTGAATAACTCTGAAAAGGCGAAATGCAAACAAAGCACTGGCAAAATTAAAATTGATATGTTACGCCCAATCTGTGAAATTGCCCATTTCATGAAATGGACAATGCATATCACATTTTTCAATTCCCATTCACACCTAGCACACCTTTCTACATTTCATGAAATAGGCAATTTCACAGATTGGGCGTAACAGATACATGTCTCCTTAGGGTGGAACTCTCTCTCTCTCTCTCTCTCTCTCTCTCTCTCTCTCTCTTTCTATGAATAACCATATCGTCGGTGACATTCACAAACCTCGTATCTCGATTTGGGGGGGGGTGTGAGTTAGATACATAGTCAGTTCTTTTCATTTTTCCCGCCACCTTCCACCAAAAGCTCGTATCTCTAACAATTTTCTATCTGGGGTAAACGAGATTGTGAACATAGAAGAAAAACTCGTAAGTCCCAAATTCAGATCTAGTTAAGGACAAAACCTTGTATCTTCGTTCTTTTCAAGTCTAAAAAAAACATTTTCAGTAATTTTAACAGAATGCAGGACTTAACTCGCAATATCTCAAACAACATATTCATCATAGTTAATCAATTGTGGCCAGCGCAGTTACTTTTTAAAACAGTTAAATTCGTTTTTCTCAAAACTACCAACATTGAGATATGAGGTTTGTGAATGTCACTGACGATACTCATGTACTATTAACAGTCCAATCAAGGCATGGAAAGGAACACTACCCTGTATCATCATGCACAAAAGAGAATACACCAAAAGAATAAATTATAATCAACAGGCATTGCATCATAAATAATGCCTTAAAATAAAAATAATAAATAATATGATACAGCACATGTACAAATGTACCAAGAACATGCAATGCTCTCTTTGTTTCTGTTTCATTCTCTCTCTCTCCCTCTCTCTCTCTCTCTCTGTGTCTAGGATTCTATCCCTCTCCCTCTCCTCTCTCTTTCTCTCTCTCCTCTCTATTTTTCTCCCTCCCTTCCTCCCCTCTCTCTCTCCCTCTCTCTCTATGTCACAAGTTTTGATTACTCACCTTAGGAGTATGTGTTGTGACATGCCTCAGTATGCCCCCCCCCCCCCCCCCCCCCCCCCCCCCCCCCCCCCCCCACCTTTTTTTCCCCGTCACCCTTTTTGTGCATGTGCTGCTTAGCCTTGTTGTTTGAAGATTTCTTTGATTTGCTATATACATTTTTTATTATTATTGGGCTGGGTGGGAAAAAAACCTGTTATTGCTTAAAATCTCATGTTTCCTGGTTCAATAAAATTTTGTTTTCGTTCGTTTTCATTCTCTCTCTCTCTCTCTCTCTCCATCCTTCCCGCCCCCCCCCCCCTCTCTCTCTCTCTCTCTCCATCCCCCCTCTCTCCCTCCCTCCCCCCAGCTCACTGCACTCTTTATGAATATTGAAGGAAGACAAAAATAACCCATAACACCACATCTCCCTGCAGAATGAGTCACATCACAATAATTATGGCCAAAAAGCTACAATAATTCACAAACACACAAAACTTGTCCACAATAAAGGACTTAACTGAACACATGCAGAAAGAGAGGAATACATCGGAATAAAACTGAGATAAATCAGTTCTGTAGATACAGCTTCAGAAATTACTGAGAATCAAATTCTTCAATAAAAATAAAAAAAGTAATAATATGTTGTTTTTGAAACTCAATTTTAATGTATAAATGTACTATACTTGTTCTTCATATCACTTAATCATTAACCCTTTCACCGCTAAAGTCACATTTTAGCACCACAGTGATTTAACACCTATGTCACCAAAAGGCATCAGATTGGGGTCTATTATCCAAAGACCCTATTGTCTTAGTTTGGGGATGTAAGGATAGACCTTATTTTATGTCACAGAAGAATCCCCAATACTGCAGATGGATTTTGTTCTCTACCCAGGTAAATTTAATGGAAATATTTGGGTGAAATATGGCTGGCGGTGAAAGGGTTAAAAAAATAAATTAACAAATCTTTCAATTTATTAATAATCAGCTCTGTTCCATGAATCACTGAAAAAGAACCACTTGATTGAATTTCAAAACAAACGTGATGTTGGATGGGAAAACCAGACATAAGTCGCTCAGAATGTTTTTGAGCAAAAGCCAGAAATAGTCAACTCCCCAAATACCAATTTTCTATTTTCTATTCATGCATATTTTTATGTATTCTGCCAGTATCCATAACATGAAAGACAATTTTGAATGACTTCTTTCTTTATTTGATTGGTGGGTTTTTTTTTAATGAAGTCAATAGAAAGAAAGAAGCAAAATGATGTCTTCTATGTCCAATTTCTGCAAATGATCCATCTAGAGTGTCACACTTCAAATGGCTGTAAAGTCTAAATAAACACAACTCAATTCTGTTTTCTGTGTAATGACTAAGAATCTTTAATCCCTCTTGTAAAAACCAAATCTAAATGTATTCCAAAATTCCATGATGTCTGTTTTCCCCATGCACTATCACATTGATATTAACGTCTTTTTCTTACTATAAGACGCAGCCCCCAAATTTCAGATTTTGTTATTATTTGTTTTAAATATTTTACTAGTCATAATAAGGCGCATGAGACTGAATCTGGAAAAAATCCGAAAAATATGGTAACATTGATCCTCAATCAACTAAAATCAGCTAAATTAGACAATATGGCAATAATACACTGAATGTATCTGAGATGCACCCAATCACAAAACAGAAACGTTATTTTTGTCTGCGCTTTTTTTCGGTGGCTGGACAGACGTGTGTACCGTATTTTACGGACTACAAGGCCATACCTTTTTCCTCAACTGAAACCCCTGCGCCTTAACCCTTTCACCGCCGGCTATTTTTCAGCCCCAAAAATACCATTAAGCATAACTGGGTAGAGAAAAAAATATATCCGCTATATCGGGAATTCATGTGTGTCATGCACAACATTAGGCCTATATTGGGAATTCATGTGTGTCATGCACAACATTAGACCTATATTGGGAATTCCTGTGTGTCATGCACAACATTAGGCCTATATCGGGAATTCCTGTGTGTCATGTACAACATTAGGCCTATCCTTACCCCCACAAATTAAGAAAATAGGGTCTTCAGATAACAGGCCCTGGTTTTATGCCTTTTAGTGACGTGGGTGTTTAACCATTGTGGTGCATAAATGCGACATTGGCAGCGAAAGGGTTAAAATGTGTTGCGCCTAGTGTATGACTGAAATCTGATCAAACAAAGTTGTAAATTCCATTCATATCGTAAGTATTGAGGTCAACTATCAGGCCGAAATCGTGAATGAAGCCACCGAAGCAGACAACACATTCACACAGAGAAGAGGCTTTGAATCAAGATATGATATCGCAGCCTCAGTTTTCGACAGCCAAAGGCAATAACAATCATGGCGGACATAGGCTACTGGAGCCGAAACTCATCGTAGAAATCTCTTCCGAGTTTTTCAATTCTGACTTTCCTGGGCTCTCTGACGCAGGCGATGCGCAAAAAAGCTTCATTATATGGATATCCGGATAGCGGCGTGAGTGTAACTTCTGTCTTCTGAAGATTGTTTTGACAGAACTAGGCAAAATACCGACCTCCTTTGCTTGAGTCGACCTCATAATTTCTATCTAATCTTTTGCTTTTGTTCGATCATTTTGCATGCGCCTTAAAATATGTTACGCCTTGTGTACATGTGTATGTTTCAGATTTGTGGTTAAATTCAGGGGGTGCGCCTTATAATCAGAAGCGCCTTGTAGTCCGTACAATACGGTAACACTGGCTTGCCAACAACGCTTGAAAGGAATGTCCAGGGAAGTGAGGAGAATGTCCACAGCTGACCAGTGAGGTGGACAGTGGACTGCTGCTGTTTGGCCTTCCTTGACTCTGTCTGCTCTAGTTCATCTTCTTCTTGGTGTCCGTGAATCTCTTCATGTACTGTAAAGTCACCAACACAAGTCGATAGAAACAACAATGCCCAGAAAACAAAACAAATTCTCAAGCTTGGGATTTCTTCTCGAACATTTGTCTTCTGTAGTCCCATACTTGACAATTTCAAATTTTCATTAATAATTTTCTTAATTTTAAGCAATCACTACTTATTGTTGGTGAAGTCTTGCTCTGTTTCTAAACATCAATTTTCCTTCCCCCAAACCCAATGCTGAGCCATATGTGAGATTCAGTTTATACAGTGGAACCTCCCTTACAAGACCTTCAAAACATAATCCAAAATGGGTCTGAAATGGGAAGGCGTTGCATAAGGGAGGTAATTTTAATACTTACAAAGAAGGGCAATGTCTCGGAGAAGTATTCAAGTAGGTCTTAGGAGGGAGGGAGTCTTATACAGTTATCATTTCAGGTATCTGCCTATTTTCTTGTGCACGGATGCGAGCTATCAGCTGCCAGGGCGGTGAAGCTAACCAACATCTTCTCCACAACGCCTTCTATAGCAGTGCTATCAGCTGCCAGGGCGGTGAAGCTAACTAACATCTTCTCCACAACGCATTCTATAGCAGTGCTATCAGCTGCCAGGGCGGTGAAGCTAACTAACATCTTCTCCACAACGCATTCTATAGCAGTGCTATCAGCTGCCAGGGCGGTGAAGCTAACTAACATCTTCTCCACAACGCATTCTATAGCAGTGCTATCAGCTGCCAGGGCGGTGAAGCTAACTAACATCTTCTCCACAACGCATTCTATAGCAGTGCTATCAGCTGCCAGGGCGGTGAAGCTAACTAACATCTTCTCCACAACGCATTCTATAGCAGTGCTATCAGCTGCCAGGGCGGTGAAGCTAACTAACATCTTCTCCACAACGCATTCTATAGCAGTGCTATCAGCTGCCAGGGCGGTGAAGCTAACTAACATCTTCTCCACAACGCATTCTATAGCAGCGCCGCTATTGGCTGCTTCAGGGCCAGCCATACTGCATATGATTTGATTCAGTGCAATCCGATTTTGACATTTGTGAGGCATAACCCATATGAAATCCTACTGTCTAAAGGAATCTGATGAAATCCTACTAGTGATGTTCACTATATTATAAGTCTCCCGTACATGAATCTGATAAAATATTTTATTTTTGTATCAGACATTTTATTTGATTTGTGTGTTGAGTATAGTGAACGAAAATAGTAGAGTTATTTTTAGACGGAAGTATTCCACGCGAATCATGACTCACAGACATCACCACAATCGCATTGAATTGGGGTCAGATCGTATGCAGTGTGGCGCCGGCTTTACTCTGCTCAAAGTGCTTCTAGTCTCTCCTGATAGGAGGAATTTGACACTTTTTTTATCTTTTTTTTTAACGCACTCCGCCTTTCACAACTAACATCCCATTGCTACGCTTCAACAGATAAGACAAAACTCAAGTGGTTTTTTCACTCAGTACACTTTCAAATGCTTAATAATAATAATGATGATAATAAAATGCAGCTTATATAGCACTGTTTGATGACAACGTGATCCTCACAGAACTTTACAAAACAAAAAGAAAAGGCAACAAATGAATTATGAAAACCATTACCACACACACACACACAAGCACACGCACGCACGTGCACACACTCACACAATGACACACACACATGCACACAAAATATGCATGCACGGCTACACAACACGACACATAAAGCACGAAAAAGTAACATTATAGAAAGAAAGAAGAAAAATGGTTCCTTCAAACCACTAACCGATACAAAATTCAACCCCTCGTGTCCTTTGTGCAAATAAACACAGCTTCCACTGCCAGTGAGTGAAGTGAATAACCGAATGCTTTGGGCAACAGGGAAAACCAGCTGTGATTTACGTGGGCAGATGGCCTTTGCAGGGAAGATTGATAACAGCTGCATGATGCCGCGCAGTCAAGTTAAAAACAAAACAAAAACATTTGTACCTTATGAGCCAAAAATGACCAGAGATATCACACATAACAATAGAACAAGAGGCAAAGCCTTCAAGGCTCACTCGCTTTGTGTTTTAGGAGATCAATGTCAAAGTTAGGACCACGGACGACATACATACATAGCATACATACATACATGCATACATACACACATACATACATAGCATACATACATACATACATGCATACATACACACATACATACATAGCATACATACATACATGCATACATACACACATACATACATACATACATACATATATAAATGCACACAACCAAACAATTATGAGAACAAAGACTCACTTCGTTAATACGAGTGAGCCAAAAACAGAATTGAAACAGAAACAACCAAAGAGAGAACTGACCTCGTCGTATCCCTCCAGGTTGTTGAAGGTCTTCATGTCGAACACGTTGCCCTCCACGTTGAGCGTGGAGATCTGGGACTCCTTGAGCTATAGACTCACTTTGTTAACACGAGTGAGCCAAAAACAGAAACAACCAAAGAGAGAACTGACCTCGTCGTATCCCTCCAGGTTGTTGAAGGTCTTCATGTCGAACATGTTGCCCTCCACGTTGAGCGTGGAGATCTGGGACTCCTTCAGCTATAGACTCACTTCGTTAACACGAGTGAGCCAAAAACAGAAACAACCAAAGAGAGAACTGACCTCGTCGTATCCCTCCAGGTTGTTGAAGGTCTTCATGTCGAACATGTTGCCCTCCACGTTGAGCGTGGAGATCTGGGACTCCTTCAGCTATAGACTCACTTCGTTAACACGAGTGAGCCAAAAACAGAAACAACCAAAGAGAGAACTGACCTCGTCGTATCCCTCCAGGTTGTTGAAGGTCTTCATGTCGAACACGTTGCCCTCCACGTTGAGCGTGGAGATCTAGGACTCCTTCAGCTATAGACTCACTTCGTTAACACGAGTGAGCCAAAAACAGAAACAACCAAAGAGAGAACTGACCTCGTCGTATCCCTCCAGGTTGTTGAAGGTCTTCATGTCGAACATGTTGCCCTCCACGTTGAGCGTGGAGATCTGGGACTCCTTCAGCTATAGACTCACTTCGTTAACACGAGTGAGCCAAAAACAGAAACAACCAAAGAGAGAACTGACCTCGTCGTATCCCTCCAGGTTGTTGAAGGTCTTCATGTCGAACATGTTGCCCTCCACGTTGAGCGTGGAGATCTGGGACTCCTTCAGCTATAGACTCACTTCGTTAACACGAGTGAGCCAAAAACAGAAACAACCAAAGAGAGAACTGACCTCGTCGTATCCCTCCAGGTTGTTGAAGGTCTTCATGTCGAACACGTTGCCCTCCACGTTGAGCGTGGAGATGTGGGACTCCTTCAGCTATAGACTCACTTCGTTAACACGAGTGAGCCAAAAACAGAAACAACCAAAGAGAGAACTGACCTCGTCGTATCCCTCCAGGTTGTTGAAGGTCTTCATGTCGAACATGTTGCCCTCCACGTTGAGCGTGGAGATCTGGGACTCCTTCAGCTATAGACTCACTTCGTTAACACGAGTGAGCCAAAAACAGAAACAACCAAAGAGAGAACTGACCTCGTTGTATCCCTCCAGGTTGTTGAAGGTCTTCATGTCGAACATGTTGCCCTCCACGTTGAGCGTGGAGATCTGGGACTCCTTCAGCTATAGACTCACTTCGTTAATACGAGTGAGCCAAAAACAGAAACAACCAAAGAGAGAACTGACCTCGTCGTATCCCTCCAGGTTGTTGAAGGCCTTCATGTCGAACACGTTGCCCTCCACGTTGAGCGTGGAGATGTGGGACTCCTTCATCAGGCGCGGGCTGAATGCCGACAGCGGCAGGCAGTTCTCCTCCAGCCGGAGCACCTTCAGCCGCGGGCACTCCGCCAGGCTCTCCGGCAATCTGGACACCTGTGGTCAATGCGATCCATCAATTGATAACGTCCATCAAATCATCTGCATCTGCATCCGTTACGTTGGCAGAAGAACCAATTCTGGTTATAGTACACCAACGGAAAAAACTTGGGGGAGAGCATAAAAATGAATAAATAAGAAAGATAAATATGAATAATAATTTTTTTTTTTTTAAAGGATCATCAATCAATTCATCCCTCAATCATGCTTTGTAAATCTCTTAGAGCCTTTAACTTCTTCTTGTCTAAGCGGGCGCTGGCGGCTGGCAGCGATCTTGCCACTTGTAGCTGATTCATTTGCCAGTCACCGTTGCTACAGCTATAGCACTGTTTCGAAATGAAAACGGAAGTAACAAACGGGTTGTGTGCCCGTTAGGACACTTAGTTCCGGTTAGAGAAGAAGAAAAATGGTGTTTTACGTCCTCTCGGTCATAGACACATATGGGACATTTGTAAATACAAAGATGGTGGGAACAATACTGGCTGCAATGCCCGGAGGCAGTGCAACACCAGTAAAGTCCCGAGTTTTTATCAATATAGATAATATGTGTAGCGGTAACCACGCCTTGGATAAACCTCATCGGCTATGGTACCGCCACAATAAGTATGATTACAGGAATTAGTTCCGGTCAGGAAATGCTGTAAACACGGTTAACAAGTATTGCAAAGTTCGGGTTCTGCAATTTTTATTGATGTATGGAAACAGGCTATTACTCATTAAATAAACACAGTAAAACAAAATATTTTGTTTATAAAACAACATAAAAACTCAACAGCCTACCGAATTTACGTCATTATTTTCTTAATTTTTTGTAAGGACACCCAGTCTGACATCATAATCAAAATTCCGTCATCACACATACGTCATTATTTATTTATTCCACTCAAACATGCTCAACAAATGAAGGAAAACAAAACCAAAACGTCACAATGTTGTCAAAATCCTGCCGTCGGCAATAGTTGTAAGAAAACGAAGGAGCACTCGCCTAGCTAAGCAGGCGCCGTCTAGAAAGAAATAATAAGAATTCAGCACCATACAAATTTGCATTATCATCAAACCCGTCACTATTTAAATGATAAAATTGAAGAGAGACCAGTTAGAGACTCAATTTGATAAAAATTAATTATCTAGAAATATACGTTTCATGACTTGCCTACAGCAAAAACAAACATTCCAGGACTATGACATCAAAAGATATAACCAAAGATATTCTAAAAGGGTAAGATGAACTACTTAAGAGCTCGGCGAACCGGGCTGATAGAGTTATCGTTAGTGGCGACAGTACACGTTTCACAGTGGAGGCTATCCAAAAACTCAGACTGGAACTTGAGCGGAGAATTCAACTGGCCTATCGACGTGTAAAATGTATACTGTTTAAAAGGAACATAACCAGTGTTTCTGTCCTCACTACTCATATAGGGAAAAGAGACCGGATGTTTATCTTCCTCTATACAGTCTTTGATATAACATCATCAATGGTGAGGCACAGAACTAGTAGGGGGTAATTTTAAGTGTACAGTGGAACCTTAGCATTTCCACCCCTCTACAGACTGGCCAAAACTGTCCATAATTGGGAGGTGGTCGCTATGCTGGAGACTCTTTCAGTGATAAATAAGAAGAGAAGAAACTGAGTAAAACTGTCCCGCTTAATAATAATAATAATAATAATAATGATTTCACTTAAATAGCGCGGTAAAAATCATGCTAAAAGCAAGCTCTCAGCGCTTTACAAACATTGATGAAACCATATAAAAAATATATAAAATAAAATGAACAAATTGACACACCATGTTTCATAACAATGATATAGAATAACAGTAACATTATTTCATAACACATGAGAGAGAGAGAGAGAGAGAGAGAGAGAGAGAGAGAGAGAGAGAGAGAGAGAGAGAGAGAGAGAGAAGGCAGGGAGGAGGTGGAGGGGTCAGGGTTAGGAGGGGGGGGGGGGGGTCAGGGTTAGACAAACAAAAAGACGGAGACAAGCGGGCAGGGCAAACTTTGACAGGAGTAAGACGAAGAGGCAGAGAGAAAGAGAGAGAGAGGGGGCCGGAGGGAGGGAGGGAGAGAGAGAGAGGATAACTGGGGTGTCTGCGATACTGAGGTGCCCGCTAGGCGGGGTTCCACGGTACCTGGTTCTGGTTGAGGTTGAGCTCCATGGCCTGCAGCCCCCCGATCTCCTGGGGCAGCGCCGTGATGCGGTTCCCCGACAAATCCACATACTCCAGGTGGCGCAGGCGGCACAGCTGCAAAGGGAAGTCACTGAGCATGTTGCGGCTCACCA
>CM065684.1:60376785-60381785 GCA_017654935.2 Phymorhynchus buccinoides
ACCTTTCAGCACCTTTATCTCCCCTGGAAGCTGACAATTGACGTGGTACTCTGTTATTGCTAAGAATCTGACGTGATACTGACAGAACATTGACTAGTAGAAAGAGACAGTCAAGAGATAGAGAGAAGATGAAACAGAAACAGAATGTGAAAAATACAAAGCAGAGAGCTCAGAGAGAGAGAGAGAGAGACGAGAGAGAGAGAGAGAGAGAGAGAGAGAGAGAGAGAGAGAGAGAGAGAGAGAGAGAGAGAGAGAGAGAGAGAGAGAGAGAGAGAGAGAGAGAGAGAGAGAGAGAGGAGAGAGAGAGAGAGAGAGAGAGAGAGAGAGAGAGAGAGAGAGAGAGAGAGAGAGAGAGAGAGAGAGAGAGAGAGAGAGAGAGAGAGCAGAGTTTAAAGAGACAGAAAAAGAAATGCAGACAGTCAGAGGGAGAGACTCTGAGAGAGACTGCGAGAGATTCCGACTGAAAGAAGGGATAGAGGGACAGACTCACAGAGAGAGAGAGAGAGAGAGAGAGAGAGAGAGAGAGAGAGAGAGAAAAGACAGAGAGAGACAGAGACAGAGAGAAGTAAAAACTGAGACTAACTAGAGATACAAACTCAGTCACAAAGTAGTGCTAAATAATTAAATTGACAGTTAGGCTGCCAAAACAAACGCCCTTCTTCTTCTTCTTCTTTCATATATACTAATATAGCATCCTCCTTCAACCTTGTGAAAATTCTGATGCACACTACATAAACTAAAGGCAAAAACAGCAAGGGGAAAAAAAGAAAGAATATGGTGGAAGAAACAGAGAGAAACAACTGGTTTGCACAATGTGACAATGACTGAATGAGACAGTCAAAATCAAATTCAGCAAATTGAGAAATTTGGAACCCTTTCTGAAAAGACAATCCAGTGCAATTGAAAGGGTACCGAGGAGAGCAACTAAACTAATAAAAATTTAAAATCAATTGAACAAAAATCTGGAATATGGGGAAAGATTTAGTAAGTTGAACTTACCATCCTTAAAATACAGAAGATGAAGGGGAGATTTGATAAATTAACGTGTATAAAATGTTGCATTTATAACCCTGACAATACTAAAAAAAAATTGTTTCAATTATCTGACTTGAGAACCTGTAATTTAGTTATTTAGTGCTCAAATTAAAAATCACTTGGTAAGGAATAGGGTTAGGGATATGGGTTAAGAACATGTCAGAGTTAATGTTAGTAGTTTCTGAAGACATTTGCGCACAATTTTTGCGTCCCGTGTTTGAGCCCCGTACCTGTAGCCTGAAGAATGTGAAATACGGGCCTGTACCCCAAGCCTCTGCCATTAAAACTAATAACTCTCAAAACCATCAACTTGATCATTGATGATGGTGGTTGGATTGAGAAAGAAGAACTCAATACAGCAGAATTAACATTAGGAAACATTTCTTTTCTAACTGAGTCACTCAATACTGGAACAATCTTCCTGCACAAACTAAATTTGCCTCGAACATTAATAATTTCAAAAACCTCCTGGATAGTGATCCCAAAATTGCTGTCTTGAAATACAATTATAATTTAGTTCTATGATCCTAACACAACTAAAACTTTACTAACTCTAACTGACGAGGAGAGAACATGAGGGCATGATTTCAAACTAACAAAAAAACAAAATAACAGTCGTTCATCTCAAAACCTTTTTACTAACAGAGTAATAACTGCATGGAACAATCTTTCTAATGAAACTGTAAATGCATCATCACTAAATATGTTCAAAAATCTTATTGACAAAAAATTTAATACTATTATGTACTCCACAAATTTGGAGAAATAAAAAACAAACAAAAAACCCAAAAAACAAATACACAATAGCCGAAGTAATTCACGGGCAAAAAAAAAGAAAGAAGAAAAATGAAAATATAAATTTATATACATTTGAGAACAATATTTAGAGGGCAAAAGGCTTCAAAAGCCTACAGAGCCTAAACTGATATGATATGATAATTAATCACGCATCAATGATCAACGATTGCTCAAAAAGCGTCACATCTATGGCTGCTATGGCAATCTAAATCATACAAAAACGAACAATCAAATGATTCAAAAGAAAGGGCACATCAAGAGGCCGCAAGGCCAAGCTGCCCTAAGAGCCTGACCTGACCTGAACTGATTGTGAGAGACAAAAAATGATTACTGAGCACAATCACTGACAATCATGTGACAATGAAGTAGATTACCCCAAACTAAACTTACTTCTGTCAGCTTTAAATTGGCCAACTGGCACACTCCTGACTTTCTTGCCGTTTCAATGTGAGCTTTGGGGCTACTGCTTGGATTGTTGCCCATAATTGGGCCGCAACTGAGTTACAGTGCCTGAACAAGATGTAAAAACACAGGCTGCTGCGTTCTTGTTGTTGTTGGATAATGGATTTGTCCACTGTAACTATTGAGAGTGGTTCCCCTTTGGCTATTTTTTGCTTTTGTAATTTTACCCAAATCTAACCAATTAAAACTAATTTGATTTACAAGTGAATTTCAACAATTTGTTTTGCCTCAAAATCAGGGGTATCATGCGTGTTGAGGTATACATTAATAACTTTGAGTCTATCATGGTATGTCTCGTCTAACCACTGCCTACAACAATTACAATAAATGAAAGAGATCCTACTTAGAAGAGATAGTCTGCACAATTGTGTCCCTTATAAAAAATATTTTTATCTCCCTTCTATATTTACCTTGAAATTGTTATTACAAAAATATGCTTTCTTTTGGCCTTTAATCAATACTTGTTTTTATAAAGTTATTTTTATTTGAACAGTAAAGGGCATATAGGAGTTATGTTTTAAAATATAGATACAATGTCTAGATATCATACAAAAATATACAGTAGTTTCATTAAAAGTGATGTTTAATGAAATACTATTCTGAAGGGACATTTAGTGGCTGCCAATTTCCACAGTAGCAAGCAGCAATTTATATTATAGCAGCAAGCAGCAGCTATAAATGATGACTTTTTACAGGGGTTTACTTGTGAACCCAAGGAAACAAATGACACTTTAATTTAATTACATGGAGCTTCAAGTAAAGATTTTTGTAACCCTTTCACCGCCAGTCGCATTTTAGCACCACGGTGATTTAACACTTATATCACTAAAAGGCATCAAATTGGGGTCTATTATCCAAATACCCTGTTGTCTTAGTCTTGGGAAGAGAGAGAGAGAAATTGGAGTTTTACGTCCTCTTGGTCTGAATCAGACACATATGGGACATTTGTAAATACAAATATGGTTGGAACAATACTGGAGGCAATGCCCGGAGGCAGTACGAAACCAGTAAAGTCCCGATTTTTTTATTAATACAGATAGCTGTAGCGGTGACCACGCCTCGGTTAACGGCTATGGCACCGCCGTAAGTAGTCTTGGGAAGTAAGGATGGACCTTATTTTATATATATCACAGAAGAATCCCCAATACTGAAGATGAATTTTGTTATCTACCCAGGTAAATGTAATGGAAATGTTTGGCTGAAATATGGCTGGCGGTGAAAGTGTTAAAGGAGTTGCAGTAAGCTTAGTGTCATGAGTGGTGCTAACTTAGTTAATCACAAACGCGTGTGTGCTCATTCCTATTAATTTCACTGCTTAAAATCTGCTAAGGATAGACTTTTATAACCTTGATTGCTAAAAGGTGGAGTTGTTGTAAACATGGCCGGAAAGAGAAATCCATCCGTGGAGACAAGTTCACTCAAACTTGTTTTACTCAACTTCCAACTTCCTGTTCATGTGAATTTCGAGTGCCACCTCCCAAAAGTGTAATTTCACTGAAATGGAGTGAAAACAAAAAAGTGAGTAAACTTTTCAGAATCAGCGACATTTTCTTGCTCACATCATCGTACACGTCGTACAAGAGACCAAGTTTCGTGGCCGAAGTGAGATAATGATGTTATTTGACACGCAAATAATTGTCTTTCTGTGTTGGCATGTTGGAGAACATTAATTTGGTACACGAGTCTCTCCCTTTGGGGATACCGGGGGGTCAATCTTTCGTAAAAATAGTTTCCCCACCATCTGGAAGTTCTGTGCTTGTAACTTCCTCTTGTCTTTCACTCTCTTTGACTCTGCCTTTTCCCTTTGCTTTCTATCATCTACTATATTTCTGACTTATTTGCCCAATCTCCTGCCTTTTCCCCAAAAACATCTTCCAATATTTGAGCTCCTCCGAAATCGGTGTCGGCTGTACGCAGCGGGGAGACCAGCGAAAACTGTAAACCGGACACATACGTACCGTACCCATTGTGGCCTTATGGCCTGGGAACGCAGAAGAAGAAGAGTATCATCATAAGACACGGGGAGGATGATCTAAGTCAGCACTGACAAAGACGTGACATATGGCTTTAGCTTTAATAATGGTTGTTCATAATCGTTAATACAAACCTAAAACTGGGGCCAATACAAAACAAAAGAGTGAGTAAGAACTTCGTGAAAAAATATTGCACAATAACTATTATGGAAAAAAATCAATAACTTTACAGCTTACCTTGTGTTCAACTTAGGAGGCATTTGCACTAGTTCCGAGTGTTGCAGACTTGGGGGTTAGTTTGTTTCTGAGCAGTCTATCCAACCTCAACCGTCCTTACATCTCTCTCTCTCAAGCGTAGAGGGGAGTTGGGGGGGGGGGGGGGGGGGGGGGGTTCTTCAGTGGGCAAGACTTTTTCACAATAAACAAAACTCCAACTTAGCCCAGCTCCTCAAAATAGCATTTTCTCTGCTAGGCTGCGAGTCTTACTCTCAAATTCATAAACAGCCATCACTGATTGCGCACATAGGTTAGTTCCTAGTTTTGAATAGATTGCAATCAGAATGTCCCCGACTCCTTCTACACACGCACGCACGCGCACACACACGCACGCACACGCACGCACGCACGCGCACACGCACACACGCACACACACACACACACACACACACACACACACACACCCCTCCCCTCCCGCCCCTCTTCTTCATCAGTCAATTTGTGTTAAAATTGCAT
>CM065684.1:60384285-60524285 GCA_017654935.2 Phymorhynchus buccinoides
CACTCCCCCCGCTGCTGACGGCCATATTGGCAGTACTGTTGTTGCTCCCCGCTGTGGTATTGTTGATGTTGAAGCTCGTGCGGTGGCCGTAGTTGTTGAACTGGTTCTTGGGCAGGTTTTTGCCCGGCAGGTGCGCCGTGTGCGGTTTGGCCGCGCTGCCTTCCGCCGGAAGGACGCTGACGTCAGCGGTAATGCGATTCGGGACGTCATTTCCGCTGCCGTGAGTGAGGCAGTGCTTGCGAGATTTGGTAGCATCAGGTTTGGTGGTATCTGCTGGGCCGGGTTCTGTGTTTGAGACGTTGTCTGTGTTGGTGGTGGTGTCTTTCTTAGTGGTGGTGGTGGTGGTGGTGTTGTTGTTGTTGGCGATGTTGATGACGTGTTTGGTGAGCAGCCCCAGTTGGTAGCTCTGCTCTTCCATCAGTCGGCGCTGCTCCTTGAGGTCCTCCTGTTGCTCTTCCAGCATCTGCTTCATCCTCCCTTCCTCTGTCTGTAAAACACCACAACACAGATATATATACACACACTGATATGCTTACATACACGCACATATTGGTTTTGCCCGTTAACGAGCCAGACAACACAGGCATTATGACAGATACACACGCAGCATGCGAAACCGCATATTTTCATTTTTCAAATGCTATGACAAAACCTTGATGAGACCCAGGAATATTAAGAACACAGATTATTTGGTCCCATGGACTTTCAAGAAGTATATTGACCATTAAGGGGCCCTAATTTCGGATGAAATGCTCGGACATTGGTGGAGGGGCATGGAATGCAAATAGGCCTACCATGAAAGAAAAACAGCAGCAGCTTGCCCTCGCCCTGAGTCTGAGACCCCCTCTGATCACCGACGCACTAAACACACACTGTGGAGAAGCTTCTCACTTGCAATGATGGATTTGTAACTGTATGGTGCCCTGTATGCTTCAAAAGACAGATTATCCCGAAAACGCGTGAAATAATCCGAACACTAGAATAAAATACAGCTTCATGTTTGGTAAGAAAGGCAAGAACGGAAAAATGGAATTAACCGAGAAATGTAGGGGGGGTGGTGGCACATCTTGACCTTTACCGAAAGTTTTTTTCCTGTAACAAATGCAAAGGCAAGAGGGTTTAATGTCAGGTAATTCAGTCTTTCTTCCTGAAGGTTGAACACTTCCTCTTTCTCTAGGCAGATAAGCCCATGAAAGATGGAAACATAACTCTTCGAAGTAACAGAGGTCCTGATGGCAGTTCCTTCCTACCTGCAGGTCGGTGACTCTCTGTTCCTGCTGGGTGAGCGCCTTCTCCTGCTGCAGCAGCTTGTTCTTCAGCCTCAGGTTCTCGGCGTTGAACCACTCCTCCTGGTGCCGGACCTGCTCCTGGTGCTGCTGCAGCTCATCACGAAGGCTGCCCACCTCCTTGTGGACACAGATAGGGGAAGACGGGGTAAAAAGCCCATGAGTGGGTAAGAAGCCCATGCCAATTATCTCATGAGATAAAGCAAATTTCAGTCAAATTTGCCCATGAGACGAATGCTAAACATTAACACTCGTCTCATGGGCAAAATGTGACTGCAATTTGCTTTATTTCATGAGATAATTGGCATGGGCTTCTTACCCACCCATGGGCTTTTTACCCCATCTTCACCTACTGCAAATAGGAATTGTTCGGAAATAATTAAAGGGAGTAATTAAAAATGGTGTGTGGGAGTGATCTTGCCTAATTCAATGGGTCAAACAGGGGAAGTCACTCTACCATCCGCGTTGGTTGACGCACATCTTTTCTAGAAAGGATGGTAGGCCTATTAACCCTTTCACCGCCAGCTGTTTTTCAGCCCCAAAATACCATTAAAGTTAAATGGGTAGAGATTTTAAAAAAAGACTCCAATATTGGGAATTCCTCCATGACATTGTATACATTAGGCCTATCCTTACCTCCCAAAATTAAGAAAATAGGGTCTTTGGATAATAGGCCCTGGTTTGATGCCTTTTAGTGACATTGTGGTGCATAAATGTGACATTGGCGGTGAAAGGGTTAAAAGACCCAGCGGTCATCGAAAAGGATAATTGCTAGGCGGTTAAATCATAAACGTAATGAGTTCAATAATAACTAACAATGAAACTTTCGAGGGAAGGTTCATTTCGAACATCTGTTGCCAAGCGACCTTAAAATTCAATGAAGGCTTTGAATAAGGGAGTTCATGAAACTGCCGGCAAAACATGCGGGCAAAGGTGTAATCAGACACTAGTCTAGTCTATAGAACGACCGCTCGGGGCGAATGCCCTATTATTGCCCGATCTTTGGCTCGCTCAGAAAGAGGACCTGGCTTGATCGCCTTCTTCTGCCTATGCCACACCCATTAAAGCCGCACCAGGAGTATAAAAGGAAGGGGGGGGGGAGGGGGCAAACGGAGTATTGTATGATTTTTGTTTTTGGACAATAAAATGTTTAAACCAGATTCCATGACCTCGTTGGACTCACTTCGGTGACATGACTTTGACTGTGTGACATTTAGTATTTTGACCTTTGATCTGCAGCAACCTGACCTTCACATGTGTAATCCTACCCTAACATAGGTTGATCTGATCGTGCACTTCGTGGTGACATGGCTTAGAGTGACCTGACCTTGACTTTGACAATGACCTCGCCTCCATAGTGAATTTGCCTTTACTATGACCTGACCTTGACCATTATATAGTCATGTGACCCCGAACATTCTATGTCGACCTTGACCCTGACCTGCTGTGACCCGACATGTACAATAATCACCTGACCTTCAGTGAACTGGACTTCCGTTACCTTGCCCTGACCTGCAGTAGCCTGACCTGAGCTTAACATTGACCATGACCATGACCTTCATGCGGTGACCCTGATCCTGACCTGCAATGACCTGGCCTTCTCGGCTTCGAGCTGTTCGATGCGTTGCTCCAGCTCCTCAATGCGTCCTTGGGCCTGCTGCAGCTGAGACGTCTTCTGCTCCACTTCACCAAGAAGATCTTCGATAAGGGCAGCCTTCTGCGTGTTGGACGACGTCAGTTCCTGCACCTGCCAGAAAGAGGGGGGACTATTTGTAAATTATATCATGCAGTTCTGTTCAAAGCTAAAGCTCCAGAAAATGTACGTGTGAGTGGGGGATATTACACAATGTACTTTTTTGTATTCTTAAGTTATGTCTTGAAGGCCTCAGGTCGAGGCATATGAATGCATCATTTTGACAATGAATTATGAAAAGGTCTGGTACATTACATTGGCTAGTCAAAGAGTTGTTCGCTATTTTTTGCAATGACTTAATGTCCAAATTATTTGTCTTAAAATTTTTGTGTGAATGTATTCAAGAGCTGATCAAAGCATTTTTTGGCAAGCCTCAGGGCTCAGTGGACGATGGAAAATTGTTATTTATATAATTTTGTACCAGAAGAAGAAGAAGAAGAAGAAGAAGAAGAAGACAACCCAACAGTACAAAGGATGGTGTACCTGTACTTTACCTGTGCCAGAGTGTCGGTCTTCAGCTGAGCCAGTTCCTCCTTGATGTTTTGAAGCTCCTCCTCTCCGATGGGGGCTGGGGGCGAGTCCTTCCCCTCTGCTCCTCCTCCCTCCCCACCCCCTCCCCCACCCGTGGCCCCATCGATGGTGGTGGGGGAGGCAGAGAGAGCGGGTTCCACCCTCCGCTCAATTCTCGTCACACGACGGCTGAGGATGTCCCAAAGGTCTTCCACCTTCTTCAGCCGATCTGACAAACCTGTACATAGAAGAAAGGTGGCACAGTGGGTTAAGACGTTCGCCTGGCCGATTTCAATGCGTGACCCGGGTTCGAACCCCGGCCTCGCCCTTTCTTTCTAGTTCGACAGGAAAATCGAACCGAACGTCGAGTCCTCCGGATTGGGGACTTAAAACTAGTCTGACCTGTGCGCTTTACGCACGTAAAAATCCCAAGGCAGTTAAAAGTTGGTAAGAGCATGGGGAAATCCTGCTGCCTGGTCTGATCAAATTGATAGCTAGGTTTCCCAAGTCTCCCCCCCCCCCCCCCCCTCACCCTGTCCCCCATCAAAACAAAACATTGGCAGGTGCTGCGCTTGCGGCGACGCGCTTTCCTGGAGAGAGCAGCCCGAATTTCACAAAGAGAAGTTCTAAATAATCAGTTCACGTGTATGGCCTAGCCCCGCTGACTGCAAAGCGATATTCATCGTCGTCGTCATCGTCAATCGCTCAGACAGGTTGCTGTCAAATGAGCGCAGATGCGCCATGCTGCCGTTATTGCGCCTAAGAAAATTAATAGCTTAAGCCCAGCATGTCCGTCTTCGGCTGAAGAAAATAATTGTAAGAGTTTCTTTTATTTTAATTTTAAAGGCAGTAGAATGGACCAGTAAGGCAAAAAGATAGTAGATGATAGAAAGCAAAGGGAAAAGGCAGAGTCAAAAACAGTGACAAATTTGAGGAATTTACAAGAACAGAACTTCCAGAAGGAGAAGGGACTATTTGTACAAACGACACCCCCGGTATTCCTCCGGGAAGGGGGTGGTGGGGACAAAGCAATATAACTAGGGGAAGACGGGGTAAAAAGCGCATGGGCGGGTAAGGAGCCCACCCCAATTATCTCATGAAATAAAGAACATTTCAGTCAAATTTGCCCATGAGACGAATGCTAGACATTAACGCTCGTCTCATGGGCAAAATGAGACTGAAATTTGCTTCATTTCATGAGATAATTGGGGTGGGCTTCTTACCCGCCCATGCGCTTTTTACCCCGTCTTCCCCTATATACAACACAATAGCATTTTCAATCAATGGTCAAACGCCCACTTTGCCACATAAACGTGCATTTTGTTTAAAAGAAAAAGAAATGTTTTCCATTGTCCTGAAAAGTTACAGTATAAAAAACAAAGACCAGCAGAAACGTAGCTTATTGTGTTTTACATTGATAAACGAATCGTGACTTTCCTGGTGTTGCACTGCCTCCGGGCATTACCTCTAGGAGTTTCCGATCTTTATATCTAGTACTAGTGTGTCTGTTCAAGACCGGAAGACGTTAAACAGATTTCCATCCAAACGTAGAAGGAATGGACACGGAACTCATGGTTGAACGCGCTCGCAAGCGCGCGCGCGCGTACACACACACACACACACACACACACACACACACACACACACACACACACACACACACACACACACACACACACACACACACACACACACACACACACACACACACACACACACACACACACACACACATACCTCCAGGCTCGAGGGCCGGTAAACTGAGACACGTGGCTTCAAAGGTCTTCAGTCTCTCACTCAGTACCCCAGGGTCACCACTGATTCCGCTGACCTCCCGAAACAAGCCGTCAAGGTCACCCAGCGTCTGAACTTGACCCCGCGTAACAAAAGGGTCAAGGTCGGTGAAGGATGTTTTTGGAGTGATCATCACTTCTGTGGTGCGTAGTCGACTGGCCACGTGATCGTAGCTGAACAATAAAAAAACAGAATGCTTTTCAAGCCTAGCAACAGTGCCACTATATTTTGAAGAAAATAAAATGTCGAAATAAAAATAAAATGGCGAAATAATAATAATAATGTCATTATTTCATAACAATGCAAGCTATGGACGCTTTCATGTTCGTCGTAACTGTAGTGGTGGAGGTGAAATGTGTTGAACTTTTCATTGACTAAAATTGATGTCATGACTCTTGCTCTTGGTTAATTTGAACGTTGTGAAGCTAGTAAATCACGTAAATTTTATAGTCTGTACACATAGTTTTCTGACTTAGTCCCTTGTGACCTTTTCCTATTGTTTTCTGTGAAGCTTTGGCTGCGGAAGGGGGGAGCATAAAAATATGATGTAGAAAGTTGAAGATGCTCGAGAGTTTGCCGAGGGCGCTATTTTGTTACATACCCCAGTCGACCTAGACTGGTACCATAAACGTTTGGTTTGAAAGAATATCAAAGTGTGTGTTCTAGTTAGGGAAACCTCTAAAAAATCTGGACTAGCCAGTACTAGTAGCCTAGTACTGATCCTGGAAGACGTGCAAGGCTAAACTAACTTCATGTCCATATCTAGACCTTTCTACATACCCTGTTTCATCCAGCGATCGTAGAAAAGTATCATAAGCCTCGGGACCTCTCAGCAGCAGTATGTCAATCATGCGTCGCGTGCGCTCCAGGCGCGTGCCCCCGGCCAGGATCTCGTCACGGTCGTTGCTGTCGATGATCTGAGAGGCGTAGAGAGGCCCCGCAATGTCACGTGCGTCCACCTCGTGCTCGATGAAGAGCGAGTTGATTTGCATACGACGTTCGTCGTCAGACCTCATGCGGCCTCGTCTGGATAACGCGCGAGCCATGGTTGTTGTTGTTGTTGTTGTTGTTGTTGTTGTTGTTGTTGTTGTTGTTGTTGTTGTTTTGCTGGTCCTGTTGTTGGGTAAGGGAGGGATGGGGTGTAAGAGAGAGAGAGAGAGAGAGAGAGAGAGAGAGAGAGAGAGAGAGAGAGAGAGAGAGAGATGTTATAACTGTAATGAATCAACAGTGTTGCGCACCATACTTAGTGCTCAAATGGCTTTTATCATGGGTCGACATTAGCCTGCATAGTAGGGACCAACAGTAACATGAGAGCTGTACAAAATTGTTTTTCTACATACGTAATGGAAAATCATGGTACAGGTTTAGTCTCTTGCAGAAGACCATGACTCCCAAACGAGGGGGCCCTTGCACCGGCTCTGGTGCTGCAGCCAAAGGGGATGGGTTGGCCTTTGGGGACCTTCCCCAACGCCAGCACTCCTCAAATCCCTTTGGCCGAGAGAGTGGGGATGTACCCTGGGCATGCCATCTCTACTATCAAACAAAATCTTGCCCAGCCCACCGGAATAGCATCTGCCCCCCTCTGCTATCTAGCTGGCAGTCATGGTCCCTGACTGACTGAGCGACATACACATGTAGAAATAGGAATTTCAAGGTAAGATCTCAAGGAGAGACTGTGTAGTGGGCCTATGCGTGCCAGTCTGTCTGTCGTCTCCGACTATGTCTTCCAGATAGCAGAGGAGGCAGCTGCTACTCTGGAGGGCTGGGCTGAAATTTGTTTTACAGTGGAGCTACCTTGCCCAGGGTACATCCCCACTCTCTTGACCACAAGGTCTTGAGGACAGCTGGCGTTGGGGGAGGTCCTCAAAGGCCACTGGTTGAGACACCAAATGCCACTGGTTGAAGCACCAAGAACCACTGGTTGAAGCACCAAATGCCACTGGTTGAAGCACCAAATGCCACTGGTTGAAGCATCAAGAACCTCTGGTTGAAGCACCAAATGCCACTGGTTGAAGCACCGAGAACCATTGGTTGAAGCACCAAATGCCATTCGTTGAAGCACCAAATGCCATTGGTTGAAGCACCAAATGCCATTGGTTGAAGCACCAAATGCCATTGGTTGAAGCACCAAATGCCATTGGTTGAAGCACCAAATGCCACTAGTTGAAGCACCAATTGCCACTGGTTGATGCACCGAATGCCACTGGCTGAAGCACCGATAACCACTGGTTGAAGCACCAAATGCCACTGGTTGAAGCATCAAGAACCACTGGTTGAAGCACCAATTGCTACTGGTTGAAGCACCAAATGCCACTGGTTGAAGCACCGAGAAACTGGTTGAAGCACCAAATGCCACTGGTTGAAGCACCAAATGCCACTGGTTGAAGCATCAAGAACCACTGGTTGAAGCATCAAGAACCACTGGTTGAAGCACCAAGAACCACTGGTTGAAGCACCAAGAACCACTGGTTGAAGCACCAAATGCCACTGATTGAAGCATCAATAACCACTGGTTGAAGCACCAAGAACCACTGGTTGAAGCACCAAATGCCACTGGTTGAAGCACCAAATGCCACTGGTTGAAGCACCAAATGCCACTGGTTGAAGCACCAAATGCCACTGGTTGAAGCACCAAATGCCACTGGTTGAAGCACCAAATGCCACTGGTTGAAGCACCAAATGCCACTGGTTGAAGCACCAAGAACCACTGGTTGAAGCACCGAGAACCACTGGTTGAAGCACCAAGAACCACTGGTTGAAGCACCAAGAACCACTGGTTGAAGCACCAAGAACCACTGGTTGAAGCACCGAGAACCACTGGTTGAAGCATCGAGAACCACTGGTTGAAGCATCGAGAACCACTGGTTGAAGCACCAAGAACCACTGGTTGAAGCACCAAGAACCACTGGTTGAAGCACCAAGAACCACTGGTTGAAGCACCAAGAACCACTGGTTGAAGCACCAAGAACCACTGGTTGAAGCACCAAGAACCACTGGTTGAAGCATCGAGAACCACTGGTTGAAGCACCGAGAACCACTGGTTGAAGCACCGAGAACCACTACAGAGATCCCGTTGTTTGAGAGTCACAGTCTTCCACCAAACACCGAGCTGCACCATGATGTTCCACTACTGTAGACTAATCATGTATCGTACACAGCTCTCACGTTACTGTTGGTCCCAACTCCGGGATGATATCAACCAATGATATCTAAGCCACTTCAGACACTCCCTCTCTTGAACAGCAATTACCCCCTTGGGGACACCGGGGTGGTGTGGTGGCTAGGGGGGTCGTTCGTACAAATAGTTCTCCCACCTTCTAGACATTAATAATCTCTTACGATCGGGAGGACGTAAAACATTAAAGTTAGTCTAGACGTTATGTGCTTATAGCTTCCTCTAATCTGTCACTCTCTTTGTCTCTGCCTTTTCCCTTTGCTTACTGTCATCTGCCATCCTTACCGGTCCATTCTCCTGCCTTTTTTCAAGAAATTATTACAAAGATTTTTCAAGATGGACATGCTGGGCCTAACTATTTCTTAGTTAGGCGCATAACGGCAGCATAGCGCATCTGCGCTCATAGTGACAGGAAACTGTCTGAGCTATCGAGGAAGAAGAAGAAGAAGAAGAAGAACAGTAATAGCCTTCTCTATTTGTACTTCTGATTATTGCCTGATTAGCGCCGCACATAACAAGATTTGTTGATATTATGCCACGCTGGCAAGTGACCCTTTCGACTAAAGATCAAGATCAAGATATATAATGCACAAACACCCGATTTGACATCCCAACATTATAACAAACATTTCTTAAATTAAGGAAGAAAAACAAATTAGCTAAATTCTGTTTATTCCATAATAAAATAGCAGACATTTCCATTAATGTGACCCATGTGACATTAAGTGTCAAACTGACCATTCTAAGAAAATTATACAATTGAAAACTTCAGACAATTCTCTTTCTAATGATGCAAGAACCATACATGTATCCTTTTCCGTTCCTGAGTTATGAGCATTTAAAGTTAGTAGAGTGAGCTTCCGCCATTTTGAGAAAACGCAGTCTAAAGTCTAGCCTAGCTGTAGAAAATGCATTGATCTACTCATTTTAAAACACTTATAAGACCGTTTAGAGACCACAGTAAAGAGTATCCTTTATAAATATGAAAGATAAGATGTTAGAGAATACAACAATACCCATAACTCAAAATTGACCAAAAATGATATTTTTGACTTTGCAAGCCTATTGTGAGAAACTAGCCCAGCGACTTAATGTCCTTTTCGTGGTGCTAGGTTACTAATTACGCGCACAAACGAAGCAATAGCTTTTTAGAGGTCTAACAATTATCCTTTGTTTTTGGATGTAGGTGTGTCTTTAGTCCCTGATATGACGTCTGTTTACTTCCTGTGCATGTCTAAGCTGTCCGACATTGTTGTAAGCAGAGACGGGAATAAAGCTATTTGATATGACGTCTGTTTACTTCCTGTGCATGTCTAAGCTGTCCAACATTGTTGTAAGCAGAGACGGGAATAAAGCTATTTTATATGACGTCTGTTTACTTCCTGTGCATGTCTAAGCTGTCCAACATTGTTGTAAGCAGAGACGGGAATAAAGCTATTTGATATGACGTCTGTTTACTTCCTGTGCATGTATGTAAGCAGAGACGGGAATAAAGCTATTTGATATGACGTCTGTTTACTTCCTGTGCATGTCTAAGCTGTCCGACATTGTTGTAAGCAGAGACGGGAATAAAGCTATTTGATATGACGTCTGTTTACTTCCTGTGCATGTCTAAGCTGTCCAACATTGTTGTAAGCAGAGACGGGAATAAAGCTATTTTATATGACGTCTGTTTACTTCCTGTGCATGTCTAAGCTGTCCAACATTGTTGTAAGCAGAGACGGGAATAAAGCTATTTGATATGACGTCTGTTTACTTCCTGTGCATGTATGTAAGCAGAGACGGGAATAAAGCTATTTGATATGACGTCTGTTTACTTCCTGTGCATGTATGTAAGCAGAGACGGGAATAAAGCTATTTGATATGACGTCTGTTTACTTCCTGTGCATGTCTAAGCTGTCCGACATTGTTGTAAGCAGAGACGGGAATAAAGCTATTTGATATGACGTCTGTTTACTTCCTGTGCATGTCTAAGCTGTCCGACATTGTTGTAAGCAGAGACGGGAATAAAGCTATTTGATATGACGTCTGTTTACTTCCTGTGCATGTCTAAGCTGTCCGACATTGTTGTAAGCAGAGACGGGAATAAAGCTATTTGATATGACGTCTGTTTACTTCCTGTGCATGTACGATGTAAGCCGAGACGGAAATAAAGCTATTTTATATGACGTCTGTTTACTTCCTGTGCATGGCTGAGCTGTCCGACATTGTTGTAAGCAGAGACGGGAATAAAGCTATTTTAAGGAACTATAGGTGTTTGCTTGTGTCTCCAAGTGCATTTCTTTAGACTTGGGTCACTGCCAGTGCTGACGAAAAAGTATTAGCAATACCGTAAGCTTATTGTTTACCTTTTCGTATCATAAACAGTGCATACCTGGAGAACAAAAGTCGAGGTGAGATAGGGGAAGACGGAGTAAAAAGCCCATGGGCAGGTAAGAAGCCCATGCCAATTATCTCATGAAATAAAGAAACTTTCAGTCAAATTTGCCCATAAGACGAATGCTAAACATTAACACTCGTCTCATGGGCAAAATGTGACTGAAAGTTTTTTATTTCATGAGATAATTGGCATGGGTTTCCTACCCGCCCATGGGCTTTTTACCCCATCTTCACCTACTGCAAATAGGAATTGTTCGGAAATAATTAAAGGGAGTAATTAAAAATGGTGTGTGGGAGTGATCTTGCCTAATTCAATCGGTCAAACAGGGGAAGTCACTCTACCATCAGCTCTCGTAGCCTATCGACTCGCGTGTTTGAGCAGACATACAGCACTTAGAACACCGTGCGTCATTCTAAAAATGTATGTTATTTATATTTTAACGTCACATTTTGCAAGTTTTATCAGTTTGTGGCCACTGGCCACCCCTAATTTTTCTTTTTTTTAAATGTTTGCAAGTCGCTGACTCGCATCCTGCGGTTTCAAGCTTCGAGGCCATTGTTGCATTGTTGCTATGGTACTTGACCGAGTAATGGAGGTAAACAATTCTAATTTTCACGAAGTGCTTTCCCCTTAGTTTTTTTTCGAAAATCGTCTATTGAAGTAGTTGACAATACTCTGGAAATGACAGGAATATTTCACATGGTTAAGTATGTTTGTAAAAACGACCGTAAAGACCCAAAATGATAACTTTTTTAAAATTTTCCTCTTTACCTAGAACACCTTCCGGATACACTAATCTTAGCTATCTAGAGAAATTCGTTTGCGTGTTTAGGCGTAGGCTTGCGTATGTAGGCTTATATAAACCGCACCATTCAATCAATTGACAATGTGAATGTTTAGTGAATGTTAAGAATTTGCACCTTCTAACCTGACACAAAACTGACCCTAACCCTAACCCAAACCTTCAACCCGTCACTGAAACACACACACAAAATAAAACATTACTAAATAACTGAGTATTCTGTATTTGGAGGACTATTTGTATTGAACCGCCTTGTCAAGAAAACTTACTCAATATATAAACAAAAACTGTGTTCATATTGAGATACTATATATGAGACTTATCATCATGATGTCTTAGAGGTCCTTCAAAGTCCTATTAAATCCTACTACTGCTTGTAATCTATCTGACACTAACCTGTATAAACAAATAGCGGTAAAACCAACCAACCCGCTCACTGCTTACATATCAAGGCCAATCACTCACTGTCTGGCACTGACCGGGAAGATTTGCAGGGTGCTCTACCGAGCAGACCTACATCTGTGTCCAAGGGTTTGTTGGCACTGAGCACTGAATCCGCATTTAACGGGTCAGTCTGGTTATATGCTTGTGTGACTCAACGAAATCACTGCATGTGTCTTTGTACTTCTGTAAGAACGGGGGTCATTAGGGTCAGAATGAGGGCCTGTGTGTGTGTGTGTGTGTGTGTGTGTGTGTGTGTGTGTGTGTGTGTGTGTGTGTGTGTGTGTGTGTGTGTGTGTGTGTGTGTGTGTGTGTGTGTGTGTGTATGTGTGTGTGTGTGTGTGTGTGTGTGTGTGTGTGTGTGTGTGTGTGTGTGTGTGTGTGTGTGTGTGCGTGCGTGCGTGTGCGTTTGTTGTGTGTGTGTGTGTGTGTGTGTGTGTGTGTGTGTGTGTGTGCGTGTGTGCGTGCGTGCGTGCGTTTGTTGTGTGTGTGTGTGTGGTGTGTGTGTGGGTGGGTGTGGTTGTGTGTGTGCATGAGTGCGTGTGTACTTGCGCACACGCGTACGTGCATGTGTGTGTGTGTGTGTGGGGGGGGGGGGTGTCTCTCTCTCTCTCTCTCTCTCTCTCTCTCTCTCTCTCTCTCTCTCTCTCTCTCTCTCTCTCTCTCTCTCTCTCTCTCTCTCTCTCTCTCGCTGTGAGTGCAGATGCGTACGCACGCGCCCACGTGTGCGTGTGTGTGTGTGTGTGCGTGTGTGTGTGTGTGTGTGTGTGTGTGTGTGTGTGTGTGTGTGTGTGTGGTGTGTGTGTGTGTCGTGTGTGTGTGTGTCGGTGTGTGTGTGTCGGTGTGTGCGTCGGTGGGCGTGCGCACGCGCGCACGTATACGCGCATTTTCGTACAGGCTGGCTGTACGTCTGTCTACAAACGGATGTTATATTTTACGTTCTATGTCCAAAACAACTGAACCAATATTGTTCAATCGCTATGATGCCCGTTATGTCAGTTTTCATTAAGCAGCAAGCCATTACAAGCATACTCATAGCAAAAAGGCTGAATATACATTTAGGCTTTTAGCTCATCAGTCTGACTATGTTATGACATCAAAATAATATCTTTTGAAAGCTGAGATAATGAACTGATGACACTTACAATTGCCAGAATTGTTCCCCATCAGATGCCCCGACGATGACAAGCCAAACAGAATAATACACTTCCAATGACCTTGACTTTTTAATGATGAAAAAAAAGTGAACAAAAATAATCTTGAGAATAATTAAGTGGAGGCAAACTGTTTTCTTCATATTCAGCTGGAGTTTTCTCCCTTCTTTTTTTCCTTATCTTCTTCTTCTTCGCTCCCAGGCATTATGGCCATAATGGGTAAGGTATGTTAGACATATGTGTCCGGTTTTCTCAGTTTTCACTGGTTTCCCGGCTGCATTCAGCCGACACATTCCGATTTCAGAGGTTTCTCCTTTGTTTTTGTGAACTGGGAGCCCGTTTGTATGGCATTGTTGTCTTGTTTCTAGCGTACGTCCGTCAGATTGATTTCACTCTATACGTACGTACGGTAAATGCTTTTAATGCCCTTAATGTGTTGCGGGCACGGTTCCAAACTTTCCCATAAAAATAAATAAATTTCCGTTTGATTGCCAGTGAATCCATGCAACAGGCGTTATTGCCATGTACATACACTCGCACACCAGAGACAGACAGACAGACAGACAGACAGACAGACAGACACACACACACACACACACACACACACACACACACACACACACACACACACACACACACACACACCGCACACACACGGCGCGCACGCACACGCACACACGCACACACGCACACGCACACACACACACACACACACACACACGCACGTATGCATGCACACATGCGCGGGCGCACACACATACATACACACACTGACACACACACATACACACACACATTGACACACACACGCGTGCGCGCACGCACGCACGCACACACACGCACACGCGCACGCACGCACGCACGCACACGCACACACACACACACACACACACACACACACACACACACTGACAAGCATGGACTTGTATAGGCCTATGTGGCTGTTGTTTGGACAGCATTGGGTTTACAACCACAAACCCACAGACTATTCTTGACCAGCATGACCTAAGGAATGCAGTTGGGGACATATAAAAGCCACTTGACCTTGACCTTTATATTTGACCTTGAAGTTGCTACATGATAACGGGCTGTGCATGTAACCCAAAAACAAATAGCTGTAGTTTGGAAACAGTTGGCTGTAGACCACTTAAAAACCACATAATTATATTCACGCTCATCATCACTGGGCGGATGCAGTGGGAGACATCTCAAAATGCTATTCTGGTGACTGCTATTATGAAAACCCGGGCCATTTGCATAAAACAAACAATTGTAGTATGGAAACTATTGTCGTAAACCCCTTTAGCCATATATATTTGCAATCAGCATCACTGGGACAATGAGAGACATTTTGAAGTGCTCTGCTGGCGACTGCTATTCTGAAGACCCGGGCCGATTGCATAAACAAACAATTGTAGTTTGAAGACTAGTGGTTGGAGATCACTATTGGCCACTGCAACTAGGGTTATTAACGCCCTTGACAGTGAGCGTGAATCCCTTGTTGGTCAGTACTAAAAAAGGGAATTCACTCTTGCGAAAGACAGCCATTTTGTGGCCTCAAATAGGGTTATTGGTGAGAGTTATTCCCTTGTTTAGTCAGTACTCAACCATCTTCCCCCACCCACCAAGGGCATTCACTCTTACAAAGGGTGTTCTTTGCAGTGGCCAATAGCCATGTATATTCGTGATCAGCATCACCGAGGGAAGGCAGTAGGAAATATTCCGAAGTGCTATTCTGACAACTGCTATTCTAAAGACGGTGTCGGGGAAGAGCTGTCGTGAAGTAAAACAAGCGGGGCGTAGCGGCTAGTATAATAATACATAAATAGCAACACTAACTTCACCTCCATACTCATAAAGATGCAGATCCACACACTCCTCCATTTCTCGGTTGTGACCGGGTTTTTTAGCCTTGCCTTTCTTACTGCAGATTGAGCACATCAACCTCTATCGTTTTGCTATAGTAAACGTCAATTTGTATCCATTTACACAATAATAATATTAAACAAGACGAATGCTCACAAGACAGATGCTCACAAGACACTTGCTCACAACATTAAGACAATTGCTGACAAAAAGAAAACAATGCATAATATGTGTATAAAGTGTGTGTAGGCCTATGTGCCCCTCCGTCTTCAAAACATAACGATGGTTGATGTTTGGGGATCCTCTTCAAAGCCAGTTACTAATATTCCCCAAGGCTTCAGGGCAAATGAAGAAACGCGTCGAGATCACCAGGGGAAAAAAAACTTTACAGAGATCGCAACTAGAAATCAAACCGTGCAAATCGGCGATTCCTCCTTGGCGGGGGTGCTGGAAGTCAGATTATTTTAGAGAAAAAGAAGGCATGTGTCTTCTCTTTTCTAATGGCCGCCTGAGTCGCTTAATTAGATCAAATCTCGAAATTTCCACAAGACAAACCTTTAATTTTTTTTTAAAAATTTACAGTTTACCAAACTAAGTTTTGCTCACAACAAAGGAAATAGCTCCAATTTTTTTTCTTACTGCACTACAAGAAGACAAACTTCAACCACTCTCCTCCACCCAGTCCAAAATGACTTCTCTCTCCGGCAGCTCCGCCAAGGAGGAATCGCCGTTTTGACGGGTTTTCCAGGAAACCAGAGCAAAGTGGGTGTTCCGATGCTTGAAAAGGCTGTCTTTCTGGTGATTTCGACGTGTTTCTTGCACAAAAAAACTCATCGCAGAGAGTGAGATTATCGTCCAATTGATCGTGAATCCTTATGGACGTTCTTCTTGAAGGCTGGATGGTCTTCTCGTTGAAATGATGAAGATGATGATGGGGGCCGTAGAAAGCTGAATTTGTAGTTCGTGACGTGGCATACGTCGTCTTTTGATGACTCGAACACGTTACGCATCCTGGAATCGCGGATAACGCTGTTGGTTGCGGGAACATCTCGGACGGGATCCGAGTCTGGAACTTGTGCGTGATGCTGATGTTAGCATCGTTGAATTTTGTGCATAGATGCGAGCATCTGATGAAATATTGTCGCTGCCGTTGGCGTTGGCGTCAAGGTGCTCCTGTAGTAGATGGTCTTCTTCCTCCTAAGGCCGTCGTCAGGACCACCGGGCGACCTGCTCCGTACCGGGGAGTCGATGTCGTTGCGGGCGGGCTGGTAGACACGCAGCCAAGTCGAGCCGTCTCTGCAGGCGGATGTGATACTCCTAGTAGACAAGCGGTAGCAGCCCAAACTCCCACTCGTACGTCCACTGGGCATTGGCGTTACTGCAGAGATGGTCCAAGTTGCTGCCCGTCGATCCATCCAGTCCGCAAGTCGTTCAACTCCCATGGTGAGGGAGGAGATCCGGCGTCGCCCTTCCCACTGGCTGCCACCCAGCGAGACTTCAATGCAACTGCCACCATTGCATCGGTGTCATCGCGTAGCGAGAGAGAGATTCTCTCGCCACGGACCCCCGGTTGGGAAATGTGTGAAAAACTCATCCGTCAGGGTGCCCCTTAAAGAGCTAGTGCAACGATCCGATTAGGCCTATGAGAAAGCTTAGACAGTCTTTGGGCCTATGTAGGCCTACACCCGGCACATGATGATATCAGTCTTTAACTCTGGTGGTCCGTATCTTCAAAAGTCACGGCAACGAACTAAACGTGCTGTTACTTAGTTCATTTCAAGTTACTGCAATATGTAAAAGATCAAAGCCATTTTAATTTTGATCTGCATCTGCAGTTGTGTGAGTCAAAATTAAACAAGACACCGTGACTATGGTAGAGGACACCATTCTTGAGTCAACAGGAATCTTGATTTTATGACACTTAAAATTTTTTTATTATGATCAGTTGAGTACATGTATAATATGGTCTGTTATTTGAAGATCTTATTTTCTTAATTTCGGGAGGTAACCAGGATAGGCCTAATCGGTTATACACGTCACAGGGGAATTCTCAATATTGTTTTTTACATTTTGTTTCTCTACCCTGTTAAGTTTAATGGTATTTTTTGGCTGAAAAATGGCTGGCGGCGAAAGGAAGGCTGCGTTGGGCAGAAGAATAATGTTTACTGGTCGAGGTGCCACGTACAGTCAGTAGGCCTACAGGCAGACTCAGACAGACGGGACACTGATACAGACAGGCAGACAGAGAATCTCTCTTTCCGATTCTAAAGGCACTACTGTGTGGTTGCAAAATCACCCGGTGTGTCAGTGAATGACGTCATTAATTCCCCGCTGACCCAATAAGCGTGACATATAGGATTAAGCTTAATTGGCGATATATCATAATCCTCATAATCATAATAATAATATAACCGTCACGTGTATAGCTGCTTACACTGGGGCTAGTGCCAAGTTGTCACTCATGCAAATTGCTTGTCTATTTCTAGTTAACATCATCCCGAAACTGGCACAGCATGACTGTCTTCGGTTGGAGAACATCCTTCGTAACAATTTCAGTCTAGAACACTGAAAGGCATTCTAAAGATAGTAGATGAAATGACACTGAAAGCAAAGGGAAAAGGCAGAGTCAACGAGAGTGACAGATTAGAGGAAGTTGCAAGCACAGAACTTCCAGAAAGTGGGAGGACTATTTGGAAGAAAAAAAGACACCATCACCCCCACCCGCAGTAGCCTGATCTTACCCCAGTATTGGAAAATCGAGTCAATTTTTAAACGTTCATCATATCATCATATCAGTTTAGGCTCTGTAGGCTTATGAAGCTTTTTGCCCTCTAGATATTTTTCTCAAATATAAATATTTATTTTCTTTTTTCTTTTTGTTTGCCCGTGAATTACTACGGCTATTGTGTATTTGTTTTGGGTTGGGTTGGGTTTTTGTTTTGTTTTTGTTTTTTATTTCTCCAAATTTGTGGAGTACATAATAGTATTAAATTTTTTGTCAATAAGATTTTTGAACCTATTTAGTGATGATGCATTTACAGTTTCATTAGAAAGATTGTCATGCCTGACTATCGTTACTCTTTTTCCTTTTTCCTTCTTTTTTTGCGAGGCGGAGGGCTTGCAGTTGGCTCTGTCTTTCCGAGTCTTTCTGTGTTTATAGTCTACGCGGTCTGTCTGTCTGTCCAGTTTCCGTCTGTCTGGTCTGTCTGTGTGTCTCTCTCTCTGTACCTCGACAGTGTGTGCGTGTCAGTGTGTGTGTGTGTGTGTGTGTGTGTGTGTGTGTGTGTGTGTGTGTGTGTGTGTGTGTGTGTGTGTGTGTGTGTGTGTGTGTGTGTGTGTGTGTGTGTGTGTGTGTGTGTGTGTGTGTGTGTGTGTGTGTGTGTGTGTGATGTCACTGTGTGTGTGTGTGTGTGTGTGTGTGTGTGTGTGTGTGTGTGTGTGTGTGTGTGTGTGTGTGTGTGTGTGTGTGTGTGTGTGCGTGCGTGCGTGCGTGCGTGCGTGCGTGCGTGCGTGCGTGCGTGTGCGTGTGCGCGCGTGCGTGCGTGCGTGCGTGTGCGTGTGTCTGTGTGTGTGTGCGTGTGCGTGTGCGTGTGTGTGCGTGCGTGTGCGTGCGTGTGCGTGCGTGTGCGTGTGTGTGTGTTCAGTTGTGCGTGCGCGTGTGTCAGTGTGAGTGTGTCGGGGTGTGTGTGTGTGTGTGCGCGCGCGCGCACGCGCGTGTGTGTGTGAATAAAATAACGTTATTTTCTTTACATTTGTTCTGCATTGTTTGTATGGTGTTTGTCTTATTGTGTATCTCTGAACTTCGACCTTTGAAAAGAACGGTACGCATGTGCGCATGTTCGGAAGACCCGTATGCCAGTAGCAGCCTACACAAATCCAAGCAGAAAACCAGCCACTGTCTTTACTTACAATATTATGGTTGGTGTCTTATTTGCTCCGGTTACCATTATTGATGCATGTATTTTATGAAAGTGAAGCTTTACCATTTTTCACCCCTCAAATCTGCCTTTTAAAATCTGTAAGTGGCTTTGAAATTTTAAAAAAGTCGCTTCAATCGATTCGATGCACACTCCATCATCATCATCATGATCTGATCATAACTTATGACATAAGCATATATGCATGCATGCATCCTGAGGATGATCTTCTCCTCTCTTGTTTTCAGTGATTTGATGATGATGGAGATGCAGCTCATATTCATTATCACTATCAGCTCCATACACTACAGAGACGCACTAATTCCCCTCACCTTCACTTTCCTTCCTCTTTCTTTCCACAGGTTCTCTCATTCAATCCTTGCATCATCACAGCCACACCGGGAGCTTATGGTAATGGGTCCATTGATTGAAAAGATCTGTTGCAGCCACTATGCTAGTCAGAATATACTGAGTAGTCTACTTGTGCTGTTAGTGTTACTTGTGATAGGCCGCAAGGCCTAGGCTGATGAAGCCAGTCCCACTATACTATACTGTACTACTATACTAGAATTTTGACATGAATAGACAGGCTAATAATAGTAATATAACCTTATGCTGAAATATAATTAATAAATCCAGTTGAGTTAAGCAATTAACAATGTTTTGCCATTTATTTGTGACCCAGCACCACGAAAGGGACATTTGATTATTATTTATAATATTACCATTAGAAATGTTTGTTACATGTCAATAATGGCTGGTTACATTACCGGAAGAAGAAGAAGTGTCAAACTGACCATTCTGCGAAAATTATACACAGTTTGAAAACTTCAGACAATTCTCTTTCTAATGATACTGTAACTATTACATGAACCATTATTTCTTGTATCTTTTTCTGTTCCAGAGTTATGAGCATTTGAAGTTAGTAGGGTGACTGTCACACAGTCTAAATACTCTAATGTCTAGCCTAGCTGAAGAAAATGCATGGACCTGCACGCCAGAAATCAAAACCATGGACCTACTCATTTTAAAACCCTTATAAGACCATTTAGAGACCATAATCATATTAAAATTTAAAGATAATACTTTATAAATAGGAAGGATAAGATGTACTTAGAGTTCACATAAAAATACCCATAACTCAAAATTAACCCAAAAAATTATATTTTTGACTTTGCAAGCCTTTTGTGAGAAACTAGCCCAGCGACTTAATGTCCCTTTCATGGTGCTGGATCACATTTGTCTACAGAGCATATGGGGGCAGAAAGGGGAAGGAGGGTGGGAACAAATGCATCGTGTGCATCTTGTGCCATTTAAAACGATGAAGCCTTCCACTTCAGTCAATGGTGCATGACTTCATTCCACCTTGCCCTATTATTACCATTAGAAATGTTTGTGTAATGTATGCCTTGTTGTTGCTGTTGTTTATTTTAATTTTAGTATGAATGACAAGCGAAAGCACATTGAGTTGCTTAGCAGGATTATGTGCTTTATAAGCACTATTCATTATTATTATTATTTCCATATTGGGCGCATTACCGTGTGTGCATGAAAATAAACACTGTTTATGTTGTGTTGGTTGTTTTCTTCAGGGAAATGAAGCCAGTTTGCCCTTGGAGCTATGCTCCACATGTAAGTATTACCGGTACCATCGAACGGCCGTGGGGGGTACCTGTACCAACGCTTCTATTTGCTCTCTGATGCAATCATTAACTCAATTGAGTCACATACAAAATGACCTAGTTTCTCCCTCAGATCGCATTATTTTTTATCATTTTCTAAAAAGCGCCAAAAAGCAAATGCACACATACAAACATGCAACATGTACTGAGTGAAAGATAAGTCATTATATTTTTTTAGACTTTTTACTTCGAACGAGTTAGCCGCATATGTTTCACAATATAAATAATCTGATGAAATGCGCTTCGTCAGGAAAACAAAAACTTCCAACTCCACGGGCTGACCACTTTGTTAGGATCTTGATCTAGTATCACAAAGCCACTCTGAAGTTTTGATAGACTTGGTTTAGTGTATAAATAATTATGAGCTACTCTTATGAAATGATGAAGTAAAGAACAGTGAAAATCATTGCTGCTTACCATAGCGATGGTCATGAATTTCTGCATAATGTTTTAACAGGTTCATCAGTCATACTACTGCCGCTCTCACTTTTTTTCTCTTATCTTCATTCATCTCAATTCATTTCCCACTCAGGTAAAGGTGTAGTTTAGCTACCCTCCTTTACATTGTATTTGAGTAAGATTTCATTTTGCCCTTTGCTTAAATGTATTCAAAATGGTAATGTTTGCTTGACCTTGTATTTTTAGTAGGAATTCATTTTGCCCTCTACTTTTATGTCAAAGTGATAATAAAAATTAAAAACATTATTCGGTTGACCTTGTATTTCAGTAGGAATTCATTTTGCCCTCTACTTTTTTGTATTCAAAATAGTAATGTTCGGTTGACATTGTATTTGAATAGGAATTCATTTTGTCTTCTTTTGAAAGTTCATGTCAAAATGATGATGTTCGGTTGACCTTGTACTTCAGTAGAAATCATTTTGCCCTCTACTTTTACCATATTTTAGGGACTTAGGTGATATTTTTTCCCCAGACTGAGACTGAATTTTGTGTCAAATGTTTTTTTGGGGGTGCCTTATAATAAAAAAAAGATATATTCCAAATTATGTTGTTCAGTTGATCTTGACGAGATCAAACGACTGGGCAAGCGATTCCGCAAGCTGGATCTGGACCAATCGGGATCCCTCAGCGTGGATGAGTTCATGTCCCTGCCGGAGCTGCAGCAAAACCCGCTGGTTCAGCGTGTCGTAGACATCTTCGACACCGATGGCAACGGGGAGGTCGACTTTAAAGGTCAGAGGGCGGACCAACTGCACTTTTTGCTCTATGAGTATACTTGTGCAGATATATGTACACTGTCATATTAAAACGTAAAATTGAGAGTGTTGGCGGTGATTTAGGGCGAAGAGTGAAATTCAAGGTGGTGAATGTCTTATTTAACCTAAACCCCTTCCCTGCTCAATCCCTGTGTTTACTAAGGGATGTGTGATGTTATTGATTATGTCATAACTTTTGATGTCATAGTCCGGGAGGGCTGGTTTTTGTGTTAGACAAGTCAGGAAACATAGATCTAGACATTTTCTCAGATTGGGTCTAACAGGTCTCCTGTAGATTTTATAATAATAAAATCAATAGTTTCTCAACTTTTCTGTGGCAGTGAAGGGGTTAGCTCATTAAAAAAATGAGAGTATTGATGGTGATTTAGGGTGAAGAGTGGTATTCAAATGGTGACTGTCTTAATATTTTACGGTGTTATTTATATTATTTATGGACTGGGTTTAAGATATGGGATGGGGGTAGCAGACTTGTTTACCCTCCCAGTTTTGCTGGAATTATCCCGGGAATTTGCAAAAATTCTGGGTAAAATAATAAATTCCGGGTGAACGCTCAAAATCCCGGGATTTCGAAAGACCGTCTATTATTTGTTTCCGTTTGTATGAAAAGACGCAAGGGTTGACCGAAGCCTTGTTTGGAGTTCTGAGACGCGATTTTTCATTGGTCCGTGGACCCCCCTCAACCAATGATAGTATTTCTTGTTGGCAGAGATTGTAGTTTTGCGCCGCCAAACATGTCGTCAGGCAAGTCAACTGCTGGCGGCAAACGCCAGAAATCTTCGACAAACGACAGCAGTGATAGGGTGAAACGGCCAAATGTGAAGCAGAAGTTTTCTCAAAAGTATTTGAAAGTGCCAGGAATAAGAAGTTCGTGTTTGGGAGACGAGCATGCACACTGCAAGTACTGCAACGTAGACTTCAAAATTTCGCATGGCGGCATAAGCGACATCACTGAACATGTCAACACGAAGAAGCATGGCAATTTCGCGACTCTCGCAAAGGACCCAGCTGCGGGCTGTGTTTTATCGCGAGTCATGTACCGATGTGAATTCTGTTTTTTTTCTTTCAAATTCCGGGGGGTTTTGTGGCAAATTCCAGGTTCATTATAAGGGTAAACAGGTCTGGGGTAGTGGTGAAAGATTTTAGGGGAAGAAAACCAAACTGTCACATTCTTTCACTATTGAGACAATTGTGTGGGGTTTATTTTAGGAAGGAAGTCCACGGGACGTGGGTATATATGGGGGAGGCTGAGCAGGGGGTAGAAATCATAGCAGAATGAAAATACGATTGGGATTGAAGATTTTAGATTGAAAGTTTTATTTCGTTGGTTTTAGATCAAGGAAGTTTGTTTTGAGGTATTTAAAATGTCTTGTTGGTCCGTGATTCTCTATTTTAGTACTTGTGAAGTTGGGTGTGTTTTTTAGTGTGTGCATGTTTTTTTAAAATTGTTTATTGAAAAGTGTTTGTTTGCAGAGTTCATTGAAGGCATATCACAGTTCAGTGTGAAGGGAGACAAGGAATCCAAGCTGAGATGTAAGTTAACTGGAAATACTTACCCACAATCTGGGCATACGTAAGCTGCTTTTTTTTTCTTGTTGCTTTCATTTAACCCAATTTTGATTGTGTGCATTGCTCACAAACGCAGCATATCTATGGGTTTTTCTTCTTCTTTTTCTTCTGCGTTCCCAGACATAAGGCCCTAATGGGTAAGGTACCGGTATGTATGTGTCTGGTTTTCATGTTTTCACTGATTCTCTCCGCTGCATACAGCCGACACATTCTGATTTTGGAGGAGCTCAGAGGAGAAAATTATTTGGAAGATTTTGTTGTTGGAAAGGCTGTTGACAACATGCATGCAAAAAATGACAGCAATGTGCTGAGCAGATACACTTTTAGATGTTATTAAACAGGGGTACCCTATTTTTTAAAAATCAGAACATCAGATGATTATTCCAGTTGCCTTCAAGATCTATGACATGGACAAGGGTGGCTACATCTCCAATGAGAGCTGTTCCAAGTTCTTGAAGATTTTAAGCAATGATGATGATAACGATAATGCAGATGATAATGATGATATTGATGATGATTTCAGTTATTTTGTTTCTCCAACGGGGAGCTGTTCCATATTTTAAATAATGAAGACGATGATGATGCTGGTTCCAGTTGCCTTCAAGATCTACAGCATGGACAAGGACGGCTATATCTCCAACAGGGAGCTGTTCCAAGTTCTGAAGATTTTAGACAATAATGATGAAGATGATAAGTATGATGGCGATAATGATGATAACGATGATGGTTCCAGTTGCCTTCAAGATCTATGACATGGACAAGGACGGCTACATCTCCAATGGCAAGCTGTCCTAAGTGCTGAAGATTTTAATGGATGTTGATGATAACAATGATGATGATATTGACGATAATGATGATGATGGTGATGATGATGATTCCAGTTGCCTTCAAGATCTACGACATGGACAAGGATGGCTACATCTCCAACGGGGAGCTGTTCCAGGTGCTGAAGATGATGATGACGATAATAGTGATGATGGTGATGATGATGATTCCAGTTGCCTTCAAGATCTACGACATGGACAAGGACGGCTACATCTCCAACGGGGAGCTGTTCCAGGTGCTGAAGATGTTGATGATGATAATAGTGATGATGATGACGATGATGATTCCAGTTGCCTTCAAGATCTACGACATGGACAAGGATGGCTACATCTCCAACGGGGAGCTGTTCCAGGTGCTGAAGATGATGATGATGGTAATAGTGATGATGATGACGATGATTCCAGTTGCCTTTAAGATCTACGACATGGACAAGGACGGCTACATCTCCAACGGGGAGCTGTTCCAGGTGCTGAAGATGTTGATGATGATAATAGTGATGATGATGACGATGATGATTCCAGTTGCCTTTAAGATCTACGACATGGACAAGGACGGCTACATCTCCAACGGGGAGCTGTTCAAGGTGCTGAAGATGTTGATGATGATAATAGTGATGATGATGACGATGATGATTCCAGTTGCCTTCAAGATCTACGACATGGACAAGGACGGCTACATCTCCAACGGGGAGCTGTTCCAGGTGCTGAAGATGATGGTGATGATAATAGTGATGATGATGACGATGATGATTCCAGTTGCCTTCAAGATCTACGACATGGACAAGGACGGCTACATCTCCAACGGGGAGCTGTTCCAGGTGCTGAAGATGATGGTGATGATAATAGTGATGATGATGACGATGATGATTCCAGTTGCCTTCAAGATCTACGACATGGACAAGGACGGCTACATCTCCAACGGGGAGCTGTTCCAGGTGCTGAAGATGATGGTGATGATAATAGTGATGATGATGACGATGATGATTCCAGTTGCCTTCAAGATCTACGACATGGACAAGGACGGCTACATCTCCAACGGGGAGCTGTTCCAGGTGCTGAAGATGATGGTGATGATAATAGTGATGATGATGACGATGATGATTCCAGTTGCCTTCAAGATCTACGACATGGACAAGGACGGCTACATCTCCAACGGGGAGCTGTTCCAGGTGCTGAAGATGATGGTGGGCAGCAACCTCAAGGACACCCAACTGCAGCAGATCGTGGACAAGACCATCATCCACGCCGATGCTGATGGTGACGGGAAGATCTCCTTCGAGGAGTTCTGTTCTGTGAGTACACTTAGGATAGTACAGTGGAACCTCCCTTATAAGACCTTCAAAAATCATCCAAAGGAGGTCTTAAAAGGGAGGGGTCTTGTAAGGGAGGTAATTTTAATACTTGCAAAGAAGGGCAATATCTCGGAGAAGTAGGTCTTATGTGGGAGGGGGCCTTATAATGGGAGGTCTTATAAGGGAGGTTCCACTGTACAACAGAGTGACTCAAAAAGACAAATGCAACCCACAAAATTGTTAATAAAAAAAGTTTGATAATCAAGCTATTACTTTGATTTTCGGGGGTTTTGAAAGCAGATTTAATGCATGAAAGATTACACCAGATTTTTTTTTTATCGAAGATTATTTTGTGTGCTCCAGAAATCAAGTTTCCATGGTACCCCATTTTCTGAAAATGCCTTTTTTTAGGTCCAAACACGCTTTTGCAGTTTCAATATCTTCGCTTGAAATTTCATTTTCTGCGGTATCTGCACAAAATTCTTATTCACATGAGGGCTAAAAAAGCCGGGATATATTGTACATCTTGCATTCCAATTTTCAAGGCAAACAAGACAGTCTTTTTATACAAACAGACGGTCTTCAAACAATTGAAATTTTCTACAAAATGTGTTTAAGGACTTTTCTATTAACAATTTTTTTAAAGGGTTACCACGGAAACTGGTGTTTTCTGGAGCTCTCCTATGCATCTTGAACAAACTGTTGCAACCTTTCATGCTTTGAATTTTCTTTACAAATTAAAAAAAAAAAAAATGTTTTACGATTTATCGGGCAGCTGTTAATGTCCTACCCTGAAAGCACTTAATAGCTTTGTATTATGAAGAATATAAGTCTGATGTGTGTGTTTCATCAGGTGGTGGGAACCATGGACGTGCACAAGAAGATGGTGGTGGATGGTGTGTAGACCACTCTCCCTTCCACACACCGCATCGGTGCGGACAACGACGCACAGCCCCCCCCCCCCCTCCCCCTCCCCCGCACTGCGACAACGGCACACATCAATGCGGGACCAACCACCTTCCAGTGGTTTTTCTTCATCTTCTTCTTCCATGTTTCAGTGCGGCACCTCCACACATCCACAGCACAGCACACATGCATGTCAGTTTTTATTGATTTAAGGAAACCACCCTCCCAAACACAGCGATCGATGTTCCAGCCATGCTCAGTTTTTCTTACTGTGGATTTTTGTGACCCACACTACTTCTCCCCCCTTTACTGGGCGCATTGCCGTTCTTTGGTTTTCTTACCCCTCTCCTTGTCCTCCCCCTTCCCCCCTTCTTTTCCCGATTTACACTGGACGTTTCTTTTTTCCTGCAGACAAAGGCAGCGGTTTGCAAACTTGGGAGGGGGTTCAAAAGGTTAATCTTGCCAGTTTGAATGGAAATAATGTCTTGACTTTAGGGGGGCGGGGGGTGGAGTGATAAATTGTATTGTTTCTAATGCTGGTAAGGTTATGCGTTTTGTCTGTGGTTGGTTTGTCTGGCTGTGAGCGACTGTCTTCAAGCAGTCCTTGGACGCATTTTAGATCATATTTCCTGGGTGGTCAGGATTATGTCCCAAGGGACATTTAGAAAAAATTAACTTTGGGAGTTGACTTCTTCTTCCATTAAGTGCCCACAATCAACAGTTTGATTTTTATCCTGTTATGGTTGAGGTCCGAAGGTTGTACACCAAACAAAACCAACCCTATTTCACTTCATTCAAGTTTGGCACATGAGTTGCATTGTTCTGTCTGATAATTTGTCAGACGCAAGGTGGAATGAGTTGAAATTTTGAATGAAGTGAAATGACCACTCAACAACTATGATTTTTCTTTGTTCAACTCCTGCCTTTGGCAAACAAAAGACGAACCTTAAGAAACAAGGACTTACTTGAACATAGTACTTTTATTAAGGCGAGTGGTCTTCTTTTTGCTCAGTGCTAAGCGACAGCCTCTAGTGTCCTGTGATCAGTGGGACTTAAGGCAAATTGAAATAGGTTTGTCTATCTTTAGAAAAGGTTTCCACTGCATTAGTGTGTATGTGCGTGCGTACGCACGCGTGTGTGCTTTATTCACAAAAACAAAACATTTGCATAAGTGGATTCTAGTTCCGTAACCATCCCCACTCCCAAACCCTACCCCCCACCCAATCCCATTTTCTTTTTACCAATATGCAAAAGTGTGTTGTTCAGTAGTGGAGATCTGTAGTGAAAGAGTTCCTCACTGATTTTTGTTTTCAGTTTGAGAACGATGTAGATTGAAATATGTCTCCTGAGAGGCGATTCCCTGCTATGCAATGGGCCTTTGACCTTTCATTTGATTGGCTGATAGAGGAAGTGTTAATGTAGTTAGAACTCTGAATTACGCTTTGTTAAAGATTTGTTGTGGGAGTCTGCTGTTTTTTGCAAGTCTGTAATTTGAGTCTCTAACAAGGTTTGTAGATCTTATGAATTTTACCTCCATTCATCGACTGAAACATTTGTTTCTTTAACTTGACATACGACATAAGGTTCTTTATTTTTCATGGTACAATTACAAGTGTGCATGGAAAATTGTTATAGAGCTTGGGAAATGCATTTGTGATGCGGCACCACGGAAGGAACATTCAGTCGCTCAGCTAGTTTCTTACCATAGGCTTGAAAAGTCAAAAATCTTTCTTTTTTTTCAATTTTGAGTTATGGATTTTTTCGTGTTCTCTAACATCCTGTTTTTCATATTTGTAATGGATAATCTTTAAAATGGTGTCTGAATGCTGCTATAAGTTCTTTAAGATGTGTTGGTTGATGCTTGTTCTACAGCTAGGCTAGACTTTAGACTAAGGATAATCTTTAAAATGGTGTCTGAATGCTGCTATAAGTTCTTTAAGATGTGTTGGTTGATGCTTGTTCTACAGCTAGGCTAGACTTTAGACTAAGGATAATCTTTAAAATGGTGTCTGAATGCTGCTATAAGTTCTTTAAGATGTGTTGGTTGATGCTTGTTCTACAGCTAGGCTAGACTTTAGACTAAGGATAATCTTTAAAATGGTGTCTGAATGCTGCTATAAGTTCTTTAAGATGTGTTGGTTGATGCTTGTTCTACAGCAAGGCTAGACTTTAGACTAAGGATAATCTTTAAAATGGTGTCTGAATGCTGCTATAAGTTCTTTAAGATATGTTGGTTGATGCTTGTTCTACAGCAAGGCTAGACTTTAGACTGTTTTCTGAAAATGGCAGAAACTCACCCTACCAGCTTTAAATGCTCATAACTCAGGAATGAAAAAAAGATACAAGTATGGTTCTTGTATCACTAGAAAGGGGAATTGTCTGAAGTTTTCAAATGTATAATTTTCTCAGAATGGTCAGTTTGACACTTAATGTCCCTTTTGTGGTGCTGGGTGACATTTATCCTTGGTTAAACTAGTAAAATAAAATGGATATGACTAAAATTCAACTTAACAAGTGAAAACGGAGCATTACGTATCATTCAACGGGAATATAGGGAAAATGAACAAATAAAAATGAAAGGCACCGGTTTCTTGTTTTGTTTTTTTCCTTCTTAGCAACAGCAACGTTTGATAGGCTGAATATACTGCTTTGTTGTTGGTGTTGATGCAAATCTACGCAATTTGTGACTTAGCAAGTTTCTTACAAATTGAAAGGGATATTTTATTTATTTCAAATCTACAAACCAAAGACAAAAATTATATGGGTGCATAAGATAGCAATGCTTGACCAGCCTAGATTGACGAAAGATGATAGATAACCTACTTTTGGTATGACTGCATAGTATGAGAGTACGCAAAGTCTCATGTCCCCCAAAAAATTTCGTTGGCTTTTTTTAAAAGAAAACATTTTCGTTGGCTTTTTTTAACAAATTATTTCTACATTCCTCTTCCCAACAGCTTACTTATGGCCTTTGAGTATAATTTGCTTGTTTTGTTTTAAATATTTGCGAAACTTTTATGTCAGTGGGCGTGTGAAAGTGGGTTTTTTCCTGTGAAATATTTATCGGATTAAGGTTTTTATTAGGTATTTAAGAGGTGAGACTACACACGCGTGATGCTACGAATGGTCGACCTTTTTTCCACTATGCACCAACATGCAGTTTTCCAATATGATCTCCTGACGCGAGCGATTGACATTTATTGGGTGGAGTGCGTGAAGGGGTTTGGGAATTGTACTCAAATTTCTTCCCACAAGAGAAGATAATCCAGCACTGGGGAGAGTGAAAGAAAACAGAAATGATCAAATAGAAAGTCCCTCGCCAAATTATTTGCTTTGCAAAGAAGTTCCATATAACAAGTAATTTAGACTTAGATAAATAGTCTGTATGCTTTGTTCCAAGCTTTATGTGCATGAAAGAAAATGTATTTCGTTTGCTACAGCTTGAACTGTTGAATTGACCTTTTTGAAAGCAGATTTTTTTGGGGGAGAGAGAGAGAGACAGAATGTTTCAAATGGTTTTACAAAATTTCAACATTAATTTCATAGAAACATCCAGTATTAATGTCAAGAAGTCTTTTTGATTTGCTCCTGAATATCTTGCTCAGATCTCATTTGTTTGAAAAAGAAAATGGTAGGTAATAAGAGACTGACTGTCTATTGAATCGAACGCTGAAAAAGAAGAATGAAATTAGAACCAAGTACATGTAGGCTTTAAAATAGGCTTCAATAGGTTTGAAAATGCATTTCTGCTTGCCACATTTTTTACTTGTGTGTCTGTAATTAAGTAGTCAAGCAAAATCCAAGTGGTTTGCCAGATGATGTTTTGAATGGAATGAGTAATAACCCTGACTTTGATTTGAATCTATTGGTGTTGGTGGATAGGTGTGTGAACAGCGGGGGAAGTGAGAAAACTAGCAGTATAATTATGCCCCTTTGTAGTTTGGCTACTATTTGAGCTTCCAAGCTCATGGATGAAACCACATGGCATGGAAAGTAGGAATCCTGATTTTGGCTTTATTTTTCCGGAAATACTGAAATTGATATTCTTTTTTTTTGCTGTCCCATCTTCCCATCGTACAGTGACGTTGCTCCCACGCAGAAATTGCTATGCTTTATTGAAGACTAATTACATTGGAATGAGAAAACCCCCAACTTGTTTTATTGTTAAAAAAGTGAAAGCTAAATGCTGTTATTTTTACTAGTAAAAGTGTACAACAAAATAAATAACCCTCATCTTGAGGGGCTTCACCCCCTGACCATCACAAACGACTGTCCCATGACCATCATGGAGGCCCGCCAGAACCCAGGCCTTCCTGCTTTTCGTTTGGTCCAGGGTTCACCCTTGCAAGTTTTCAACATGATGTACCTGCAAGTAGGTATTTCCTTTTCTAGCAAAGTGGGCACTGGGTTGATACAAATGAGGAGAGCCAACCAACAGAAATTTGAAACAACGGTTAGTTTGGTGTGTGCTGAATTACCATTATGCCCATTTCATCGCTGGCTATTTCACTGGACAGGCATTATATTGTTATCAAATAGTGAAATACTCAGTGTTTCTTTGTTTTCAATATTTGTTTTATTACAACTGCTTTATTAAACAAACTTTTCTCTGAAAGAGTCTCATTAAATATTTTGTTTCAAAGTTGTGCCATTTTTTTAAAACTTTATAAATCTAATTGGAACTGGTCTGGATAGCTTTTTGATGTCACGTCTTGTGCAAACACACACACACTCTCTCTCACACACACACACACACTCTCTCTCACACACACACACACACTCTCTCTCTCACACACATTCTCCTCTCTCATACACCTACACACACACACACACACATTCTCCTCTCTCATACACCTACACACACACACACACACATTCTCCTCTCTCATACACCTACACACACACACACACATTCTCCTCTCTCATACACCTACACACACACACATTCTACTCTCTCATACACCTACACACACACACACACATTCTCCTCTCTCATACACCTACACACACACACACACACATTCTCCTCTCTCATACACCTACACACACACACACACATTCTCCTCTCTCATACACCTACACACACACACACACACACACTCTCCTCTCTCATACACCTACACACACACACACACATTCTCCTCTCTCATACACCTACACACACATTCTCCTCTCTCATACACCTACACACACACACACACATTCTCCTCTCTCATACACCTACACACACACATACACATTGCATTAGGTGATCATCATACCATAATTTTCGGGTTATTTGGCGATATGTTTTCTCCAATTTCAACCTAATAAATGAGGGCGCCCTATTAGTGAACAAAATAGTGAGAAGAGAGGCAACGATTGCCGTGTTCAGTACAGTCTACTGTGAGTCAGACATTCAAAGTGGTCACGAGTCGCCGATATGACGAATACACACGTTAAAATGCTTCAAAATCGCAATTATCGTCCGTGATACCGTACAACAGATGCCATAACCCTTCATTGGATGTAAAAAGCATCGTAGAGCTTAAAATGCCATAATTATATCAGTTTTCGCGAAGAATTGTCCAAACACAACAACAGGAAGCAGCTCAAACGGAAGTTTGTTTATTTGAAAGGGGAGCCAACTCTTGTTTATGACAGCAGTAATGGCGGTCGGTAAGCGTTTACAGGACACGTACGGGCTTCAAAGTTTGACTTTCTTTTTTGAACGAGGGCGCCTTTTACTTTAATTTTTTTCTCAGATTTTTCTTGAAAATTGCCCTATTCGCCTTATAAACAGCAGCACCTAATGATCCGAAAAATATGGTACTTGAATATTTTACTTGGTGAAAGCTTCACAAAATCACTACAGTTTTTAACTGTTTGTAGATCCTTAATTATTTGTACATGTATCCACCTATGTATGCATGCATATGTACTGTTAAACTTTGGTTTAATATCTGAGCTATTGTCATCCAGTTCAGTACAATCATTGAAACATCGACTTAAAAAAATAATCCATGAACTCAGCATTCATTTTGGTGAAATGTTTGTTGGCCAAATGTTTTGCAGAAAAAAAGCAAGTGTTGATGTACTTTTTCAACTGTATGGTCAGAATGCGATGTTGCCTGATTCAGTAATGATTGTCATGGCAGTATGACCGACGACACTGGACATACTCTTTCCTTGACATGGTTGTCTGTGGCAGTGATAAAAAAACCTCAAAGTTATGGAGCATAATTTTGAATGAACGCCCACATAATAATCATCAAAAATACCGAAAAATATCAACATTCTCAAAGAGGCATATTTATCTACATATTTTATATATTCACTCATCTTCAAAATTTCTATAATGTCCATTCTTGTATTATTCGTTTTCAAACTAATTCACTGTAATCAAAGAGCCGAAACTCTTTTTTGTTTCGCATTTTTCTCAAAACGACAGATCTCGAATATCAAGCTTCAACTTGATTATGAAATCAAAACTAGGAAATACATTCCAGTTCTTTCCTTTCTTTACAACCATAAAAATAGTTCCCCCAGCTTCTCGAAGTTCTGTGGTTGTAGCTTCCTCTAATCTGCCACTCTCTTTGACTCTGCCTTTTCCCTTTGCCTACTGTCATCTACTATCTTTCTGACTTATTGGCCCGTTCTCCTGCCTTTTTTTCCGAATAACTTTTCTCCTTTGAGCTCCCCTGAAATCAGAATGTGTCGGCTGTACGCAGTAGGGAGACCAGTGAAAACTGAAAACATACATACTTTACCCATTATGGCCTTTTGGCCTGGGAATGCAGAAGAAGAAGATGGCCCCAGAGTTCATTTTTCAATTAAAAAAGAAACCAACCGAGTATAGAAATACTTTCTATGAGTGAATAAACATGATCTAAATATACTTATAATCCTATTTTGAAGGCTTAAACTACCCAAACATATTCAGTTTCATGGAGCTTCAGCCGCTTTTCAACCTAAATCAAATTTCTCAATGTCATACCTGTTTGTTATACCTTATAGACGTACAGTCTCGGTTTGTGTAGAAACACCATTATACCTGTGCCATCTTTGTCATGCACTACCCCATTTCTTTTTCCAATAAACTGTCATTTGCACTCACTCCTCTGCACTTCTGATCCACTCTTTTTCCCAAATGCTGCAATTTGTTTTTTATAGTCTCCCATCATTTGTGATATTATATTCTACCATTCCACCTAGCTAGTCACACATTTCAAATGTTTACTGATGTGAATTGAATTGTGGAGAAGTTTCAGTGTGTATTGACTTTCGAGGTTTATTACCAGTGTTGTAAGGTTCGCTGTTGTGTCCCTTGCCTGTGTGTGTGTGTGTGTGAAAGTTTTACCCCTTGTTCGGACCTGATGCTTTTTATATTTATTTGAGAGTTTAACGTTGTTGCCCTTTTTGCCAATTTTATAATGTATCGGTGGTCGTGTTGGAGTTGGGAAAGTTTCTTCTTTTTTCTTTATTGTTAGTATTTTTTAGTTGAAAATTTATGTCAGTTCTATTTTTCCTTTAAAACCGAAATTAAAAAAGAAAAGTGTATAAGAATGTGTGTGTTTGTGCCAGTGTGTGTTGGTGTGTGTGTGTGTGTGTAAGAGAGAGAGGGAGACAGACAGATCATGAAACAGAGAGAAATCTTGAAGACCTACTGTATTTTACGGACAGTGGCAATGGCTTTTTTTTCCAAGACCGAGACACCTGCACCTTATAATATGACTAGTAATTTAGTAAGCACGTACAGTGGAGTCTCCCTTAAAAAGACCTTCAAAAATTCTCCAAAATGAGGTCTTTAAGGGAGGGGTCTTATAAGGGAGGTAATTTTAATACTGGGAGTCATAATAGGTCTTATAAGGGAGTTCCACTGTATTACACAAAATCTGATTTTTGTGTAAAGTTTGGGGGGTGTTCTTTATAATCAAGTGCGCCTTATAGTCTGAAAATTACGGTATTTAAAACTAGGTAAAGACTAACATGTGACTATTGCCGGAAGTGGCATGTGCATGTGCGACATACTCATCCTCATCCTGACCCGAACAAAAAGCCAAGCGCACCAGCTCCTCCTGAATCAAAATGTGCTGGCTGAAGGAAGCTAAGAGACCGGGAAATGTAAGACTGAAACATAAAACTGAGGTTCAGTGTGTGAATGCATGCACAAGATCTTGCACACACACGTTAAAGCCCATTCCACTATTCGATAGGAGTAGGCCGTGTTGTGCCGGTGGGATGGATGACACAAACTCACACAGCATGCAAAAATGGCTGGCGCTATACTAGCGGTGACACACTCCTGGTGGGATGGATGACACGAACTCACGTAACATGCAAAAATGGGTGGCACTGTACTAGCAGCGATGCGCTCTGGTGGGATGGATGACACGAACTCACATAGCATGCAAAAATGGGTGGCACTGTACTAGCGGTGACACACTCTCCTGGTGGGATGGATGACACGAACTCATAGCATGCAAAAATGGGTGGCACTGTACTAGAGCAACGTGCTCTGGTGGGATGGATGACACGAACTCATAGCATGCAAAAATGGGTGGCACTGTACTAGAGCAACGTGCTCTGGTGGGATGGATGACACGAACTCACATAGCATGCAAAAATGGGTGGCACTGTACTAGCAGCGATGCGCTCTGGTGGGATGGATGACACGAACTCACATAGCATGCAAAAATGGGTGGCACTGTACTAGCAGCGATGCGCTCTCCTGGTAGGAGCCGCCCAAATTTCCAATATAAAAACAAACTACTTCTTCGTCTTCAGCGTTCGATGTAGCTGGCAGCGTCAGACTTTCAAATTGGTCGCCATGATTAAAAACATGTAGTCAAACCTCAGTATTCCCACCACCCTTCAGACTGGCCCACACAGTCCGTAATAGGAATTGTTCGGAGATAATTAAGGGGAGTAATTTCATGGTGTGGGAGTGATCTTGCCTAATTCAATCGGTCAAACAGGGGAAGCTATTCTACCATCAGGTAGATCTCCAACTCTCGCCTCGTGTGTTTGAGTAGACTTGCATCACTTAGAACACTGTGCGTCATTCTAAATTTGATGTATTTTATATTTTTAGGTCACATTTTGCAAATTCTGTCGGTTTGCGGATACTGGCCACCCCTCATTTTTGTAAAAAAAATGTTTGCAAGTCGCTGACTCGCATCCTACGGTTTCAAGCTTCGCCGCCATTGTTGCTATGGTTTTGACCGAGTAAGTTGAGGTAATTAACTCTAATTATTATGAAGTGCTCTCCCCTATGTTTTTCCGAAAATCATCTATTGCGAGATGGTCATTTACATTATACTGGAGACTTGTCTAGTAATAACTAAATTGAGAGGAGACAGACTCAAACTGATCTGATTAGCGGGATGTCAGCGATATCGGGGAGTCTGTTATGATGGATTCAACTGTACAGGCATGGGAATTGTCCGCGAATTTGCGGATTTCCGCGAAAATGTTTTTGAAATTGTTACTAAATACTTCGTTTTTGTTACTAAATACTTCAATTGGGGGGCTTTTGAGAGTTTTTTGTCTCTGACAATTCCCATGCCTGACTGTACTTCATCCGCAATAGCCACGGCCTATCACAGGTCTTTCTGTCTTTATCCCGCGCAGTAAATTTCTTTGAACCCCGATACATGTCAGTAATTGCCCGTTATGGCAGGTGGATGTTATTGGAAGAAGCAGAATAATAATATATAATATTTATAGAGTGCATTTCTTGCTACGCGAGTCAATGTGCTTTCAACCATCTTTCATATTAACCCAACAGTACACTATTTATAAAGCGCCAAAATCAGAATAAATAAATAACACACACACACAAAATACAACCATGGTTGTTGTGGGGTGGAGGGTAATACTGACAGTTTAAGCAAGAGATCTACAGAAGAGAAGGCTTTTTGAAAGAGGTAGGTCTTGATTTGAGATTTAAAAGAAGAAAGAGTAGGCTGATTACGGAGGTCTTCAGGGAGGGAGTTCCAGATGGCAGGTACTCTGAAACTGAAGGCTCTCTCACCAACAGGCTGTGTACACATTTACACACAACTTCCGTACATAAACCTATCCGCAATTTGCAACCAAAAAATCTGAAAGTAAGAAATATGGAGTGTGCATACACATGCGGAAAACCTATCTGCATTCATCCCATCCGCTTCTTTCTTACTTTCTTCTACCTTATTTGTGGATGGGATATGAGCATGAGTTTCGTATATGTGCACGTTCCCTCAATACAACAGCTATCAACAACTTCATCCCCACCCATGTATAACTTCAGCCAAATAATTTCGCCCGCCACATCAACAGGAAAAAAATATTCTCCTTTTTATATGTTTATTTATTCCAAAATGCAGCCCGCTTGGGTGATAATCTTTTAGCACCCTTGTTATAACTCATTTACAATGTTTAATGACATAAATTAACATTAGAAAAACGATATGCCATTAAAACAAATGTGACAGTGCATGGGAAAAACAGACATAATGGAATTTTTGCATAAATTGAGATTTTAATTTGTCATCGTGGAGCAAAGATTCCTTGTTAATACACAGAAAACCAAATTGAGTTATCTTGTTTAGTTTTTATTTTATAATTATTTGAAGTTTGGCATTCAAAATAGAACATTTGCAGAAATGGGCATAAAAGATACAATTTTGCCTCTTTGTTTCTATTGACTTGATTTAGAAAACAATCAAATAAACAAAGAAATCAATCACAATTGTCTTTCATGTTGTGGATACTGGTAGAAAATAGACATAAATATGCATTAATAGAACATCGATATTTTTGGGGGTTGTTGACTATTTTTGGCTTTTGCTCAAAACATTCTCAGCGACTTATGTAGGTTTTTCCCATGCACCATCACAAATGTTCAACGCAATGGTTATCCCAACAATTAATGTAAACTAGTTAATCTCTCAACGGTAAGCCCTAATATGCATAATAATAATGTAATAATATTATTAATAATGCATAATAATAATGTTATGATAATGCATAATAAACCATAATATACATCATAATAATGCATCACAACGGTAAGCCATAACATACAAAACTATTTAATCTCTCAACAGTACTCCACAATATATCATATGTACATAATTACAAATATGTCTTCCTTTGTTTGAGCCCAAATTATACAAGCTTCACAAAAAGCTAAGGACCATTCCTATAATGAATATTTTTTTAAAATACAAGAAAACTAACAACAAAAGTCGAACCTTTTCAGATTTCCTTTCATTATGCAGTATTCCCACAGTGGGTGGATGCATCGTGCCTCCATTCGGGGAGCTGGATGACCTCACCCTCCACAAGTCTCTCCCCGTGGGGATACCCGGGGGGTCTTTTGTATAAATAGTCCCCCCACCTTCCGGAAATTCTTTGCACGAAACTTCCTCTAATCTATCTCTATGACTCTGCCTTTTCCTTTTCTTATTGTCATCTACTATTTTTCTGACTTACTGGCCCATTCTCCTGCCTCTTTTCCAAAACAAATTTTCCGAATGATTTTCTCCTTTGAACTCCTCCGAAATCAAAATGTGTCGGCTGCATGCAGCGGGGAGACCAGAGAACACTGAAAACCAGACCCATATGCACCTCACCCATTATGGCCATATGGCCTGGGAACGCAGAAGAACAATAATTTAGATTATGTAGTGTCTCAAACATTGCTTTATGATGTACATGTATTAGCAGCGAATGAGATGAAGACTCTTTCAGTTTCAGCGGCGAGTGCTTGTCCTATTGCCTTCATATACTGCTTATTTCCCCATAATTTCAGTGTAGAGTGGCACAGTGGTAGCGCGTTTGCTTCATGTCAAGTAAACCCGAGTTCGAACCTGGGTACAGGGGATTTTTCCTCTCATTTTGCACCAGGCCTTTCGGTCTGAATGTGGAGTCTTTCGGTTGAGACGATAAACCGAGGTCCTGTGTGCCCATGTACTTAGCACACGTTAAACCCAGTAGCAACGAAAAAGTTGTAATTTGGTCAAAATTTGTCCCCCCCCCCTCTCCTTTCTCATCAGTCATACAAAAATCACATGCCAAAATAATGTTAAAAAAAATATAATTACACACCAATAAGAAAACAGAATGGTCCTTAACTTTTTGTGAATTCTGTAAGAAAAAAATAATGAAATATATTCACCTCTATTGTATAAGTTGTACATATTTGCCTGTAAATAAAGTTAGCTCAGTACCGTAATAAAATATATTTACAAATAAACCGTTGCCCTCTGGGGTTGTCCCATTTGATAACAATTCCATATTTACCTATGAAACCCGCAATTAAAGAAAATTATTTATGAACATGCATAGCAATAAAGTTGATGCTATTCAAAATGAAACATTTCTAACCAGTAAACATGAAAAAACCCCATTCCTAACGTTATCATAAACTGGGTTTAACAAATAAGGCCATGAATTTGATTTTTTTTTTAAACACACACAAAACTCATCACAGACTAAGTCTCCAGAGTAACATGGACAAAAATTGAGCAATGTTTAGAAAATGTACCAGAAAACCAACAGAAATTAGCTTATTTTCAAAACTATTCACAACACTGGTTAGTCAGTTAGTCTATTATAGTCCCGTCAACAGCTATGGTCATCTCAGGACTGTCACCGCATAAAGTTCTACCACGCATAACAAAACACAAATCCATGAATATTAACAACGTACAAAAACCTGAAAACATAAAAAAATATAGTACAATTCATAACATGACGCTTCCATCATTGTACCCTATAGCACATAATTCCAGACAGTGCTGGAAACGTAAGCCATTCCGCTCTACCTAATAGGAATTGTTCGGAAATAATTAAGGGGAGTAATTTCATGGTGTGTAGGAGTCATCTTGCCTAATTCAATCGGTCAAACAGGGGAAGTTACTCTGCCATCAGGTAAATCCCCAGCCCTCGTTTCTTGTGTTTGAGGAGACACACAGCATGTAGAACGCAGTGCGTCATTGTGAAATTGATGTAATTTATATTTTTACGTCACAGTTTGCAAGTTCTATCACTTTGTAGCAACTGGTCACCCCTTATTTTTCCACAAATTGTTTGCAAGTCGCTGATTCGTATCCTGCAGTTTCAAGCTTCGACGCCATTGTTGCATTGTCGCTATGATATTTGACCAAGTAGTGGAGGTAAACAACTCTAATTTTCACCAAGTGCTCTCCCCAAGCTTTTTTCTCTCCAAAAATCGTCTATTGGCAGGTAAACATCTTAACCGCTCTGACAGTGACACCTTCCTTATTTCATTCTTTAATGTTAAATTGCAAGTGTCTACATCCAACAGTTTTCGGACTACGGCTAATCATTTTCAAACCAGTGATTACTTCTTTGGTGGAGGTTGGCAAGGCTCAAAATGATTCTCACTGCATTTCTTGGGTGATGCTAATGAAGAAAGTATATTTTGGCTGTAGGGGTCTACATCCAACGGTCTTTGAACTATGGCTAATGGGTTTTGGACAAACAGAAAGACAAACATGACTAAAAATTTTTATTAACTCTTTCTATACTAACCTGCGCTCTCGTCGCAGGGTATGCGCACAACGCCTCGTTACTAAGGTAACAGGATATCGCATGTGAACTTTAAAAATTCATAGTTCATAGGTTAACAGTCATGCGTGCTTCAAAGTGGCTCAGAGGGCTACTACTACATTTCATTCATGCCTCTCGACACTGATTGGCTGGCTGTAAGCTATTTTGGGACCTTAAAATTATATTTTCGCTATTATGAGTGTGCCTGGCTTGACAAAACATGCATTTATTTTAAAATATCACAAATCAAAACTAATCAAGTGGATGCTTTGAAACTGTGTTAGGTGTTAGTACTGTATATTGTGTACATATTGCCAAAATGTCACGTTTGTATCTGTTACCATTATTTAGAAAATAATTTTTTGGCAACCTATGCAAATCGGCCAGTACAGAACGCTTGCAAAGGGAAGCAACTGGCCAGCATGGAATGAGTTAAGTATCGTAGATAACATATTTACAAACAAATCTCATAAAAGAATATCCATCTTGGCGAAGATATTTCCCCCCACTTAATTTGTAAATCATTAAGCATCAAACGTGTTAAGTACAAAATTCGATGGCTTAAAGTCAAAAGGGACTAGATAGTCCACTGACTTATTATTGATGTTTTTGCAAAAACTAAGAACTTGTATTAAAAAAGACAGCAAATAATATAAAATGGGGATTATGCTTTTTATATTTCTGCAGTCTTTTTTTAAACAAGTTATTAGTTTTCACAATATGTTCAATAATACGTCGATGGGCTATCTAAAGATAGTCCGTTTTGACTCCAAGCCATCGAAATACGAGTTGGTTGAGAAAGAGGCATGGAAAAATGTTTCAACCACTTTTAGTTAGTGTTCGCATCTGACCAACTACCCTAAACAGCTTTACCTCCCCACTAGAATTATCAGAGCACACTAAATAAACAACTTTGTTGTGGATGCTTTCAATTTTTGAAATGTTGTCATTCCTCATATAGATCTACTATGCTATTACTAATAGAACGATAAACAAAAATTCAGATTGTATGGATAGACTTCTTGTACATTAAGTTTTCTCTGAATTCAGAGAATTCTCTGAAAATTACCTTGCCTGACCTCTCATAATAATGTAATGTGATAGGCCATTGTGAGACAGTGGAGAGGAAAAACACCAAAATATAAACCCATGCACACTCATGTCTTGTTCACGCATCACCCCGAAAAATGGAATGTCTACTTTTCAATATTAAGGTATGTGCATTGGACCTTCCCTTGACTGCCAGAGAAAATTAAAGAAAAAAACATTGGGCAAATCATGCCACGAAAAAGACAACTGATAGAGACAATCTGGCAAAAATGGTCAGGGGATATTACTCTCTTGACTGTGTTAGAGCAAAAGCCAGCATATCAGGGTTATTCCTCTTCACCTGATGACGTCATCAGTGATGTCATCAGGTCAGTACATAATAGGTTGGTGGCAGTCAAGGGGCTAAGACTCCACCTCCCTATTAAGACCTTTTCTGGCTGATTTTTTAAGGTCTTATAGGGAGGTTCTGCTCTGGTAAAAAAAACCAAATCACACACATATGAACATCACCATCATAAAGAGATAATTATTTCTAGAAGCAACACACACACACACACACACAGAGAGAAAGAAACACACATTCTCTCGCTCTCTCTCTCTTTCTGTCATTGAATCTCTCAAACACAGCCTATTATAGTATTAAGGTTTTTCTCCATTACATTTCTGTTCTGTCCAATCATCCCCACTTCCTTGCAGCCTGTGAGACAGTCGATACAGGAAGATACACATAGTCATACCCCGGTACTCTAGGTATCCCTCTCTCTCTTACACACAAATGCTGACTCTGTCTCTCTCACACACACAATCCTTCTCTCTCTCTCTTATGTTCTATTGTCGAATGCAAATGAAAATATAGTTCTTAGAGTTTGTAAATAAGTGTATAAGGCATAGTCAGGCAAAATGCTCTCCAAGCACTTCAGTAAAGTCTTGTTATTACATGTATGTCATAATTTTGTCAATGTGAATTCCATTTGTATGGGCCTGTGGCCAAACAAATTAAATTATTTCAGACTTCAGACTCTCTCTCTCTCTCTCTCACACACACACTCACATTGAGTCTTCTCTGATTCTCTCTCTCTCTCTCTCTCTCTCTCTCTCACACACACACACACACACACACACACACTGAGTGTCTCTCTTTCTCTGCAGACCTGTTTACCCTCAAATCGCATACCTGTAATATCTCAGACAAAATTCTGTATTTCACCAAAAATTTCTGTAATTTTTATACTCGCAATACTCGGCAACTTTTCAGTCACAGGCTTGCTAATCATGCACACCACAACGACATGGAGCTACTTAACACAATAATTAATAACAACTGATATTTTATTACACTTTTTCTTACCTGCTGCCTGAACCAGAAGACACCATTCTGTTGCTTGCTATTCAGCTTCTAGGCACTCAGTTTAAAGTCTTTTTTCATGCTTGATTGTTGGATTTTGGATCACTTTAACATCTGGCAGTGGGAATTGTTTGGGAAAAAAGTTATATTTACACACATAAATCATCCTACATTGCACACAGTTATTGTGAGTACGTCAGCCACAGTCAATGGAACGTTCATTTTCACTAGAGTTTCCGTCATCATTGCTTCAGCTCTAACCACGGCCAAGTCATCAACCTCCTTCTCAGTGTTCTTCTTCTCAGCTTTAAAAAACGACGTCATCTTGTGCGAAGTTGCTGCGTCTTTCTTTGAAGCAACGTACATCTGGTGCTTTTTCGATGCGCAGTGCGATTCAATGTCATACTGACCCGAATGCGCGATGGAAAAGTCCCTGCTACAGTACACGCAACAGGCGTACTCGTCACTGAGTACTGATCGCTGGATTCCAGGTACTTTCAAGTACGCATCGCGAAACTTTTGCACAAGTTTTCCAACTTTTGGAGCTTTGGAAGAGCCGGTATTGCCTTTCGGCGCGAGTCTCTTTGCTGGAGCCGCCATATTGACTTTAACAAAGTGAAAGACGCATGCGCGCGGAAACCGAAAATGTCTTCTTACCGCATTCGACAAAAACCACAGCAGACGAAACTTCGCGACTCGCGATTTTCATGTTTAGAATTTTGTTTTTCCGTAATGTATTTTTTTAACCGTAATTTCCATAATTTCGGGTTTTTCCCGTAATAATTACGGCAAAATCGTAAGGGTAAACAGGTCTGTCTCTGTCTCTCACATTGAGTCTCTCTCTCACACACACATATCAAATCTCTCTCTCTCTCTCACACCCACACACACACATTGAGTCTCTCTCCATCTCTCTCTGACTCTTCTCACACAAACACACACTGACTCCTCTCTCTCTCTCTCTATCTCTCTCTCTCACACCCACCCACACACACACATTGAGTCTCTCTCCATCTCTCTCTCTCTGACTCTTCTCACACAAACACACACTGACTCCCCTCTCTCTCTCTCTCTCTCTCATACACACACATTCCCACAGAAACAGGATCTTCTTAAGACTTCTCTCCATCCGCCGTCCCTCCCTTTCGATCATCCCCGCACCCTCGCAACCTGTGCGACAGTCGGTACAGGAAGATGCAGCCTTTAGCAGAGGGCGCCACCTTGCTCCAGAGGGTGGGGTCATCGGTCTGCAGGGAGACCACTCTGCCAAGGGGAAGCAGCATGATGCTGGTTGACTCGTCGGCCTCAGCGTGGCTGCCTTTGTTGTATCCCTCCAGCACTTGGTTCTTTGATAGGCTGCATCTGGCAAAGAGCAAGGCATGGCATTGTTATCCTAGATCTCTTTCTGTAACCCTTTCATCGCCACTGTCGCCTCTTGGCACCACAATGATTTAACACCCATGTCACTAAAATGCATCAATAGAGGGTCTAGTATCCAGAGACTTATAATAAATAAATCGAGGGGTGCCTGCCAGAACGGTCTATCTCAAAAGGAATAAAGAACACAGATAGGCAGTTCTGGCATTCACCCCTCGTAAATATGTTCTTACTTTTGGGAGCTAAGGACAGGCCCTATTTTATGCATGTCACAGAGGAATCCCCAATATTGCACACAGAATCTTTTCCCTACCCAGGTAAGCTTAATGGACATTTTCAGCAGAAAAATGTCTGGCGTTGAAAGGGTTTTAATTGTCGATCGCTCAGACAATGGCTTGTTATAATGAGTGTAGATGCCGTCATGCTGCCATTATGCGCCTACTGTATTGTTGGGATTAGCAGGCGCTCCTTATTATAAGGCCCACCCCCCAAAGTTTACACAAAAATCAGATTCTGTGACTATATTTTCTTACTATTTTATTAGCCACACTGAAAGGAACAGGGTTCTCAATCTGAGAAAAAAGTATCACCTTATGGTCCGAAAAATACGACAATAATAATAATGATGGAGATTAATACGCACTTACCTCCCAATGAAATCAGGAGATCAATATTAAAAATATTTAAAAGTAGCAATAAAAGGCTTCATAAAAATGTTATGAAATATTTATACATTACAATTACATCAGTTCTTAAATCAACACACACACACGCACAGCCACACTAACAGATCGCTCACGCATGCACACACCTATCCGCGTGTGTGCGTGCGCGCACACACACACACACAGAGAAACCAGCAGTCTTGTACTTTAGCCCTGCAAAGCCCCCTCATGCTTAGGACCCTCGACTGAGTTAGATCTCAAAGTCTGATTCTTTCAGTGATATGAAAATAATCCTACACTGATCCTAACTCTATCCCTTTCCCAAACAAGGCAGAATGTTCTTCTTTCATTCAGCATCCACCGTCATCCTTTTGACGATTTTGACAATGTTGCTACTCAGTGAACATTTTCAATGAGAAATTGTGAGGTGTGTGTGTTTTGATTTTGATTGATTTTATTTAAAGTCTGTTCATACAATGTAATATTAAACTTAAAAAATAAATAAATAAATGAAACGAGGTTTTGTGATTGTGTATTTATGCCTGCTTTTATGTGTGAGTATGGGTGTGCATATGTGATAGCACGTGTGTGTGTGTGTGTGTGTTTGTTTGTGTGTGTGCATGTGCATGCATGTGTGTGTGTGTGTGTGTGTGTGTGTGTGTGTGTGTATTTATAACTAAACTGCAAACCCCCAAAACTACCTGACAAGGAATTCCACACTGGGTCTCCCAGCACTGGTGGTGTTCTGTGCAACGCCCATCAACAAGGGTTCTAACAGACAGCTCTCCGCAATGTTCACCTGGTAGAAACGCATGCATCATGCACACACACAATCGCATGCGCACACACATGCACACATACAGGCACGCACATACACCATTAATTCATAACTATAGAGGGCAACGCCCATCAACAAGGGTTCACCTGGTACTATGGAAGAACCACACACATACACACACAACACACACTTCATCATTATTATAAATTTCCGTCCTCTCTTAAAAGTCGACAGACTTGCTAAGTCCCCATTCAAAGTCTGAACTATATTCCAGAAATGTTATTACTAAGTACTATAGCTGGTGGCCTATGGATTTAGACGGTTTTAAGCTCTGAATGAATGAATGAATATTTTATTTAACATGTGTTCACTTCACGGTGATATTACACAAACAGAATTAAAATCAACAACAAAAACAAAACAAAAAATACTAGCATGCAATCGAAAACCTGTTATAAGAAGTGTCCTACTGAACTATGCAAAATATTTTGCGCTAGGTTCATCAAAAATGAAGAGGGGCAATGAGTCGGTATCATGCCTCCATATGGGGAACTGCACAACTCTGCCTTCCAGGAGTCTCTCCTCATGGGGGAACCGGGGAGGTCTTTCACTAAGTTTTAGTACAAGTTGTTCCCCCACCTTCTGGAAGTTCTGTGCTTGTAACTTCCTCTAATCTATCACTAGTATCAGTAACTATCACTTTCTTTGACTCTGCCTCTTCCTTTTCTTACTTAGTTACTATTTTTGAGTCATTGGCTCATTCTCTTCCCTTTTTATTTCCAACAAAAAATCTTCCAAATAACTTTCTCCTTTGAGCTCCTCCGAAATCGGAATGCGTCGGCTGAGTGCAGCGGGGAGACTATAGAAAACTGAAAACCAGACACGTGTATACCTCACCTATTATGGTCTTATGGCCTGGGAACACAGAAGAAGAACTACTTTAGTCATTGTCAACCCAAAGAAAGAGGAGCAAAGTGGGGTGTACCTCATCTCGCACTTCTCTGAGGATGGAGTGGAAGATTTCCCTGGCCACAGCAGAGGGCTTCATCTGAGTGATGTCCATGTGATCTATGGGAATCCTGCCCACTAGCTCCTGAACAACAGAGAGAGAGAGAGAGAGAGAGAGAGAGAGAGAGAGAGAGAGAGAGAGAGAGAGAGAGAGAGAGAGAGAGAGAGAGAGAGAGAGAGAGAGAGAGAGAGAGAGAGAGCATGTCAATCTGCTCTCTGGAAACCCTGACCACAAGCTCCTGAACAACAAGCAGCATGCACAAACACTATGCATAGTAACATACACACATACGTGCTCACACACACACACACACACACACACACACACACACACACACACACACACACACACACACACACCACTACATATGATTATGAGTGTAAGGAAAAAATACTGGTACTTGAAAAAGAAAATGTAGAAAAAAGGAAAACAATAACCAGTGTATATCACTGGACAAGACAAATTACAGATGGTATCAGATAAAAACAATGTGGTAAAGGTACAGGTATGAGGTTCAGAAAATATAACTGAAACCACAACTTACAGCGACAAAAATAACAATGATCATAATGAGGTCAATATTATGATATGATGATGATTACTATGTAATACTAGTTATTCATCAAAATACCACACCAAAGATTCAATTTCTCCCCATCACTGGCAATATCTCAACAAACTTACAAAGATGATGATGATGACGATGATGATGATAATGATGACGATGATGTCAACAGAAGATACAGACAATAACGATATTCATCAAAATACCACATCAAGCATTCTACCCATCAGTGTAGAGTGGCACAGAAGTAAACCCGAGTTCGAACCTGGGTACAGGGGATTTTTCCTCTCACTTTGCACTAGGCCTTACGGTCTGAATGTGGAGTCTTTCGGATGAGACGATAAACCGAGGTCCCGTGTGCCCATGCACTTAGCACACGTTAAACCCAATGGCAAGGAAAAAGTTGTCATTTGGTCAAACTTTCACACCCACCCCCACCCCTTCCTTCCTCATCAATCACACACAATAAATCGCATGCAAAAAAAATAAAATGGGTGGCACGCCTCTGGCTGCAATGCGCTCTCCATGTGGGAGCAGCCCGAATTTCACAGAGATGCCTCTGTGACTATAAAGTACCTAATACCTGATCAGTAAGTTGATTAACCAGCGGCAAAGCAAAAGCTGGTTTAGGAACATAAAAATCATTTTGCATGTGGACAGGTAGTTAGGATATCTAGGCCAAGTTCGAAGATAAAGGTTATTTGTCAAAGGTCAAGGTCATGGGAGCCGAAAATAATGTTTAGTATGTTCAGAGAGATATATGCAGTAGAAGCAAAGGGTAGTATTATATTAGTAACTTTGGACTGAGTGGCTAGGCTAGCAACATTTACTTGGAAGTTGGACCCTTGTGACTGAATGAGAGAGGGAGAGAGAAAGAGAGTGAGAGACTCTGTAGGATGTGTGTGTGTGTGTGTGTGTGTGTGTGTGTGTGTGTGTGTGTGTGTGTGTGTGTGTGTGTGTGTGTGTGTGTGTTTGTGTTGTCTGTGAATGCCAGTCAAGGTGGATAAGAGAGAGACAAAAAAAGAGAGATCATTGGTCAAAGGTCCAGGTCACTGGGGCCCAAAATGCTGCCGTGCCGCTGATTGATATAGCATCTTCACGCTTGGGTTAACCATACCTCTGGTTCAGAGTGCCCCCCAGGTATGTCCCACATATCCGGGGCCTCGGCGCAATGCAGACTCCGCTTCAGGAAAACGACGTAATCATCCGATGTTAGCACAAACGCCCCCACCCCCATCGGATCGCTCATGTAGATTTGCGAATTACACTCCTCCTCCTGTCCTCTGGCCCGTAACTCCCGGGCACCGGGTGCCCAATTTGTGCCCAAATATTCCCGATAATCGGTCAGTCCCAGATTCATAACGATGGTGCCCGGAGTTTCAGAGGACACGGAGTGCACGCGGAATTTGGTGCCGTTGAAAAGTCTGGGGTTGTTTTGTAGCCGGTTGGACCAGATTTTGTCGATGGATTCCTCATCACCGGGTAGAGTTTTCCGGTTGAAGTCCCGGGAAAGATGCACGGTGGTCTTGTGTTCGGGGATCAGGTTTCCCACCTCAGTGACAAACATGATGACCACATCAGGATCCTCCATCCTGTAACCTGTAACATGCCAGTGTTACATATCATTACAGCATCCAAAAAAACATTAACTATTGAGTAACTTTTGAGCATCCATCCTGTAACCTATACTACTACACCAATATTTGATTTTCACAAATGTTGTTACACTACAGTATCACAACACAATTTTAGATGTGGGCCAGGATTTATGTGTACTGCATACCAAAAATAAAGTGCTAAAGTAAAATTAACCTTAGAAAAAGGGCATGCATGCAAAGGGGACGTTTATCAACACAAGCTGTTCAAAGGTGCACATAGACTGATAGAGTCCTTCCGGTCAAATTTTCCAGTTGCTTTGTAAAGTTGTTGTTGTTGTTTATTTGACGGTTTCAGGTTCGGGTTAGGAATAAGGTTAGGGTCAGTTTGAACTTTATAGGTAGGCCTAAAAGATACAAATTCTAAAACTTTCGAGTTGCAACACAAATTTGACTCAAAACTTAAAAACTAAAATTAGCTTACTTATACGCTGCAATAATATAATTGATAAAACAATAATAATAAAAATACACTAAGGTCAGGTCAGGTCAGGTATTTTGGACGACCTGGCCTTGCAGCCTCTCAATGCGTCCTTCCTTTTGGTTAGTGTTTGGCAATTGCTGTGGCAGTTTTTAGCATCCAATGATCCATATTCATATTGATGCACTAATCTGAGTAATCATGAACGTACTTTAACAGGGCAATGTCAAGATGTGCCACCCCCCCCTACCTATCTCGGTGAATTCTATTTTTCCGTTATTGCCTTTCTTACCATACATGATACATAAAGGTGTATTTTAGGAACATTTTGAACTAATAACCTTTTTGGAATACTAACCCTAACCCTAACCCTAGCCCTAACCCTAACCCTACCCCCCACCCTATAAGACGGAAAAACGCAACGAACCACAACTGTGACAAATCACGGTGTACTGCAGTACATAGTGGGGGGTAGGGTTAGGTTTAGGGCTAGGGTTAGGGTTAGTATTCCAAAAAGGTGATTAGCTGAATATGTTCCTAAAATACAGCTTTATGTATGGTAAGAAAGGCAAAAACGGAAAAATAGAATTAACCGAGAAATGCAGGGGGGGTGGCACATCTTGACCTTTACCGAAAAAAAGTTTTTTTCTAATAAAAAAAAAAAATATTAGTTCTGCTGTACCTGATTAGGATTTTAAGTTCACTGTTACGGGTTTATTTCGTTAGGTTCGTATTGAATAATTACATTTACAATCAATAATAATTCATAAAACAATAAAACCAATAATAATAATAATAATAATACAATAATAACACAACAATAATACCAATAATACATACTTTTTGTCCAAGTACAGGCAGCGCTGACTGAACAAAATAAAACTGATAATTTGACACTGAAAATTGAACGAACTCAACTTGCCGGTGTCATAATGAATAAGTAGTCGTATGAAATATTTACCTCTGCGCATGCGCATTAGAACAGTTACTTATCTCCCGTGATTACTACTAACCCTAACCAAAGATACTGTATAGTCTTTGCCCTAACCCTATCCCTAACCCTAACCCTATCCCTAACGAAGTTGAAACAACGGAAAGAACCAAGAAATAGAGCAGGAGAGTGTAAATCTACATATTTGCAGAGAAATCGATGTACAAAGCCATGCACTTAGTTTCGTAATTATTCACAATGGCGGACAAACAAACGATTCTGATTGGCTATGCGGCTAGAAGTAAAAATCTCATAGAGGTAAAAATACACTGCCACACCGGGTGCTGTCGATTCAACGTGGCAGACGACGGAAGTAAACATACAAGGCGGATGTCCTCCACAGCGCATGTCGGTAATCTTGGCAACGGTAACAGCATCGTTTTTGACACACAGGAGCATCTGTCAAAAAACAAACATACGCGCGATTTCTTGCTTTATCGCAAACAATATGGATGCACATGGTCTTCATTTAAATATAGACTATTTAGGGAACAGCGGCATCATGCTGGGCACTGAACAAAAAGCAGCTCTTCAGACATCGCTAGTGATTCTTCAGAATGAAAATAAGTTCAAGAGGGTGTATTTCTGGGGCAGGATTTTTGGAATCAAGGATGACTACTACATCGCTGTTGGGGTGTACGAAGATGAATTTGGTGAAAGGAAGACATTTTACAGGTCAATTTACGATAACATTCTCGTATTTTCTTGCAGAACAGACGATAGCAATAGTGATTAGATCTAGACAAGAGATTCAAATACTGAAGTAGAGTGATTTAGTCATTAACGGTCCTTTTCCCTCATAAAATCTCCCTCCTTACCCCCTTTGCCCTCTCTCTCCACTCACTGCCCTTATCTTTAGTCTCCCCCCCCCCCCCCCCTCACAGAGAGTTACACACACACACACACAACAGACGCACGCACATTCACACACCGTCTCACACACACACATGCATACACACAGTCACATACACGCGAACACACACACACACACACACAGAGGGTTGGAATCATAGAGCATTAAGACGCTAGATCACCAGCCGCGCGGCAGCATTGTCGGCTCCTGTGACCTTGACCTTTGACATATGACTTTCATTTTCAAACCTGGCCTAGATATCCAAATTACATAGCTGTGTGCAAAGTTTGAGCGTTCTGGATCCCTCCGTTCAAACGTTATCTTGCCAGATGTTCTGCAGCATTTACGGCTCCAGTGACCTTGACCTTTGACCTTCATTTTCAAACTTGGTCTAGATATCTTTTAATACCTATCCGCATGCAACATTTGAGCGTCCTAGATCTCTTCGTTCAAACGCTATCGTGATTACATACATACCCACAGAAAGTTCTGAAAACAATACCAGCTTTGATCGCGGCTGGTAATTATAATAAAAGCTATTAGATAGTAATATAGGCTCTGTTAATAAAAATATTGCTTCTCTTTTTCTTTTTCTTTTTTTTGGGGGGAGTAGTGGTGGTTGGAAGTGGAGGGGGTGGGTCACCTTTTTAATTGTCTATTATGTTTTCATGAATAATCCTGAAAAGTAGGATCTAGGGGTCACCAAGTCACCTAATCCCAAGTAGGGTACATAGGGGCAGCATCGTTCTAAGGGGTTCATCGGGGGAGTTATGAACGCCCTCCTGAAGCTGAAGGAACAATGCTATTTTCAAGGGATTGGTAGACTCTCCTTGAAGCAAAGAACAAAGCTAAGGCCGGAAGACACAATATGGTTAAGGGGTGGGAATAGAAGGGCAAAATGGGATGGTGAAAAAGAGAGGTTCGGCTCCTCAACTTGTTTAAAACCTGAAATTCATATAGTTTCTGTTGGGGACGCACGCACGCGCGCGCGCGCACACAGACACACACACACTCACATACACACACACACTCACACACGCGCGCGCGCGTGCGCGCACACACGCACGCACACAGACAGACACACTCTCTCTCTCTCTCTCTCTCTCTCTCTCTCTCTCTCTCTCTCTCTCTCTCTCTCTCTCTCTCTCTCTCTCTCTCTCTCTCTCTCTTATTCATGAATTATTTGTTGTTGCATTTTCTCTTTTTTGATGGCAAGATGTAAAGAAGCTATGCTTATTCTTAACCATCAATAAAAAAAAAGATTCGTTCGTTCGTTCGTTCGTTCTCTCTCTCTCTCTCTCTCTCACACACACACACACACACACACACACACACACACACACACACACACACACACACACACACACACACACACACACGGAGTCACACTTGAATTCAGGCACATAGCTTGAAGAGAAACACCCATGTGCTTACCTTTCGCAGTAAGGACTGCATGCTGTGGGCATTGCTACCCCCCGCCACAGAGGCCCTACGCATCAAGAGCAAGCTGGCCAAGGGTCGCTTCACCGGAGAACCCTCCTTCGAGTATGAACACACTACCATTAAGAAGGTGGGGGAGGGGGAAGACGTCAAGGAGGAGGAGGAGACGGTACGTTTGTAATATAATATGTTACGCCCAATCTGTGAAATTGCTCATGAAATGGGCAAAATGGTTTGCCCAGTTCGTGAAATAGTCAATTTAAATTAATACTTGCTATTTAGAAAAGCAGTGTAAAAAAAAAAAATATCCGTTCATAAACACTCAAAGATCAAGAATGGGTTCAAACGAATCAGAAATCACGCCTGTAGATGGGTTAAAATTATTTTGTTCAGATTTAATTGATAAAACATGTGGCTCAGGCATGCCCCAGAGTAGCATTTGGTAGAGTAGGGTGGGGGTGAAAATATAATGTTGAAAAATGTGCTACTGTTGAATCAACCTTAATCATTGCCTGTGTTGCTGGGAATTGAAAATGTTGATATACATTGTCCATTTCATGAATTGGGCAAAGAAATGTGCCCATTTCATGAAAAAGTCAATTTCACGAATTGGGCGTAATATACACATCGTTCTGTCCACAAACTAGTCAGTCTGTCTGTCTGCTTGCTTATGTCTTATCTGCTGTGTGTCTGTCAGTGCATTAATTTATGTTGTCTGTCGGTCATAAAATTCGTTTCGTGTTTATGCCCTCTGTTTGTCTGTCCGTCTGTCCCTGTTTGTTTGCCTTTTCATGTTTGAGTGTTAGTTCATGTTTGTTTGCTGTCGCATTGTCTTTTTGAAATAGGGCTAACACATACACTCAGGCGTGCACGTGCGCGCGCGATCACACACACCCACATGGACACACGTCTCATGTGCACGCGCACGCATAGTCTCTCTCTTTCTCTCTTTAACTCCATCTCTCTCTCTCTCTCTCTGTCCCCCTCTCTCACACACACATACTCGCACTTACATACACACACGCGCATGCGCACACACACACAATCTCTCTCTCAATCTCTCTCTCTCTCTCTCTCTCTCTCTCGCTCACACACACGCATACAAACAGATCAATTTGTGTGGAGTAACCACTAACATTGTGACTGCATTTGAATGTGACGTGAACCAGACAACGGTCAAGGAAGAAGACAGGCTGACCTCCATGGTCTCAGAGATTGAGCAGGATGTGTGGGTGGTGCCTAGAGGGGCCTTCACCAAGGTCCCTACTGGAGAAATCGTCACCAACAGACACTTTGATGGTGAGAGAGAGAGAGAGAGAGAGAGAGAGAGAGAGAGAGAGAGAGAGAGAGAGAGAGATGTGTGGGTGGTGCCTAGACAGGCCTTCACCAAGGTCGCAACTGGAGAAATCGTCACCAACAGACACTGTGAGGGTGAGAGACAGAGAGAGAGAGAGAGAGGGGGGGGAGAGAGAGAGAGAGAGAGAGAGAGAGAGAGAGAGAGAGAGAGAGAGAGAGAGAGAGAGAGAGAGAGAGAGAGAGAGAGAGAGAGAGAGAGATGTGGGCGTTGCCTAGAGGGGCCTTCACCAATTCAAGGTCCCAACTGGAGAAATCGTCACCAACAGACACTTTGAGGGTGAGAGAGAGAGAGAGAGAGAGAGAGAGAGAGAGAGAGAGAGAGAGAGAGAGAGAGAGAGAGAGAGAGAGAGAGAGAGAGAGAGACATGTGGGTGGTGCCTAGACAGGCCTTCACCAAGGTCGCAACTGGAGAAATCGTCACCAACAGACACTGTGAGGGTGAGAGAGAGAGAGAGAGAGAGAGAGAGAGAGAGAGAGAGAGAGAGAGAGAGAGAGAGAGAGAGAGAGAGAGAGAGAGATGTGGGTGGTGCCTAGAGGGGCCTTCACCAAGGTCCCTACTGGAGAAATCGTCACCAACAGACACTTTGACGGTGAGAGTCAGAGACAGAGAGAGACAGAGAGACAGACAGAAAGAGAGACTCTCGGAAACTCTAGTTAATACCCACATATCTCTCTCTTTCTCTCTCTCTCTCTCTCTCTCTCTCTCTCTCTCTCTCTCTCTCTCTCTCTCTCTCTCTCTCTCTCTCTCGCTCCCCCCCCCCCCCCCCCTCTCTCTCCATGTTCATACCTCCAGTGCATTTTGGTGTAAAAATATCAATCCTGTTTTGCTAACACACAGCCAAAAATATCAAGACAAAATGGCACGCAGGGAGCAGAACAGTATGAGCGGCTTAGCTGGCTGTTTTGACCACCAGGTGGCATAGCGCTCGAGTGGGGCTAATCCTCTCTATATTCTTAGTTGGGGATAAAGAAAGAGAGAGAGAGAGAGAGGGAGATGAGTCCCACCCCTCTCTCTCTTTCTCTACCCCCAACTAAAGATATCACGAGATAATCCCCTAGTGAGTTGGTTCAGTGCCACCTGGCGGTCAAATTGGCGAGCTAGGTTGACCATTATATCACCCGCTGCTGATTATTGTCCGTCACCATAGGTGAAGGACTTTGCGGTCGGCTGGTTTGTATTTTTGTTTGTTGTCCGTCACCGAAGGTGAACGGACTTTGCGATGGGCTGGTTTGTCTGTTTTTTGTGTTTGTTTTTTTCTTTTTCTGTCTGTCCCAAGGATATCTCCCGAACCGCTTGACCGAATCGCGTCACATTTTGTGTGAAGGTGTGCCACCTTAATAGGAAGAGATCGGCGCAAACCATTTTGCCGTCGTGACCTTGACATTGACGTACGACCTTGAAAACCGAAAATCTTTTTGTTGTTTTGTTGTTTGTATGTTTGTTGTTTGTTTTTCTGTCTGTCCCAAGGATGTCTTCCGAACGGGTTGGCACAATCGCTTCAAATTTTGTGTGGAGGTGTGCCACATTAATAGGAAGAGATCCGAACATGAATTATCAAGGTCAATGTCATGACCTTGGCGTACGACCTTGAAAACCGAAAATGTTTAAGGGGCCATAACTTCCACACCGTTGGTCTTAGAGTCTTCAACTTTGGCATGGAGGTACTTTGGCTTATGCCCTTTCTGATGATGGCATACCGATCAAGGTCAAGGTCACGGTCCGAGGGATCGGTAGGCCTTGAAAGTGGTAGGGGTCTACAAACTGGGTTTTAAGCTTTATTTTCCACATTTGTACTTGACAGAAGCGCTTCAGATTGTGTGTGGTACTGTATACCCTAGAGTAGAAAACATCCCAGCATAAATTATCGCCATGCTGACCTTGACCTTGAAGTTTGACCGTGAACACCGAAATTTCCTTCTTTGCGCTATGTATTTCTTCTTCAAGCTGTATCTCGTGAACTAGAAGACAGAATCCCTTCGAATTTGGTGTCAGGATGTGACACTACGGGGTGTAGCAAATACGTGGCATTGCTGGTGACGGACACGTCTGCCACTCGGCGACGCCCTTGTTTTTGTTTTTTGTTTGTTTGTATGTTTTTTTGTTTTGTTTTTCTGTCTGTCCCATATCTTCCGAACGGGTTGGCAGAATCGCTTCAAATTTTGTGTGGAGGTGTGCCACCTTAATAGGAAGAGATCCGAACATGAATTATGAAGGTCAAGGTCATGCCCTTGGCGTACGACCTTGAACACCGAAAATATTTAAGGGGCCATAACTTCCACACCGTTGGTGTTAAGAGTCTTCAAATTTGGCATGGAGGTACTTTGGCTTATGCCATTTATGCCCTTGATGGCATACCGATCAAGGTCCAGGTCACGGTCTGGGAGATCGGTAGGCCTTGAAAGTGGTAGGGGTCTACAAACTGGGTTTTAAGCTTTATGTTCCACATTTGTACTTGACAGAAGCGCTTCAGATTGTGTGTGGTACTGTATACCCTAGAGTAGAAAACATCCGAGCATAAATTATCGCCATGCTGACCTTAACCTTGAAGTTTGACCATGAACACCGAAATTTCCTTCTTTGCGCTATATATTTCTTCTTCAAGCTGTATCTCGTGAACTAGAAGACAGAATCCCTTCCAATTGTGTGTCAGGATGTGACACTAAGAGTATAACACAGTCGTACATAAATTATCCCTCGGAAATAGAATGTCGCCGAGCGGCAGACATGTTAAATGCCACTGTCTCAGTATTAAGGGTGTGCACCCCACCAATTAAGGGTGTGCATCCCGGAAAACGATTTGCACCAGTCAAGGGTGTGTAGATGCATCACCCAAAGGTCACAAGGAGGACGGGGACCGAACATGTGAAGGGGGAAGGGAGGCATGGAGGTACTTTGGCTTATGCCCGTTCTGATGATGGCATACCGATCAAGGTCAAGAGAGAGAGAGAGAGAGAGAGAGAGAGAGAGAGAGAGAGAGAGAGAGAGAGAGAGAGAGAGAGAGAGAGACTACGGGGTGTCGCAAGTGCGTGGCATTGCTGGTGACGGACATGTCTGCCGCTCAGCGACGCCCTTGTTTCAGATGTGCACAGCACACACAAATAAACGGTTAGTGTTCTTCCATTTGAAGATGTTTACCCTGCCCCACGACTACCTAGTCTTCATAAAGCATAAAGCACACGGATCAGACTTGCTTTAAGTCCCGATCCAAATGAATTGACACTCAGTTCGATGTTTCCTGTTGATCTAAAAAGAAAGGGTGAGTGCTGGGATTTGAACCCTAGTCACTCACTCACGCATTGAATATGCAGGAGAACGTGTTGTTCACCATCTGTTCACTTCAGGTCTGAGCGTGTCGGAGGCAGCCAAGCTGTCCAACTACTTCCATTTCCGAGAGCCCGTGGGACTGCTGCAGAAGGCCTTGCTGCAGAGAGCCAACCTGGACAAGGCCATTGACTTCATGGACAACGTGGAGGAGGACATCCCTAGAGGTCAGTCAGGATGATGATGGTGATGATGATGAAGATGAGGAGGAGGAGGATGGTGATGCTGATGATGGTGATGATGATGATGATGATGATCCAACCTGGACAAGACCATTGACTTCATGGACAACGTGGAGGAGGACATCCAGAGGTCAGTCAGGATGATGATGATGAAGATGAAGATGAGGATGAGGATGGTGATGCCGATGATGATGAAAATGATGATCCGACATGGACAAGGCCATTGATTTCATGGATAATGTAGAGGAAAATATACCCAGAGGTCAGTGAGGATGATGATGGTGATGATGATCCATTGACTTCATGGACAACGTGGAGGAGGACATCCCTAGAGGTCAGTGAGGAGGAGGATGGTGATGGTGGTGGTGGTGGTGATGATGATGATGATAATGATGATGATGATGATGATGAGGAGGAGGATGGTGATGGTGGTGATGATGATGATGATGATGATCCATTGACTTCATGGACAACGTGGAGAAGGACATCCATAGAGGTCAGTTTGGATGATGATGATTATGGTGATGATGGTGGTGGTGATGATGATGATGATGATGATGATGATGATGATGATGATGACAATGATAAGCTATCGACCTGTGTGTGCGTGTGCATGCATGTGTTGTGTTTGTGCGTGCGTGTGCGCACGCGCGTGCGGACATACTGGCGTGCGTGCGTGCATGCATGGGCGTGGGTGTGTTAATGCGTGCGTTTGCATAAGTGTGTGTATGCATGCATGTGCGCTTCTTCGCATGCAAGTGTGCATGCATGCTTGCGTGTGCACGCCCACTTGCTTGCTGGCGCTTTGCATGCTAGTGTGTGCTATATGTGTGTGTGTGTATGTGTGTGTGTGTGAGAGTGTGTGTGCATGCGTTTGCCTACGCGTGTGTGTTCAGGCTCGTGGACCCTGCAGTTTGAGCGTGGCAGTGGTCTGGTGGTGCTGAGAAGCTTGCTGTGGATTGGCTATTACTTCTTCCACGTGCCGGGCACGCGCTTGTTTGGCTCCCTCTACTTCGGCATAGGGGAGAAAAACATGGACCTGCCCTTCATGCTGTAGTGTGGTTGCTTCCCTTTGAATAATTTAAAAGAAAAAGATTGAAAACAGATTGTTATGAGACGGAAACCTTGCTTTCTTGCAAAACTTTGAATATCAACTTTTGTAATGGACGGTAGGCAGAGAGAGAGAGAGAGAGAGAGAGAGAGAGAGAGAGAGAGAGAGAGAGAGAGAGAGAGAGAGAGAGAGAGAGAGAGAGAGAGAGAGAGAGAGAGAGAGAGAGAGAGAGAGAGAGAGAGAGAGAGAGAGAGAGAGAGAGAGAACGAACGAACGAACCTTTTTTATTGAGGGAAAAGATAAGCACAATACAGGCTTGTTTAAGATAGGCTTCTATCAAGCACAATACAGGCTTGAGCGAGAGAGAGAGAGAGAGAGAGAGAGAGAGAGAGAGAGAGAGAGAGAGAGAGAGAGAGAGAGAATGAATCCATGAATTTTATTTATAGAGGGTACTATATAGTAAGCAATAACATGCTTTTTTACATCCAGCCCTCTGGACAAATACATGTAAAACAGAAAATGGAAAACGAAAATAAACACATACAAAGTAATATAAAGCATGCAAAATACATCCCTATATTGTAACACATCAATAACAAAACAAAACCTATTATTATTATCTATGCTCATTATTAACATTCAAAATGTGTGAAGTAAGCTCATACACACGGAAAAATAAAAACCTAATCTTACTTTTCACACTCATCTTTTAACATTAAAAAAAAAAAAGTGCACCAACATGAAAAAAATACCTCAATCATACTTTATGAATTCATCATTAAAGTGTACTTATTTGAAAAGAAACCCATGCGCATAATAAGTCAAACATAGTATTACTTTACCTACTCATCTTAGCATGCACAATTTAAAATATAAATACGTGTACTCATGGCGGCAACATGAAACCGAGAGAGAGAGAGAGAGAGAGAGAGAGAGAGAGAGAGAGAGCTGCGTTGGTGGAAATATACCATTGTTCCCACTATTGAGTGTTCTGCAGTTACTATATATTACTGGGTAAGGAATTCCAAGGATTACCTACTCTGTGCATGTGCATGCACATGCTCGCTTGAGCGTATGTGTGTGAAGTTTATGCACGCTCTATGGCTGTTGTTTTTCAACTATTCTTTTGGGGATTTTCCCTTTTTTTCCCTTCAAGTTAATGAAATTGAATTTATTTTTGTTGTTGTTGCTCTTTCCGTTTTCAATTAGACAAGACAATGAACAAGTTTTTAATGTGCTGAATTGGTGCTTCATTAAAATTTCCACTCAGATAGTGTGTGTGTGTGTGTGTGTGTGTGTGTGTGTGTGTGTGTTCTGTATTTGTTTCTCCTCACTCAGAAGGAAAGGATTTGAAAATACTTTTAGTTTAGATCTGATCTAGGATTCCAGCAGATTTTTGCTATAGTGGTGTGTGTGTGTACGTGCTTGTGTTTGCATGTATGTGATTATATCTTCCATATTTTATGAGGCTTTTTCTTACACATAGTTCAGTTAATACCGAAGCAATCATTTTAACGTGCAAATTGTTTTATAAATGACAGAGTAACCTCCCTTCTTTTTTCAGAATACTGAGACTGGGTTTACTTATTACTGAACCAATCATAACAGAACACAATGATCATGTAATACCAATGCACTTTACTGAACCAATCATAGCAGAACACAACGATCATAGAATACTAACACACTTTACTGAACCAATCATAACAGAACACAATGATCATAGCCCACTACTATCACACTGTACTGAATCAATAACTGATCATAGAATACTAACACCAATGGTGTGTGGGAATATTGGTATGTAGTAATAGTAGTAACAAAAGTATGCTTCCGTCTTCAATTCTCGGTTTTCGCCCCAACCTAGATAGATCGAGGTTGTGGTGTTATGATAAATAAGTACCTGTCATTAAATATCTACCTCTCGCATGCAAACTGTACCCATCTAACCCTAACCCTATCCCTAACCACGGAAAGAACCAAGAAATAGAGCAGAAAGGTGTAAATCTACATATTTGCCGAGAAATCGATGTACAAATCCATGCACTTAGTTTCGTAAAATTCACAATGGCGGACAAACAAACGATTCTGATTGGCTACGCTAGGACTACTTCCGGCTAGGACTACTTATCTCATAGAGGTAAAAATACACCGCCACAGTGGACTTATTTTTGAAGCTAGACCTAGTACCGTACACCCCGCTTATAGTAAAGTGCAGGGGAGCAAGGCTTTTCCTTTACTATAACAGGTTTTTCTTATAAACGATGTTCGGATATAGTAAAGTTTTGATGGTATTTTTGATTTTATCCGATGACGTTTTTCAAAGTCAAAGCTAACGTAAAATACTAAATATAAACCCATCATCAAATCAAAATACAGCAAAACTCGGTTATAAGAATATCGAAGGGAGATGATGTTTTGCTTAATACCATATCCAAGTTTTCTTATATCTGAAACTCAGATATAAGAAAACATTTTGAAGTTTTTTTCCCTTATAAACAATTTGAATGGGGGAAAAGAGAAAAGAAAAAGAAAAGAAAAGAAAGACAGAAAAAGAAAACGAAGAGAAAATCCTTTTTCCTAAATTGATGCATGTCTTGCATCATAAAATCAAAATAGTCTACTAAGAAGAAGATTTAAAGGTGCCTACAACAACTTATCTAAGAAGCCTTTTTTTGTCTTTTTACTGTTATCAAATCCGTACCCCTTCACCTTTCTTGAACTGAATTATTACCATTTACTGTCCACCCATGCAGCTTTTCATCGATCGTTTGCTTTTGTTTATGTGGATGTTCGTCCACATATTCAGTTATTTGTATTTATCTTCTTAAAGAAATGAATTGCCTTTTCCTCTCTGCCATTGCTGCTGAAAATGTAAGGATGGACAGTCTCTCTACCACCAACACAAAAGTACTCATATTTTTTTCTTCTGCTCAACATTTATTTTGCACAGAATACTGAAGGAAAGTATGGAATAAAGGAACAAAAACAACTCAATTAGTCTTGTAATCAAGTGCCTGTACTGTTTAGAATGTCTGTGACACAACTGGTTTGATGTAAATTTTCCCTTTTTGGAACGACTTCAATTTCCTCGGAACATCCTTTCAGTTCAGGTCCAACTCGCTTTTAAAGACACACTGATCCAACACGATTAAATCCCTTGTTTTTTTCTGGGTAGCTGTGACCCACATGCTAATTCCCCCAGCTTCAAATTGAGGCTGCTCTTTAAAATGTTTCGTTTTCAATTTGGGGGCATTTGCATGGGAGTCAAACCTGGTCAAAACAAGATTTTGTACCAGCTATAAGAAGGAAAACAGGTGGAACCCGTGATTTTGGGTCGATACAAGCGACTATCAAAACGTTAAGAACTGCCCTCTTTCCCACCAACTGTCCATTGCGGATGGGAGAAAATAATTGCTTGCTTATAACCGAGTTTTCTTATAAGCGAGTTTCTTATATCACAGTTTTGATCATAGATAAGAAAGAAGAAGTTCGGCAGGGACATTTTTTTTTGCTTCATTGTAAGCGAGTTTTCTTATAAGCGAGTTTCTTATAAGCGGATTCGGCTGTATATATATTTTTTTCGGATTCATTTTTTTCCACTAAGTAATGAGGGGAAAGAAACATGTTTTTGAGTGCCTTTCAATTTCGTTGATGAAGGTGGGTAGAGGGAGTAGTGAGACTGTGACGTATACATTGATGACGTATTTACAAAGGTAAATACAAAGAGGACCATTTTTTAATTGTAACGAAGAGGAACCACAAATGACTTTACTATAGGAGTTTTTTAAATTTTAATTATAACCCAGTTGTTATTATGGGTGGGTGGAGGGAGTGGTGAGACTGTGACCATACATTGGTGACGTATTTACAAAGGTCACGAAGAGGACTTTTTTTTAATTGTAACCCAGGAGCCAGTCCTGTGGGGAACCAAACGTGACTTTACTATAGCAGTTTTTTTAAATTATTATAACCGAGTTGCTACTATCCGAGGTCTATTTAGTAATAAAACAGTAGACCTTTGGCCGGGAACCAGTGCTAAAAATTCCTTTACTGTAACCGAAATTTCTTATAACCGAGATTACTATAAACGGGGAGTACTGTATTGCATTATTATTGAAAAAAACACATCAACAAGCATAATTGTTCTGCCCAGATCTAATAGTAATACTATAGAACTCTATGTGCCCCTCGTGGGGATGCCGGGGGTCTTTCGTACAAATAGTTCCTTCTGGAAGTTCTGTGCTTGTAACTACCTCTAATCTGTCACTCTCTTTGACTCTTGCCTTTTCCCTTTGCTTACTGTCATCTGCTATATTTCTGTCTTACTGGTCCATTCTCCTGCCATTTTTCCATAAATTCTTACAAAGATTTCTTCAGCCGAAGTCGGACTATTTCTTTCTTAGTTAGGCGCATAACGACAACATGACGCATCTACGCTCATGTGACAGGAAACTGAGCAACCGAAGAAGAAGAAGAACTCTGTGTGTTTGGAGAGAGAGAGAGAGAGAGAGAGAGAGAGAGTCAAAACAGTCGTCACGCTCAGAACCCATGAAAATGCAAATGACACGGCAACATTGTTTCCTAGTGTCAAAGTTTTCCACCCATGCGTCCACCTAGCGCGTGGCTGTATTTTGTAAGTCCTGCAAGATTGACGTATGTGCGAATTGTTGGGTCTACAGGCATATTGAAAGATTTTTTACTAAGCAAGAAAGTAAAGCATGCCAGCATCTTACTACTTGATAAAAACAAAGATTGCAGACTATATTATTGCACATATTTGTCCCAAGATTGTATACAGAGATAGCAATTTTCTCTTGTCAGTTTGTCTGTCTATCTGTCTATTTTGTATGTCTGCTAAAAAAAAGTGATTAAAAATTAAAAGTTTTTGATGAAATTTTGTGAAAGGTTTGGGCATGAAGCCTAGCTACTAAAAGTCTAAATTCTGTTAATGCTCAGAGTTGGGTCGAATAGCTGTTGATATTCTGATGCAGGGGTTATTATTAATTTAAGAAAAAATCATTATTACATTTTCTGTGTAGTCCAATAACTCAACCTTCCCAATCCCTGGTGAACAAATTTAGTAAAGAAAAGAAAAAAGGAAAGAAAACTAAACTGACAGATTGAACTTATATCGAGCCTCACATTATCCAGGGTATGAAAAGTCAAGTGTCAACATGTTCAGATACACTAAATTTTGATTGTGATGTTTTATGGTGTGAGAGTTACATATTTGTTTTAATGTAAATTTATGTTTCATGTTTTTGCTTAATATTTTAATTTTGATATATCTCATCTTATTTTACGCGGTGGAAGGCAAGTTTCCATGTGCGTTGTACAATGCCAATGGACAATAAAGAAACTTATGACTTATGACATCATTTAAGACATCAATTACTTAATATTTTAATTTTGATATATCTCATCTTATTTTACGCGGTGGAAGGCAAGTTTCCATGTGCGTTGTACAATGCCAATGGACAATAAAGAAACTTATGACTTATGACATCATTTAAGACATCATTTAAAACTTATCAGTTTTAAATGAGAAGAAAGTAGCCTTTCAAACAGGAGATAAAAGAGAAAGAAAAGTGGTTCAATCTAAACTTAGGGGGCGAGTTAAGGAAGGGACAGAGGGAGTATAAGGATAAAGTAGAATAGAAGTTTCAGACAGGCAGAATGTTAGATGCATGGGATGGGCGTCTATTGCCATGAAATGTTTTAAAAAGATCGTCCTTCACCGCCTTCTTTCATTTACTAACCAACTCCTTGATCCCTTTCAGTTTGCCTACAAGCGGTGTAGAGGAACAGACGATGCCATACTTACCCTTCTTCACAATGCCTTTCTTCACTTAGATAACCCCAACCCTTTTGTTCGTATTTTATTCATTGATTTCTCCTCTGCCTTCAATACAATACAGCCCTATCTCCTGGCCCTCAAACTATTAGACCTGAATGTTAACCCCAAGCTCATTCTCTGGATAACCAATTTCTTACGCAATAGAACTCAGCCTGTCTGCTTTCAATCTGCAATCTCCTCAGAACGTTCCACTTCTACAGGTGCTCCCCAAGGTACGGTTCTTTTTACATTGTACACAAATGATTGTAGAGGAACTGAAGAAACACCTGCCATTAAATACTCAGATGATGCTGCCATCGAAGATTTGTCAAACTCTGATTCTGTGTACTTCAGTGAAGTCAAAAGGTTTTGTTCATGGTGCAAAGATAATTATCTGGATTTAATTGTTGATAAAACAAAATAACTGCTTGTAGATTTTCGTAAAACCCCAGTGCCAGTGCCACATTTGGAAATTGATGGTGAAACTGTTGAAAGAGTTGATGAATACAAATACCTAGGCACAGTTTTAAACAAGAAACTTACTTTTAATAAACACATTGAGCATATACATAAGAAGAGCCAGTCCGGGATATTTTATTATTTTGTTTATAGAGGGTAAGGAATATTGGTGTCTGTTCAGATATTCTTCAAACCTACTACTGATGTTGCATTGAATCTGTTCTTACTGTGTCATTTATCTGTTGATATGGAAGCTTGAGTGTAAGAAGTAAGCGTGTGTTGAGTGAATGTGTGCAGTAAGGTTGTGGATGCAAGGCAGAGTAGTGTGCAAGAGTTGTATAACAGACAAGTAGTCAAGAAAGCCAGAAACATTCTTAATGATAGCAGTCATGCTCTGGCAAAATACTACAAAGTGTTAACATTGGGCCGTCGATACAGAACTCTAAAACTGAAAATAAGAGCACACAAAACTTTCTTACCAAGATCAATTCATCTGTTAAACTCTTAATGTACTGCATCGAGTGATTGTTTTGCTGAACAGCCTGTCCATCTCCTTGGGATTGTATTTGTGCAAGCCTATTTGTAGTCCTTTTGTTCTGCAATAGATTACTGCTGTGTATGTCCTTGTCTAAATTGTCTGTGTAGAGATGGTGTAAGTACTATTATTGCTGCATTTTTAAGCGTTAATCTTGCCTCCTTTTTCAATTGATTATGTCTTGATTTAAGATGTATTTTAAATGTATTTTTAAAATTCGTTCTGCTTTTACTAGACTATTTGTTCATATTTGTCTGGTTTGTTAATTACAACGTTGCAGTGTTATTAGTTATTAGTTCATATTCTTTGTTGTTGATAAATGTGTTTATTGTTGTTTTGCTTATGTGTACTTGGCTGCAGTTTCTCTGTTGTGAGATAATAAAGATGATTTGGATTTAGATTGGATTTGGACTTAGATGAACATTAAAAAAAAAGAAGCTAAACAGCATGCATCATTTGAATTTGTTAAAGGCTGGACACAACAGACTATATTATTTGGGGATTTAGAGTTGCCAATACCTGTTTCATCACATTTTAACCTTGTCATAAAATTCGCAAGGAAACAAGAAGAAAAGAAGCCAAGATCTAACAAAGAGAAATGCATCACTTTTAGTGCCAACAACAAGAACTGTATTTTGGAACTGAATTTTAGTCACCCCCACACTCAATTTTTGCATCAAAATTTTTCACTTAGAAACAAGATTCAGCCAATAGACGATTTTCGGAAGAAACAAAACTAGAGGAGACCACTTCGTAAAAAATGGAGTTGTTTTCCTCCATTACTCGGTCAAATACCATAGCAACAATGGTATCAAATCATGAAACCACAGAATGCGAGTCAGTGACTTGTAAAAAAATGTTTATACAAAAATGAGGGGTGGCCAGTGGCCACAAACTGATAAAACTGAGCAAAATGTGACGTAAAAATATAAATGACATCAATTTTAGAATGACGCACATTGTTCTAAGTGCTGTATGTCTGCTCAAACACTCGAGGCGAGAGCTGGTGGATCTACCTGATGGTACAGTAACTTCCCCTGTTTGACCGATTGAATTAGGCAAGATCACTCCCACCATGAAATTACTCCCCTTAATTATTTCCGAACAATTCCTATTTAGGGTTAGGGTCAGCCGGATGATTATTTTCATAAAACTGAAAGAAGCAGACTTTGAGATCGAGGGTCATAAACATGAGGGGGTGATAAAAAGCATCTTTGCCAGAAAAAACGTTGGTTTAATTGTATGTTGTTACTGTAGACTTATCTTTGCTTGTAAGCACCCCATTCTAAAAGCGACGATATGTAAGCTGAAAAGTGAAATTATTTTTTTTATTAAACATATTGAACAATCGATAAGATCCAAAGTTTAGCAGCGATTATAAAAAGTTGTGTATACAATAAATCGGGCAGTCTTTACTTTGCTTTCAGGAATCAAACTCGTCAATCTTGCAAGGACGAACACTTTTGTATTACAGAAAACAACAGATAACAACGCGTTGCGCATTTAGAATAAGGGGGGGGGGGGTAACTTGGGTTGTTTTCCTCTGCAATCAAAACTGATAGCCTTTACTCAAAGCAGGCTAACAGTTTGAGAGTACGTTTTATCGTAAGGTGCTGATTGTTATTTCAAAAGAGGCGGCTTCTCTGATCGTAAGTAGAACACTTCTGTATTTGTTGGCGTATTTGTGTAGTATTGACAATTATATTCTAAACAGAACATAAACCACAGCCTGCATTATTGCCTAATGCTGTTAGAAAAGATTTTTAAATGATGGGGATAAAAACACAAAGATTGGACTTTGAAAGCCTAACGCCGGCTAGAGATCTATATTGTTTAGCCCCTGTTTGATTTCCTAATCCTAATCCTAACATATTTTATCAAAGAAACCACAAACACCACTAACTGTGTATACTTTGAAAAGAATAAAATAAAAGTAAAAGATTGTGCTGGTTTACTTTTTGCCCAATATTAATAGTGTATGAGCATGGTACATAGAGATATATCCTAACATAATACGATGGTATGTGTTATAGACTAGTCTGGTTATGATAAAGAAGTTCCACGTCGTGTTGCTGTTGTTTTTACTGACACCGTAACAGCGTCAGAATGAAAATGATTTACTTTAGAATTAGATTTAGAAAATGAATTAGTTTTGTAAAGTGTTACAAATTCGCCCGCCATGCAATTTCGTCCAGTTTGCATGGTTACTTACTTTGAAACTGTGTTGTATCTATTCTAAAGGATAATAAACACACAGAGCTGTTGTAAGACCTAAAAGGAATCCCAATGATAAAGACAGTTCTATTCATTAGTTTATTCACTACAATTAAGTTTGTGTGATCTGCATGAAAAGCTCGATCTAAATCTTAGCAACCGCCTGAACAAGACAGTCACATATAGGCCTACCATAAAACTGTAAATCACGCAGAAACAGGTGTCTAAAACCAAATTCTTTTGTTTTCACAACATGTGTAATTTTATCATGCATGTATTTTATGAGGATTAATTTTCAATAGGCAATTTTATTTTTTTAATTTAGATAAATATATTTATGACAAATCAACTGGATGAATTTGTAAGGTAAAAATCCAAGCATCAATGCAATTTCAAGTTCGTCCAGTGCAGTTTCTGACTACTCTATCGTAAAAAAGGGACTTTCCTGGTATTGCAGTACCTCCAGGATCGTCCCACCATCCGCGCGAGCTACCCAAGGTCATTGACTACTCAGCAGACAACCGGGTCAACAGCGGGTCATTCACTGGTACCAACTCGTTTTGTCCTTTGCAAAGGATCGCAAAGGAGTATGTTTTCGTTCGTGTATGTCTGTTCCAGGCCGGAGGACGTTAAATGAACTTTTATTATGTTTCACTACTGAGGGGCTTACAGGTACTACAGTGAATAATTGACCCATTCCAAAAATTTACTGGAGGCCTTTTCTTTTGTTTTCCCATCACACAACATTATCAATATATTAAAAAGCAACTGTCCGTCCGTCCGTCTGTCCGTGTGAAACTCCGCCGTTTTTCGACCGAATCCCTTCAAATTTGCTATCAGTCCTAACGTCGTGATGGCAACGGCAATCAAGGCGGCTGTGTCATTTGCGCGGTTTGGCAAATGCGCGAAACGCATATCCACCGGCCTCTTGGCGCCCGTATCTCCTGTATTTCTGGATGGAAATTTAGAAGGTAGATGATCGGGGACAGTGACTATATGTGTGCCAAACTGGAAGCGAATCGATTCATAAACGCGCGCGATATGCGTCGCTTGACCTTTTCACACACCGGGCGAAACGAGAACCGACATTGACTCGAAATTTGGAACGCGCATGACCAGGGATAGTGACTATCTTGGTGCAAACTTTCAACAGCATTCATTCATAAATGCGCGCGATATGAGCCAATTTACATTTGCGCGGACCCAGCATTTTAAGCCATCCACAACAAACAGTTTACACATAAATAACTCAGTACTGCGCGCGCGCGGGCAAGAAAAGGGTTGGAGAGCGCAGATTACTTTAGTGAGGTACAATATCCCTCTATTCACCGAATGAGAGCGGAGATTACTTTAGCGAGGGACAGGGTGGAACGGGATGAGAGAAGAAGATGGAAGGAGGGAGAGAGACAAAAGTAATAATATAATATTTCGCGGACCCGGCAAAACCGGCATTCAGCGTTACCGGTACTTGGCGTTACCGGTAAGGCGTTACCGGTACTAGGTGTTGCGCTAGTCTTAATAAAAAAAAGAAGAAAATAAACACATATTCAGCTATTCTATTAATTTATTTCAAACTACAAGTCACTGTGCTTTGCTCTTTGTCCTTGGACGAAATTGCATGTCATGCCTGGACAAAATTGCATGGGGTATGGACGAAATTGTCACAAGACATGACTTGATATATCAACTGTGATACATCTTGATATATTAAGAACATGAATAAGTATTTTAATTTCTGTAATGATTTCAACCACCCGATTTTTTTGGGCTTGTTGATTCTAAAGCTTGAAGAACAGATTTAGAACCTTTTGCAATGATCATCAAGAGGTAAAACACGTGCTTCATGTAGTAGTAGTAGTAGTAGTAGTAGTAGTACAGTACACCCCGCTTATAGTAAAGTGCAGGGGAGCAAGGCTTTTCCTTTACTATAAACAGGTTTTCCTTATAAACGATGTTCGGATATAGTAAAGTTTTGATGATATTTTTTTTAAATCTTATCCGATGTTGTTTTTCATAGTCAAAGCTAACGTAAAATACTGAATATAAACCCATCCTACCCCTTCCTCACATGGTTTGAGGTCCAAAAAGGTGATTGGGTATATTTCCCTGTGCAAAAAACAAAACTATCTGTAAAAGCATATAGTGTACAACCTTTGAATCTATTCATACATGCACACGCACGTGCGTGCGCGCACACACACACACACACACCCTAACCGAACAGTTTGCCTGCGGACATTTCGCCTACGGACATTATTCCTATGGTCACCATGCTCACCGGACATTTTGCCTACTGGACATTATGCCTACAGACATTATGCCTACAGACATTATGCCTGATAATAGATTATCATGCCTGCAATAAAATATCACATTTTCATGATGCTACAGCAAAACCCAGTTATAAGAAAATCGAAGGGAGATAAATATTTAGTTTTCTTATATCCATGTTTTCTTATATTCGAAACTCGGATAAAAGAAAGCATTTTGATTTTTTTTTCTTATAACGAGTTGAATGGGGGAAAAGGGAAAAAATAAAAGAGAAAAAGAGAAAAAATAAAATAAGACAAACATAAAATGAAGGAAAAAATGCTTTTACATAAATTGGTGCAAGAAAAAAAAGGAAAAAAAGGAAAAACAAAGGAGGAAAAAAAAAAGAACAGAACAGAAAATTAAAAACAAAAATGAAGACAGACGTGATGTGAGTTGCATGATGAGTGAGCAAAATAGCGGAGAGCAGATGAATGAGTGGGTGTGGTGTGAGAGTAACATATTTGTTTAAAATTAATGTAAATTTCTGTTTCTTGTTTTTAATCAATAATTCTGATTTGGATGTATAACTTACTTTACACAGTGGAAGACAATTTTGTATTTGTGTTTGTACAATGCCAATGGACAATAAGGAAACTTGGGACCTATGACTCATGTTTTACATCATAAAATCAAAATACAGCAAAACTCGGTTATAAGAAAATCGAAGGGAGATGATGTTTTGCTTATTACCATATCTAAGTTTTCTTATATCCGAAACTCAGATATAAGAAAACATTTTGAAGTTTTTCCCCTTATAAACAAATTGAAAAGGGAAAAAAGAAAAGAAAAGAAAGACAGAAAAAGAAAACGAAGAGAAAATCCTTTTTCCTAATTTGATGCATGTCTTGCATCATAAAATCAAAATAGTCTACTAAGAAGAAGATTTAAAGGTGCCTACAACCACTTAACTAAGAAGCCTTTTTTGGTCTTTTTACTGTTATCAAATGCGTACCCCTTCACCTTTCTTGTACTGAATTATTACCATTTACTGTCCACCCATGCAGCTTTTCATCGATCGTTTGCTTTTGTTTATGTGGATGTTCGTCCACATATTCAGTTATTTGTATTTATCTAGAAATGAATTGCCTTTTCCTCTCTGCCATTGCTGCTGAAAATGTAAGGATGGACAGTCTCTCTACCACCAACAAAAAAGTACTCATATTTTTTTAATTCTGCTCAACATTTATTTTACACAGAATACTGAAGGAAAGTATGGAATAAAGGAACAAAAACAACTCAGTCTTGTAATCAAGTGCCTGTCCTGTTTAGAATGTCTGTGACACAACTGGTATGAGGTAAACTTTCCCTTTTTGGAACTACTTCAATTTTCTGGGAACATCCTTTCAGTTCAGGTCCAACTCATTTTTAAAGACACACTGACCCAACATGATTAAATCCCTTGTTTTTTCTGGGTAGCTGTGACCCACATACAAATTCCCCCAACTTCAAATTGAGGCTGCTCTTTAAAATGTTTCGTTTTCAATTTGGGGGCATTTGTATGGGAGTCAAACCTGGTCAAAACAAGATTTTGTACCAGCTATAAGGAAAACACGTGGAACCCGTGATTTTGACACGTGATCTGGTGGGTCTTTAAGAAAATGTTGTCAATGGGAATTCGCTTACAAGTAAATAGAACTCTCTTATAAGAAAATGAACTGCAAACCAACTCGCTTGTATGACATAATTTTCTTATATCCAATTTCCATTGCAGATGGGAGAAAAAATTTGCTTGCTTATAACCAAGTGTTCTTATAAGCGAGTTTCTTATATCCCAGTTTTGATCATAGATAAGAAAATAGAAGTTCAGCAGGGAATTATTTTTTGCTTCATTGTGTTTTCTTATAAGCGAGTTTCTTATAAGCGGATTCGGCTGTATATATTATTTTTCAGATTCATTTTTTTTCTCCTAAGTAATGAGGGGAAAGAAACATGTTTTTGAGTGCCTTTCAATTTCGTTGATGAAGGTGGGTAGAGGGAGTAGTGAGACTGTGACGTATACATTGATGACGTATTTACAAAGGTCAGGAAGAGGACAATTTTTTAAATTGTAAAATGACTTTACTATAGGATTTTTTTAATTTTTAATTATAACCCAGTTGTTATTATAGGTGAGGGAGTGGTGAGACTGTGACGCATACATTGGTGACGTATTTACAAAGGTCACTAAGAGGACAATTTCAGGTTTTTTATATTGTAACCGAGGAGCCAGTCCTGTGGGGAACCAAAAGTAACTTTACTATAGCAGTTTTTAAAATTATAAACGAGTTGCTACTATCCGAGGTCTATTTAGTAATAAAACAGTAGACCTTTGGCCAGGAACCAGTGCTTTCCTTTACTGTAACCGAAATTTCTTATAACCGAGTCTACTATAAACGGGGAGTACTGTAGTAGTAGTAGTAGTAGTAGTAGTAGTAGGGTAGGGACTAAATAAGCCGTCAATCTTTTTGGCAGTCCCATCGTTTCATCAAACTTGAATGTTTCTGTGATCAAGTTCCTAAGATCGAACTATGAAAAGGTACACCAAGGGCTAATCTAAATTAGCCTTACGATCTATGCCTGTCTGTCAAGTCAAGTCAAGTCAAGTCAAAATCATCTTTATTGAGGGTTAAAGAATAAGCTAACAAAGCTTTTTTTCATCCTGCCCTCTGTGTGTGTGTGTGTGTGTGTGTGTGTGCGTGTGTGTGTGCGTGTGCGTGTGCGTGTGCGTGTGTGTGTGTGTGTGTGCGTGTGCGTGTGCGTGTGCGTGTGTGTGCGTGTGCGTGACGTGTGTGTGTGTGTGTGTGACCAAAATGTGTTCCACTGAGTCCATAGCGCCTAAACCAATGAAACGATCTTATTGAAACTTGGTACAATGATTCTTTAGACCTTGCAGATGTTTCACACGATGAACGACGAGCCATATTAACGTAATCCCAGTCGGATTATTTTAAAAAACAATGGGTGGATTTAAGCCAAAGTAGGTATGCTGAAAAGACGTTACTTAATACTATTTTGCTGCAAAATATCTTATTTCTAAACACAAAAATGCACAATGACCATAGAGTCCAAAATTAACTCCCCTGAATTTCATCAGTAGGTCTTTGATTAAATTCAAAGGAGCTCATTCTAAATTTACAAGTGGCATATAATTTATTTTCCCTTTTTAAAAAATATATAATTATTTTTACAACACTGAGATAATAATCTATTCATGAATGTTCACTAATATAATTGACTGTAATTGTTTTGCTCCCTCCTGCCCTCCTCTCCCTCTCAATTTCTGTCTATCTATCTGTGTAAGTAATTATGCCGTTATTCATGTGTATGGTGAGGTTTGTGTGAGTGTATATTTGTGTGGGGGTGTTGCTGGTACTGGGAGTATGTTTACATGGTGTTGCCATCTTGTTTGTTTGTTTTTTGCTGGGCGCTGGCCGCTAGCTACGCCGGAAGCGGCATACTTTTGTTACCACATACCGCTAGTCCCACATATCAGTGGAATCCACATACCGCTGGTCCCACAAGTGTGGGACTTGCGGTCCTAGTGGGACACCGCTATCCCCACAATTATGATATAAATTTGAATGGAAAAATGCAATAGCTACCACATATCACTGGTACCACATACCTTTGTTCACACACACACATAGTCCCACATGTTGCGTTAATAGCGGTATGTGGGACTGACTATGTGGGAGTACGGTGTGGGAACAAAAATATGTGGGAATATCGATGTGCCAGGCTTGCTTTTCAGTCAGTGTTCCCGGCCACATACTGCTAGTCCCACATGCAGTTAGTACCACATACCAGTGGATCCACATACCACTGGTACCACACCCTTTGTTCCCATATGCCTTTAGTCCCACATTATGTAGTAATAGCGGTATGTGGGACAATAGCTGTATGTGGGAGTAATTGTATGTTGGAACAAAAGTATGTGAGAATATCAACGTGCCAGGTTAAGTTCTCAGTCATTGTTCCCACATACCGCTATAGTTCCACACGCAGTTAGTACCACATACTAGTGGATCAACATACCGCTGGTCCAACAATTGTACACATTTGAATGGAAAAATGCAATCGCTACCACATACCATTGGTACCACATACCTTTGTTCCCACACATCTTTAGTCCCACATTTTGTGGCAATCGCGGCATGTGGTACCAATGGTGTGTGGGAACATTGGTATGTGTTAACAAAAGTATGCTTCCGCTACGGCCTTGCCCATGCGCTAAAAGAGAGTGGGGAGGGAAGGGAAGGAAAATCCGATGAACGTCCTCCTGGTTGGAACAGGCACATGTGTTGCATCAATAGATCATAAAAATGGTGGGACGATCCTGGAGGTACTGCAATACCAGGAAAGTCCCGATTTTTTAAACGATAAAGATATATTAAAAACTCAGCCAGCCTGTGGTGGGAGCCGAGGGGATGCAGTGGTTGAGGAATTAGGGCAAAGGACATGTCTACCGCTCGGCGACACCTTCATTTCTATTAACAAGATGACCGAGCTCTATAAACAATTACTGTAGGCCTACTCCCAGTTAATTAAGCCGGCGCAACACTCCATACGATTTGACCTCGCGGCGATTATGACGATGTCTGTGAGACATGATTCACGTGAAATACTTCCGTCTCAAAATAACTGTTATTTTCGTTCACTATACTCATGAAGACGGCAATACACGAATCAAATAAAAATATCCGATACTAATATAAGATTTAAAAAAAATCAGATTCGTGTATAGTGACATGATAACTTGTAGGATTTCATCAGATCAATGTAGACAGTAGAGTTTCGCGTCAATCATGCCTCACAAATGTTAAAATCGGATCGTATTGAATCGAATCGTATGCAGTGTAGCTAGTGACCATTTACTGATCGATAAAAGTCAAGGGAGATAATAAGAGAGTTTAATTTTCCTCAGTGTATCGGTATGGCGGTACCCGGTAGTTTATAACAAATAGAACGATAAAAAACACAAACTTAAATGACACTTTTTTCACAAAAAAAGTTTGCTTTAAATCCTTCAATCATCCAAAAAACAAAAACAAAATTAAACAAATCTGCCAATTCGATTCTGATTTACAGGGATTACGTTGATATGGCTTGCCATTTTGTAAATTTCACAGGTCTTCAGGGCATCCAGGCCTCGCGGCCTCTTGATGTGCCCATTTGATTGTTCGTTTTAGTTATTTTGCTTTGGGGATTGGCATAGTTGTGACGCTTCTTGAGCAATCATCATTGTTGTCTTAATTAATCATCATTGTGTTTCAATACAGCAATTTTGGGATAACTATCCAGGAGGTTTTTGAAATGGTTAACATTAGAAGCAAGTTTAGTTTGTGCAGGGAGATTCTTTCAGTACTGAGTGACTCTGTTAGAAAGGAAGTTTTTCCTCATGCCTTTTTAGTTCTACTCTATTGGATAGCCTAGTATTTTTAGTTCGCTGTTACGGGTTCTCAAATAATTAGATTATACTGAATTGAAATAAATGCGGGTCCGCGTCTTGAAAGCCTAATCAAGGAACCATTCTGCCAAGTTTTGCTAAGATTGGTTCAGTAGTTTAAGCACTGTGAATTAAAGTGGAAGACATTTTTGTCACTGACACATAGACGCGCGCGCGCACACACACACGCACACACACGCACACACACGCACACGCGCGCGCACACGCGCACACACGCACGCACACACACGCGCACACACACACACACACACACATACACACACACACACACACACACACACACACACACACACACACACACACACACACACACACAGTGACAGTGACACACACACACACATACTTAGAAAGAGAATCTCTCTCTCTCTCTCTCTCTCTCTCTCGCCAAGGGGAGATAATTTTAGTTATGCTGAGAAGTTAGAAACAAAAACAACAAAAAGAGACCAAATTAACCGTAAATGTAATTTTGTTTTCTTAAAATAATTTCACAAATTTGTTATATACATTATGCTTATGTTAAAAGTAATAATTTATAATCCTTATTTTTAAAAAATAAATTTGTATTTATGATAATAATAAATACATGAAATACCCAGTGTTTTTTGGTAAAAATTAAAATGAGTTGGACATCTTAAAATTCAGAATTATATCAATGCAAAGAGATTTACGTGATTTACTTAAATTTATATTAGGAAGATCAACTCTTCCGCAAATCAATCATAAATGACAATGATAATAAGAAATTCGGCTGATCAAAGATCAACACGAGGTGAAACAGTATCATAGTATGTAGAAGTGTTCAGATTTACATTGTTTTATTAAGTATAGAGGGCCTACGAAGGGTCAAACAAATTTAAAGTTGTGCATAATATTGTGCTACAAGCCTACAGAAGACAACATTCAAATTCAATATTAATGCGCTGTATCAAAAGAGGTCACCGGAAATGTGACCATAACATTGTTCATTAAGCAATTATATAACATTGTAACCAAACAGTGCAACTGAAAAGACCAAAGGTCTAACATTTGTTAAGCAAACATTACATTGTGACTAAAGAGGGCCATAACATTGTTGTTGCTGCTGCTGTTGTTGTTAAACAATCATAACATTGTGACTAAATAATAATAATAATGAAAATTTATGACGCACTTACCTCCCAATAAAACCAGGAGCTCAAGGCGTTTACAATGACAAATAGTTAAAAGTTAAAAGTAGTAATAAAAGACTTCATATAAGCGTCATAAAATATTTGCATAGCACTCAATTCATAAATCGACACATGCACACGCACACACAAACATAACCAACAAACATAACTCACGCCCTGCCACCCCCCCCCCCCCCCACACAACCCTCCTCCCTCCCCACATACACAACACACTCACACACACACTACACACACACACACACACAGACGCACACACACTGGCGTGAACACACACACACACATACACAAGTCATGCAAGGTGCCCAGTCATACACAAAAATAAGAAAGGGGCCAACGCCAATAGGAGCATACTTTTCAGGGATTTCAGTTACACTAGAAGGTAGTTGTGATAAGCTTTTCTGAAAAGATGTGTTTTTAAAGAGGATTTGAATTCTGAGATGGTGGGAGCATGACGGATTGAATAGGGAAGACTGTTCCAGACAGTAGGACCTTGGAAGGAAAACGATCGTTCTCCCCATTGTTTTGTTCTAGATTTAGGAATTATAAAGATGCGACTGTCAGAAGAGGAGCGAAGAGATCGTGATGGTTTGTACAGATGAAGCAGTTCAGAAAGATAACGTGGAGCAGAGTCAGAGAGAATGTTATAGCAGGTCACAGCTATTTTGTACTCTATTCTTTGGGAGATAGGAAGCCAGTGAAGTTTAATGAGCAGAGGAGTAACATGGGATTGTTTTGATGTTTTGTAAATAAGTCTAGCTGCGCAACATTTTGAACCCTCTGCAGTTTTTCAATGTGTGTTTTTAGAAGACCTGCAAGGAGAATGTTACAATAATCTAGATGAGAAAGAACAAGAGAAGAAACTAGGGTTTTAGTAGCATGCAAAGTTAGGTAATGACAGATATGGCCGATCTTACGAAGTTCTAAGTACGCACGCTGACAGACTTTTGTAACCTGGTCACTTAGTGTGAGGTTTTCATCAAACATGACACCTAGATTTCGGACAGAGTAAAAGAGGGCCATAACATTGTTGTTGCTGCTGCTGTTGTTGTTAAACAATCATAACATTGTGACTAAAGAGGGCCATAACATTGTTGTTGCTGCTGCTGTTGTTGTTAAACAATCAAAACATTGTGACTAAAGAGGGCCATAACATTGTTGTTGCTGCTGCTGTTGTTGTTAAACAATCATTACATTGTGACTAAAGAGGGCCATAACATTGTTGTTGCTGCTGCTGTTGTTGTTAAGCAATCATTACATTGTGACTAAAGAGGGCCATAACATTGTTGTTGCTGCTGCTGCTGTTGTTAAACAATCATTACATTGTAACCAAAGAGGGTTATAACATTGTTGTTGCTGCTGCTGTTGTTGTTAACCAATCATTACATTGTAACCAAAGAGGGTCACTGAAAGAGCCATTATTTTATTTTGTCCCCTTGGTGGACTATAAATGACCTTAATTATGGGGGTAAGATAAACACATGTTTGTGCATAACATTGTGCAATAGGAGGCCTGCAGAAAGGGCCAGACGATAAGGGCTTGTGGGGTACAAGAAATAACAAATATCGCTGCCTTATTAATGACATGAATGTCACAGGAAATAATTAATAATAATATGCCTATCAGCAGTATCAGCCCCCATGTGGCATAACATGCTTGATTGTTCTTCTAAACAATTTTTTTTAGGCAGTGGCTATATGTTGACGGTCATGGTAATTCAGCCTGAAGGTTATTTTGCCTGTCACGGTATTTTAGCCTGCAGGCTATTTTGCTGGTCACGGTTCTTTAGCCTGTAGCCCCCGCGTAGGCTAAATTACCGGTCAAAGCTAAACTAACCTGGAATGCTAGTTCATTTTAAAATTATACTTTTCTTAAGCAATGCATGAAAAATGGTGCTTTACGTCCTCTCGGTCTGGAACAGACACATATTAAATACAAAGATGGTGGGAACGTTACTGGAGGCAATGCCCGGAGGCAGTGCAACACCAGTAAAGTCCCGAATTTTTAACAATGCAGATAAGTGTAGCAGTAACCACGCCTCGGTTAAACCTCAAGTAGTGCTTTTCTTGAGCAATACTCAAGATAAAAGATTGATTTGCCAGACAAAGATTTTCTTTATGTTTTAAAGACAATACATTTTTTGATTGATTGATGAAATGGGCCTTTGCTAAGGAGCTTGGATGAACTACATTTGTTTCATTCCTAACATTAACAATTATTGTTAGGAATGAAACAACTGGAGTACATTTAATGCTAATCAGAATTACCTTACCAAATGGGTTGTTCTCTAGGCTGAACATAGTATTGCCCTTTGAAGTTTTATCAAAATTTGTCTTCAACCTCTGATGATAACACTATCTATATTATGATACACGTGCCAATAAGAATTTTTAATCTCTATTTTCTCCTACGTCGCAGCGATTTTTGCCTTCAACTGTGAGGGGCACGTGTAGGTGCTTAGCAGTTCTTCCAAGTGAAATTCGCCAAGTCGTCGTTTAAAGCCGGGATTTCACATAAAATTGGCTTAACGGAGGGAGGGATTTTCAAGAAAGACAGTTTCATGGAATAGCCGTGACAGTGGAATAGCCGTGACGTCATATCCTTTAAGCAAAACTTAGATTTTTTGTGCTTGAGGGAACAGCCCTGTATGACCTTTATGTCGGAGGCCCCCAACAACAATCACCAGGTACAAACACTCAAACTGCCAAAATCTTTTCAAAAACAATAGTGGATTAATCCTTAATCGGGCCCCTTCGTACATACCGAGGGGGGGCAAACACGATGCTGCAATAGCCTGAGTAGCAGAATGTGTCGTCTGCTAAAAACGGTTCATTTTTAGACTGTGCGTGTGATAACAAAAAGCCGAGGCTAGGCCTAACTCACTGCACCTAGAAACTTCTATGTTTGCTTTGGTTAGAAGGAGGAGGAGGGGGAGGGGTGGCTAGGAAGGAGAAGAGGGAGGCGAGTAGGGCTTTTTTACAAATAGTTCCTCTACGTTCTGGAAGTTTGGTGTTTGGTCTAACCATATTTGTTTTGAAAGGTGCATAACGGAGAACAACGCATCTGCGCTCATGAATTGACAGGAAACCGAGCAAGCAATGATTAAGTGTGTGCTGTCTACTACAGTGTGTGTGTGTGTGTGTGTGTGTGTGTGTACAGTGTGTGTGTGTGTGTGTGTGTGTGTGTGTGTGTGTGTGTGTGTGTGTGTGTGTGTGTGTGTGTGTGTGTGTGTGTGTGTGTGTGTGTGTGTGTGTGTGTTTCACAACATTTAGGCACCTACTTTTCTCAAAGTGACAAAAGCTAAGTCTGTTCTGTACGAGGCTTGCAATTGCTTTCATGAAGCTGGGCCAGGTGTCCGACTTGACTGCTTTCCCTTCTTTCTCTTATAATAATTTTTTTACATCTATTGTCTAAGAAGCCTTGATAGCTCAATAGGTAAAGCGGCGCGTCCGCAAATCAGTAGGTCGCGGCACGCACCTCTACACACGTCCGTGGTCGCGGGTTCGAGTCGGCCCCTCGCCACTTTTTTTTTTTTTTTTTTGGGGGGGGGGGGGGGGTCATCATCTTTTTTAAAGGAGAGGGGAGTGGGCGGAAGGGAGGGGGCACCACCACATATTTTCTGGTCTCTTTTCTTCATTATTTACATCTAACCAGTTCTTCTTCTTCTTCTTCTTTTTCTTCTTCGATCGCTCAGACAGGTTCCTATCAATTATGAACACAGATGCTTCATGCTGCCGTGCGGAGCACGGGTTTATCTGGTTTAAAGTAATTCAAAGCTAATTTTAGAGTCATTTTGACTTAGACAACAAAAACAAAAAACAAAAAGCAGGCATAAACATAACATCCTTGGCACAGACAGTAAACGATAACAAATTATGCATTAACATATCATCCTTGGCACAGACAGTAAACGATAACAAATTATGCATTAACATAACATCCTTGGCACAGACAGTAAACGATAACAAATTATGCATTAACATAACATCCTTGGCACAGACAGTAAACGATAACAAATTATGCATTAACATAACATCCTTGGCACAGACAGTAAACGATAACAAATTATGCATTAAAAACATAACATCCTTGGCACAGACAGTAAACGATAACAAATTATGCATTAAAAACATAACATCCTTGGCACAGACAGTAAACGATAACAAATTATGCATTAAAAACATAACATCCTTGGCACAGACAGTAAACGATAACAAATTATGCATTAAAAACATAACATCCTTGGCACAGACAGTAAACGATAACAAATTATGCATTAAAAACATAACATCCTTGGCACAGACAGTAAACGATAACAAATTATGCATTAAAAACATAACATCCTTGGCACAGACAGTAAACGATAACAAATTATGCATTAAAAACATAACATCCTTGGCACAGACAGTAAACGATAACAAATTATGCATTAAAAAAAGGAAACAAACAGAAACGATGGTTTAAGATAAGGATCTTATTTCATGTCACACATTTGGTTAAAAAACAAACAACCCCACAGAAATTGATTGTATTATCAAGACAAACAGTGAGAGGGACAACGACAAACAACTGAGATTCACATCATGGAGAGAGACAGAGGCAGAGATATGTCCATGACAGAGACAGTGAGAGAGACATGGAAATTAAAGGAGAGAGAGGGTGGAGAGAGCAAGGGGGAGAGAAGTAATGAGAGACAAAAAAGAAAAGGGTAGAGAGGGAGACAGTCAGACAGAGACAAAGACAAATAGAGATATTGAGAGAGACTAAGAGCAGAGAGAGAGAGAGAGAAAATAAAGGAGAGATGGGAGAGACAAAGAGAGAGACAGCATGGGGGAGAGAAGTAACGAGAGAGACAACGAAAGAGAAAAATGTCTAGAGACTAAGAGAAGCAGAGAGAGGGAGACAGTAAGACAAAAACAAATGGAGACATTGAGAGAGAGAGACTAAGAGCACAGAGAGAGAGAGAGAGAGAGAGAGAGAGAGAGAGAGAGAGAGAGAGAGAGAGAGAGAGAGAGAGAGAGAGAGAGAGAGAGAGAGAGAGAGAGGCAGAAAGAAAGACACTGAACACTTTTAATGAATAAACTGTTGGCCCACGTTATTGGGGTGGTTATACAAAAATTGACAGAGACTGAGAGAGAGAGGGAGAGAGAAAGGGAGACAATGAAAGAGTGAGTAAGACAGACAGAGAATAGAAACACTGAATCTCCAACCGGCGCAATGAGAGACTTAGTGCGATTTTTCTCACGCCAGAGGGCATGACGCTCGTGTGGGGCTAATCCTCTCTATATTATTAGTTGGGGATAAAGAAAGAGAGAGAGACAGTGAGTGGTCCTACCATCACTCTCTCTCTCACTACCCCCAAGTAAGAAAATCGCGTGATAAGCCCCTAGTGCATTGACTGCCCTCTGGCGTGAAAAATATCGCCATAGGTTGACCATTGTAATGTTGTGCAGGATATTTTTTTAAATTATATATTGCATAAGAGTTCGGACTTTGGTCTATAATATTACATCACAAAGTGTATAAATGTCACTTATTGCGCTCAAACTGGTGTCTGCAATTTTCGAAGCTAGTGGTACTTAACAATAAGGAGAGAGAGAGAGAGAGAGAGCATGTATTCTACAGTGCTAAGCCAACTTATGCCTAATGAATTATTCATAAGTCTCTGAAGGGCAGTCGTGGCTGGCTGGCTGAATCAAAAGGGAAGTAAGTATAACTGACATAGCAAAAAGCAAAGGGAGAGCAAAAGTCCCCATGCGTACATAGGCCAAATTGAACTCAACGCCTTTGCTACAACAAAAAGCCTGAATATGTTTATGCTTTTTGATGATACTTTACGTCTTTGGCCCAAATGGCTAAAACGTAGTTTGATATTAGACTGTAGTAGGGGCCAACAGTAACATGAGAGCTGTACAATTAATGGTTTTCTACAGTAATTGAAACTGATCATTGTACAGTTTATTAGTTTCTTGTTGAACTTGAAACTATGACTCTCAAACGAGGGGACCTTTGCACCGGCTCTGGTGCTGCAGCCAAAGGGATGGGTTGGCCTTTGGGGACCTTCCCCAATGCCAGCTGTCCTGAAATGCCTTTGGCCGAGAGAGTGGGGATTTCCCTGGGCAAGGCATCTGCGCAATAAACTAGCCCAGCCGCATCTGCCCCCTATGCTATCTGGTAGTCATAGTCGGAAACGACTGACTAGCATACATACTTACATCTTCATTGGTATAACATTTGTTTGAAATGTTCTTCAGTGTTTGCTTTACGATCAAGTCGCATTTTTTACATTTTTTAAAGGAAACATTTAGTCAAAAGACGAATCGGCGTTAAATTAATGTTCATGTGTAATAAACATTCACTGTGCATTTCTTTCTGTTCAAAAGTCTTTCAATTAGAAATAAATCAACTTTAAAGTGGAAAAATGTTAGGCCCTAAGGGTGTCGCCATGTTGCCACTGTTAAGAGTAGATGCCCTCTGAATATGACGTCACTCTTTCTCTCTCTGTCGCTCGCTCGCTCGCTCGCTCACTATCCAAGGGGAGATAATTTTAGTAATGTTGAAGAGTTAAAACCAACAGAAAAAGAAACAAATAACAGTAAATGTATTCTTTTCTGTAAAATAATTTCACAAATTTGTTATATACATTAAGTTTATGTAAAAAATTAATCCATTTGTAGTTTTTATATTTGAATAAATTTGTGTTTATTATTACAATCAATACATGAAATACCGAGTTGTTTTTCATTGAAATTGAAATGAGCTGGACAAAATTTTAAAAGTTGTTATAGTCAACCTAATGCAATGAGATTTAAGTGAACTAACTTAAATTTATATTAGGAAGATCAACTCTTCCGCAAATCAATGCTATATGAACAATGATACCAAAAAGCCTGATACTGGTATCATAGGCCTTTTAAAATGGCTAAACGTTGGTTGGTATAGGCCTATAAGTAGGCTATCAAAGGAATTCTTCCGACAATAGGCCTTCCTCGGCCTCTGACGTCGGCTCCCAGTTGAAAACTCGCGTTGGGTGATATCTTCTGTATTATATTTGAAAGGCTCGTTGCGCCATAGTTTGTCCAATCGTGCCTATATACTTGTTAGCTGTAACATGAGTGCTGATGGTACTCTACAGACAGTACAATAATTGGTCAGTTTAGTTCCTTTGCACCGGCTCTGGTGCTGCAGCCAAAGGGATGGGTTGGCCTTTGGTGACATTCCTAACGCCAGTTGTCCTCAAGAGAGTGGGGATGGGCAAGGCATCTCCACAATAAACAAATTCTAACCCAGCTGCCAGAATAGCATCTGCCCCTCTGCTATCTGGCAGTCATAGTCGGAAACGACTCACTAGCATACATACTTACATTTTCATTGTACTCCCATCGAAGGAACGAACGAAAAATTGTTTTACGTCCTCTCGGTCTGGAACAGACACATATGGGACATTTGTAGATACAAAGATGGTGTGAGCAATACTGGAGGCAATGCCCGGAGGCAGTGCAACACCAGTAAAGTCCCGATTTTTTTAACAATACAGATAGGTGTAGCTGTAACCACGCCTCGGTTAAACCTCTTCAGCTATGGTACCGCCACAAGTATACTTAGTAGAGTATTATGATTACTGCTCCATAAGGGGTACGCTCACCCCTTGTTAACAATTTTAAGCGGTATTTTCAACCCCAGTTTCAAATATTAAAGGGTCAAAACGAAAACATGGGAAGACCTCCTCCTAGCTTCTCGCGCGCGCACGCACACACGCACACGCGCACACGCACACACACACAAATAAAATGTTGACTTGACTTGACACATGTGCACACTTTTTTCCCTTTGTCAATGTCTCAGCTAGGCATATTGTTCCAAACGGCACACGCAATAATTTTCAAAAATATCAAGATACGAAATTCAAAAATAAATGTTTAAAATGAAACGAATTTATTGGATGCTAAGAAAATGGTTTGTAACAGGAGTTTGGGGGGTTAAAAAATACAGATTTGGGTATTGAAAACAGGTAAAGATCAAAGTTGGTATAAAAGTTGTTTGTAATGTTCGTCTGTGTTTGCTGTACTATCAAGTCACCAATTGCATTGTTCACATTTCTTAAGTGTCTCCTTCTTCTTCTCCTTAGGCAGCCAACTTCACGTTGAAGATTGTGTGTGTGTGTGTGTGTGTGTGTGTGTGTGTGTGTGTGTGTGTGTGTGTATGTGACGTGTGTGTGTGTGTGTGTGTGTGTGTGTCCCCGTCTGTCCAGGCCGTAGTCCCCAAACAATTGGCCGAAGATCCCTATAGCCATTTACTTATATTTATATTCTTGATCAACATCGCTCAACCTTTTCAGATCCTGAATTTTGAACCTCCAGTGCAAACCCCCGCCAAGAGAGACTCACAAAATCGAAAACTTTCTTCTTTGTGCTATTACCAGCACATGAAATATATAGCGTAAAAAATAAAATGTTCAGTTTTCAAGGTCAAAATTTTAAGGACAAGGTCAGCGGCACGGTCAGTTTTCTATGGGACCATCTGTGTACTATGATGCACCATCACACAAAATTTGAAGCAATCCCGCTGTTACTTGCTTGCGAGTTACAGGGCGAACAGCACACACACTATAGAATTTTATTATGTTAGTATAGATATTTTATGTCTGATGTGTATCTCATGAACCAGTGGACAGAATGGCTTCACATTTTGTGTGGCGGTGTATCACAGTGCAAGGATGGGCACATAAAAAAAAATATAGCCATGCTGACATTGACCTTGAAAACCAAAATTTCTTTTTGAGGTCATGTCTTTCACATCCTTGTATTTACCATTTTCAAACAAGGTGGTACATTGGCTAATAGTGATTCCTAATATTGGGTACTGGTCAAGGTCAAGGATGTAGACTGGAGATGTCAAAGTGGTGTTTTGGCCATATCTTTCACATTTTTCAGTTGCAGTTACAGATTTCAAATTTGGTGTGTCAGTAGACTGGCTCAAGGTCATGTGTGGTGCAAAGTACTGATTATCTTAATGCCGACCTTGACCTGGACTTTTAAACTTCTCCTTTTAAGCAATGGTTGCAGTTCTTCTTCTCCCTTTGAGAATCCACAATCAACAATTTGATTTGTTTATACTATAGGTCGAGGTCTGAAGTTGGGCAAGAAAACAAAACAAAAACCTAATCTAAGATGACCCAGCCAGCCAGGTCTCGCTGATCGATGGAGTCCCCACCGTGATGCTGAGTCGGCAGGAACACCTAAGCTAAGCTAAAAAAACAACAACACTTAAGCTTATTGGGTCTTCACCCACATAACCATATATTCTTGATCTCCATGACATAAGGAATGCAGTGGGAGAAGACATTTGAAGCCAGCCACTTGACCTTGAGGCTTAATATGAAAATGGGCTGTATCTCGAGAACAAACATATGATTATATTCTTGATCGTCATCACTAGATTCTGAATGTTGATTGAACCATCAGTGCAAACATCCGCCAATGAAGACTCACTGGTTCATTTCCAAGTGCCCATTTTCAAAACCGTTGGCATGATGATACCAGGGGAATGCAGTCAGACACGTTTTCAAGTGCTATTCTGGAGACCTGGGCCATCCAAAAACAAGTGGCTGTAGTTTGAAAACCATTTGGTTGCAAATAAATATCCCATTTCTTCATCAGCACGACTCAAGGAAAGTAGCAGGGAAATTTGAAGCTCAAGTGCAAACCTCAACCAGGGGAAAGTTGCTGCGAAGCGAAGCGAGCTGCTAGACTAGGCCTAGTGTTATGTATTATATATTTGTCCTTTCATTTGTATAATCTAACAGAAAGGGGTCTAAAACTGCACAGTGCCTATATTGAGTTTTTTAAGTTTCAGTTTGATCAGATGTGCGCATGTAAGTTGTGATAGTTGATCATCACAACAAGGTGTTAACGGTCAACATTGGCTATCTAATCAGGCAGCTGTCTCTTTGTGATGGGAGGTTTGTTTTGGTGTCGTTAAAACGCGTGCGCGAAGTGTCCGCCATTGTGTGACGTCATTATTAGCATAAAGGATTGGGAGAAACATGTGGAACCAAATCTGTGGAAAGACAAAACATCAGACGGTTTTCACATGATAGTTGTGGTGTTTTGTATTCTCTGTACAATTGGAGACGATGATTTTATTCCAAAGGCGAACCGTAAAACCGGTTTGATGGCGTGACCACACCTACGACGAGAACAACCCTGGGAAAAGGGTAGGGAACTCAGGGTGTGCAACTCACTGTGATTGTACACAAGTCACAAAATGTGTCATGGCGTAGTCTAAGTGCACGGTTGATCTCGACACGCTCGAGTTTAGTCCCATGAACACTCTTTTTGCGTTGTGTTTTGATCAGATTTGACACAAAGAGAGTTTATAACAACAAAGACGTTGTGTGGATGTTTTATTCTGAGCGAAAAATCAACCGAAAGGGCAATGTGACGAGGAGGAAAAGGTCGTCTGCTGCAGTGGGAGTGGAAGGAGAGAGGCGGAGGTTTGTAAGTAAACCGATTTAGTAAACAAGTAAAAGCTGTCTGTACTTGACAGTCGTCTCTCCATGAGTGGCATGACTTGTTGCACAGGTTCAGCCAAGCTGGAAGGAATGTTCAGCAAGTGTGTATTGTATACGTGTCATTTTCATGAAATCTACTGACTCTAGACTAGTTTCTTATGATTTAGTGACTTTAGTCTGATTATTTCAATTCAATTATTTCAATTCAAATGACCTTTGACTTTTAGTTTTACGTTTGTGAGATTGTAAGCAACATGATGTTGATTTGATGAAAGTGCTGAGATGTAGCCTGCCGATCATCAACACCCCACTTTGTTTTTATTTTTATTTTTTAGTTAGGGATTGATAGGGTGGTAAAGGTAAAGATGTGCCACCCCCCATGCATTTCTCGGTTAATTCTATTTTTCCGTTTTTGCCTTTCTTACCATACATAAAGCTGTATTTTAGGAACATTTTCAGCTAATAACCTTTTTGGAATACTAACCCTAGCCCTAACCCTAGCCCTAAACCTAACCCTACCCCCCACTATGTACTGCAGTACACCGCGATTTGTCACAGTTGTGGTTCGTTGCGTTTTTCCGTCTTATAGGGTGGGGGGTAGGGTTAGGTTTAGGGCTAGGGTTAGGGCTAGGGTTAGTATTCCAAAAAGGTTATTAGCTAAAAATGTTCCTAAAATACAGCTTTATGTATGGTCAGAAAGGCAATAACGGAAAAATAGAATTAACTGAGATAGGTATGGGGGGTGGCACATCTTGACCTTTACTCCGACCCACAGTTGAAAGCTTATACCTAGAGATCTGGAGAGAAAGAGGGTCAGAAACTGAACGTAAAGTGCGAGTTGGTGTATAGACACCCCCCCCCCCCCCACCCCCCCATGCACATGCACATGCAAATACGCGCGCGCACACACAATATGCCACACACCCTACATTTCTCGGCTGTCAAATTATTTTCAAACTTGCCTTTCTTACGAAACATTACGCCGTATTGTATGGACCTTTTCAGCTAATTATCTTTCTTGAATAATTAATGGCAGTCGTGATAAAGGCCATTATCTAATAGGACCCCCACCCCCCTATGTAGTGCAGTACACCGCGGCATTTGTCGCAGTCCTGGTTCATTGCTTTTACCCGTCTTGCCTTTATCTTTTACTATTATGGAATGCATGTGTTTCATTATGTAAATCGATGACAATTAGTGTTAAATATAGCAAACGATAGAGGATGAAGTACTCAATCTGCAGTAAGAAAGGCAAGAACGAAAAAATGGAAACAACCGAGAAATGGAGGAGGGGTGGCACATCTTGACCTTTACCGATAGGTTTATCACTTTATGATGTGCTCTCCCCAGTTTCCCCCCCATTGACGTTTATATCCAAAATTGGATCCTGCCGACGTATCGCATCAAGATCAAGAAAGTACAGCCCTGGAACTGGAAGTATAGTTGTAATGGTTAACTTAAATCCTAGATTGAATAGTCTAGATTTCATTCCTCGCGCCAATTTCCTCCCATGTTTTGCCTTGGATCAGGTATGGGATTCGGTTAGAATCAGTTTAGTACTATTTGCATAACAAAGAATAATTAATGGCTTATCTTGCAGTGTTTCCCATACTGCACATTTGTGCGTCCCTGAAGCATTAGAATCCCGAAGGGACTCTTTAATTTTCAGTGCTGTGCGTCCCATGGACACACGCGTTTTTTTACAAATCAAGTTTAATCTCTCACTGAGTTGATCTTTGACGACACTGACCCAAGAGATCTCGCTACCATCAGCCGAAAGTGTTAGCACAAATAGCAGGCGATAGTTCTGAATCAGCCAAGCAAGCCGTACCGTACCAACTGTGAGTGAAAGAGCACAAAAATCTAAGCCTTCTATAATGGTAGGGGATGTGTTCTTTCCTTCTCTTCTCTGGTTACACTACCACGTACCAGAACAAATGCCAAATGCCATCCTCCCTCCCCCCTCCCGCCAAATTACTCCTTTTTTCCCCTTTTTTATGCCCGTGGTCAACTAGGCCCAAGGTCAGTGATTCTTAACTAGTCCTTTTGGCACAAGCAAAAGCAGCTCTATTAACGTATGATGGAGATCATCGATGAAATTGCTGAAAGAAGGCTGTCATTCGAATGCAAACACCAGCGATGATGATTCGGTAGGCTTTGTTTGAGTTCAGTCTTGAAAAAGAAAGAAAGCAGCTAGTGCTGATAAACTACCATTGGTACCAAACACAGTTTTTTCAGGGATAAAGAGAAAACATTCAGTAGGCCTCCGGGATTGTGACTTTAGTTTAAATAGCCCTGTGTGTGTGAAATGAAAAATGCAGAAATAAATGTGGCGGTACCATAGCTGATGAGGTTTAACCGAGGCATGGTTACCGCTACACCTATCTATATTGTTAAGAACTCGGGACTTTACTGGTGTTGCACTGCCTCCGGGCATTGCAGCCAGTATTGTTCCCAACATCTTTGTATTTACAAATGTCCCATATGTGTCTATGACCGAGAGGACGTAAAACATCATTTTCAAATGAAAAATACATTTTCATTTAGAGGAAACAAGTTGCAGTTTAACTACCCCTTCCCTCCCCCTCCCCACATGTATACACATACACGCACCAACACCACCACCAACACCACAACCACCACCACCACCACCACCAACACCACCACCAACACCACCACCAACACCACCACCAACACCATCAAACTTTCCCAAATGAAACTTTTTATTTCGAAGCAGCATTATCATGCCGTTCTTGAAAGGGATAGGTTTATACTAATTATAGGCCTATTAGGCCTAGTATCAGGTTGGGGTTAAGGTTATGAAAATGAGAGAACTCTGAGACTGAAAGTCGGGAGAGGACAGTTATTCTGTAACTGGGAGCAGACGTTTGTATTGTGCCAGTTCAAACATGCTATTTTGCAAAATGTGTATCAAAGCAGCACACAAAAACACGCATGCACATGCAGTGATGCACACACAATGTGTGCAGAAACACTCCCATGAACACTCACTCTCTCATATGCATGCAGCAAGCAAAGCAAACAGTGGTCTCTATAATTCCTTCTGTGTTTTTTAATTTGATTAAACATTGATGTGGTCAAAATAATGTGAAAATTCATAAACAGTAACAAAGAGATGGGTTAGTATGCTCTTCGAGAGTAGAAGTATGTGTGTTCATAAAACTTCATTTAATTAAAAAAATGTTGCATGGGGACTCTTAGTCTTAAAAATTTGAAAAGGACTCTTAGACTTGCACAGAGAGTCCCAGGGACTCTCAGGATTTTATCCCATGGGAAGCACTGTCTTGTCCCCACCACCACCACCACCACTACTACTACTACTACTACTACTACTACTACTACTACTACTACTACTACTACTACTACTACTACTACTGCTGTCTACTACTACTACTACTACTACTACTACTACTACTACTACTACTACTACTAGTACTACTACTACTACTACTACTACTACTACTACTAAGTCTCCTACTACTACTACCACCACTACTACTACTACTACCACTACCACTACCACTACTACTACTACCACCACTACTACTACTACTACTACTACTACTACTATTACTACTACCACTACCATTACCACTACTACTACTACTACTACTACTACTACTACTACTAAGGAAAGATTTGTAACTTCAGTTGAACCATCTATGTACTGCTACACTGTATGACTTTCGGTAGCAATTTAGATGATTTTGTGACAAAAGTCATGGATGTTTAAAATGGGGCTGTCATCTTAATCACTTAATGTAATGAAAATGTATTGCGTTGTTTTTAGCAACCGATTCATATGTTTTTATAAACGTCTTGTTTGCAAACTTGCACTTTGCTAGCATCTCCCTGGTTCTTACGACCCTCAATTTCAAAGTCTGGTTCCTATAGTTTTATAAAGAAAATAACAGTCCTAGGCTGATTCTAACCCTATCCTTTTCCCGAGAATCGAATGGTAGAATGTTTTTTCTTTGTAAAAATTTTCAATGTGAAATTTTGAACCGAGTGTACATAAACCAACAAGGTAGCCAACTTGTCTTAAAAGTTCAACAACCAGATCGGCAGATGGCTTGGAAATTATTATTATTATTATTTTTTTTTTAAACATGTAAGGTTACTTAGAATCTTGCATACATACATTTATTACATAATGAATGCATGTATGTTGTTGCTTTTTTTCAGTTGCAGCAGTAGGTTGCTTGTCAACCAAGGCATCCCTTCTCGCTGGTGAATTAACAACTTGCGACCAATGAACAAAATTGGAAAATCTATCTCCTGAACATTAAATGGACGCTTGACTTTCAATAACGTTTTCAACAGAAAAGGACCATCAAACAAAGAAGTCGGTCATCATCAGTCGTACTTGAAATGTTTCACAGACTTCCCCGACCCTAGCAGACAAACCCAGACCACCTGCAGCAATGCTGTAGTTAAAGGAAAAAGAAAAAAAAGAAAATGGTGTAACTTTTGGGGGAAATAATCCCAGAAAACTAACCCGCCGACGAGCACTTGCTTGTCGCTCGGTTGATCGATCAATTGATCCACCCCGCCATCACCATGAAGGCCAACAGCAACTTCCGCGAGCAGGTGGGTCAGGTGACCTCATGGTTCAAGGAGTGGAGCGAGTGCGAGCAGACGGTGGCGCTGTACTCCTTGCTGAAGAAGCTGACGCCGGCCCAGGCCAGGTTCCTGGACCAGGTGCTGCAGCAGTCTCTGGCGGAGTGTGCTGACGTCAAGCAGATGATGACCCAGGCCAACGACCAAGGTGAGGGGCACACCCTAGGCCAGGGCCGGATCAGGCCGGGGGGGGGGTGGGGGGTTCCTAGATTCGGGAAACCCCATTTGTACCCCAAGCATGTACAGTACCTTATTCAAGGGTGAAAAGTTAGAAAATTGTTCGATTTTTGCCTTACTAAATTGCAAAATGTTCTGGGGGCTTTGTCCCACTGGGCCCCCCAAATCACACTGCTCCTTATAAAGTTATTCCAGAACCTATGCAGTTCCCTGGCAGAACACCCCCCCCATGAATTACTTTGTTCGGCCCTATTGGTTATCTAAACTTGGTATCTTTTGTGTGTGTGTATTCACCATTGTCTTTTTGGTTTGGGGCTTTAGTGGTTGTTTAGATTACTTCTTGTGTAAAAAATCTTTAATCACTGATTCAGATTACAAAACGTAATGTAGATGATGATAAAACTATTTGATGAAAATGAGAAGATTCCAGTGTTGTCATTTTTGTGGTTTTGTTCATTTGTAACTGAAGAAAAAAATCCTGATATATTTATTTGCGTTGTAAATGTCAGCCATTATACAATGAAAAATCAACAACAATTTTGTAGAATTATTAACCAGCTAAGGATATTTTAAAAAACAATACAGGTTAGCAATGACAACACTCAACATGTGTGTAAAGTCAAGTTTTTAGAGTTTATGCAACAACTTATTGACTACCATATTTTTCGGACTATAATGTGCACCTGATTATAAGGCGGACCCCCCAAATTATGCACAAAATTCAGATTTTGTTATTATGTTTTCTTACTATATTATAAGGTGCAGGGCTCAGTCTTTTGTAAAGGTATTGCCTTATACTTATAGTCCAAAAAATATGGTAAGTAAACAGTGATGTCTTGCCACTTACAAATGAAGTGTTGATCATTGTAAAAATGTATGTGTGGGTGTCAGTGTTCATCGCGGGGCTGTCCGGCGAGGACAAGGGCAAGGTGATCCTGCAGCTGCTGCATCTGCTGCCCTTGCTGCAGGCAGGCAACGACCAGGTCAAGGCGGAATACCTCAAGCTGATCCCCGAGGTGCTGTCCCACACCATCGAGAAGGGCGTGAACATCGAGGAGAGCCGCCAGCTCCTGTCCTACTCTCTCATCCACCCGGCCATCGGCCAGCAGGAGCGCTCCAAGCTCCGCATGTGGCTGGGGTATCTGGAAGAACGCTTCACGTACAGTATTTCGCACACCCGCCCCGCCCCTAGCCCATCCCACGACGCCCTCTCCCCGGTCCCCTTCACGCCCGTGTCCGGCTCCCCGTCTCAGGAAGGGCTGAACCACCTGATGGGCACGGCCGCGGCCAGTCCAGGGTTGGTTGGGGGCAACGGGTGGCACAACAACGCTCAGATCCACGCCTCGCATTTCCCCGGGGGGGAGGGCGGGGCGGTGTCTGGAGGGATGGGAGGGGAGGGAGGGGCCGGAGGGGGGTCCATGAACGGTCACCAAGGGTTGCGGGCGACCAACAGCCACGCGGGGGCGTTCAGCATGCACCACCCGCACCACCAGCACAACGGGCACGTGGCCCTGCACGCCACCTCCTCTGCCCCGCCGCACTTTGAGACCATGGCCGCCTCTGTGCCTCCACCCCCACCACCACAACAACAAGGTGAGCATGAGAGATAGGATTGTGATGGCGTGATTAAGATGCCATAGAAATCATGTTTGTTGTTTTGTGTGTGATTTTTGTTTGTTTTGTTTGTAATAGCGCTTCTAGCCAGTCTTGATCTCAGACACCAAACAATCATGTAATGTAGACAGACCTGCCTATCATTCCCCTTGGCTTTAGGGCAGACTTTCTTTTGCTCAGAGTCAGACTAACTTTTTCCGCCCGTGAGCTTGACTCCATTTCATTCAATTCTGTTCTTTAAGAAAACGATCTGAAATTGCTGGTTGCAATGTATGAGGGTTCTTCTTCAGTGCTGGTAACCGGGCGGGGTCAGTCACTTTGATCGATAAATTACACCTGAAAAACATGTTTTCTTACCTTGGTTTTTATGTGTGTCGATGCAGCATAGTTCAAATAATACATATGTAATGATTTAATGTTTTAGAAATATTTGACTTTTAAGTTTTTAGCAATAAAAGGCTGTGTGTCACACAAAAATGGCGGCCAAAAATTGGAAAAATTTACCTAAAAATTACCTAAAAATGTCAATAAGAGAAGACAAACAAAACATAAAACTTCATCTCAGCATGCATTAAACACTCTAAATAACTGTTCTCATCACACAAGGCAACAATCATACCCCATATTTTCGACAAAGTTGGTATCACAACTGTAACCAGCATTGAACACAACTTCACAGACACACAAAGTCAAACTTGGCTTCATGATAGATATGCAGTGACTCAGTCCATGCTTATTGTTTATTTTTACGGTGTAAATTTAGAGAAATAGCTGTAAAATATACAGAGTGCTTTCTTAAAATCCGTGTGTCAGATTCGTCATGAGCGTATCATGCTAAAGTTTCCTCCTCCCTCCGTTCATTCAACTAAATCATCGTAGGTTTCAAAACACATGGGAATTTCCTTCGCCTGGGTCCTAACAATAGATCAGAACCCGGATCTTCCTGTTAATTACTTCCGTTTGAGCACCTTCAGACAGTAAGGTGGGCTAAGTGTTCATGTCACAAGCGTTTTGCAACATAGAAAATCTACAAATTTCTCTGCCTTCTGGGGTCCATCGGATTTTGAGGTTAATAGACATTAAATATCCATTTCTTTGTCTTACTTTATTGATTAATTGGTCGATTTTAAATACTTTGATTGTACATTTGTTGTTTAAACGAACTTGGGGTGGTGTGGCATTCGTTAGGCATGGTCCAAATTTTCGTTGATCATTACCTATCGCCTACTGTTGATGAATTTCACATTTTACGGCCTCTACATTTAATTAGCAATGTTTGTTTACTGGCTATGATTCTTTGTTCAGTAAACTTTATTTTGTTGTTCAGCTGCATTATGTGTAGTTTTTCTGGTGATAATAATGCTCGTTTCGTGTGACTTTCATTTTGCCGGAAGTTGTGTTTATTGTTTGTGTCGCTCATCACGAGCATAACAGTTTGGAATTGTTTTGATGTTATATTGGCCAAATTTAGTTTTGTTTTGGCTTGCAATTGCCACTGTCCTGTGGATCCAAGCCAAGCAAGAAGACACTCTACAAGAGAATGGTGTCTTCCCCGCACCAGGTTAAAAATCCACAATTTAATTTGTTGTTCAGTACCTGACGTGTCACGTCACAAGCGTTACACCTTCGATAAACTTTGTCCTGTGGTATGGAAAATGCAAGTTTGTATTAAATACTAATAACACCTGTGTTCCTTTCCTTGAAACTGATGGATAAAATGCCATTATTTCATTTTAACAAAGATTTGTTTAATGGTTACAAACATTATGTACTTGAGTTGTAACGCTTGTGACGTGTCACATTTTAGTCCCCAAACATACCAAACAAATGTGCATGAAAACATTGCACAGATATTTATCATCAATTCTAAAGTGTAGCAGATTATTAAAATAAGTAAACTTCCATTGCTAAATTTCTGTATCCAGTATAAAGCAGTCACAGTGTCACAAGCGCAGACCTGCCAACCTTTCCGCTTTGAGCGGAATTTCTTCCGCTCAGACTACATTTCTTCCGCCCTTCCGCTCAAGTCCATAAAATTCCGCTTTCAAAACTTTAAAAAAAAGTGTTTTTTTAACACACAAATTCGTCGTCTTATGTACAGAACAGCACAGCTGCTGTGCATATAGCCGACTTTCTAGTTTATATTTGCGCACTTCCGTCAAGAAAGTGTGCATCATGCTAGATGTATGATGTGCTCACTACACTTAAAAGTCTCCTATGGAGGGTGTCAAGACATCAAATGCCACATTACTTCCCATCGTCTTATCGAAAAGTTCTGCAAACTCTCGGACTTCGTCTTCCACAGTTACCAACTTTTTCAAGCCAACAGAAGGAAAGGAGAACAAAGATGGACTTAAATTGATTCATTATCTTTCTTCCAAGTCTTATTATTTAAGTCATCTATGGCACCAACCGTCTTGGTCTGCCCAAATAAATAGGACAGAGGAACAAACCAAAAGCTTCTATTGTGTTAGGAATAGTTGTGACACTTCCAGACAAGACTAGTTTTAAACAAGACAAGTTCACAATGACGAAAATTGCTTGCTTCAAATTATGTTTACGCTCGTAAGGTAAGATGCTGCGTCAAAATTCCTCTTAGCTCCCAAAAATTCATCTTTCCTGCTACAAATATTCCTCTTTGGTCTGTTGGGGGGTTGGCAGGTCTGCAAGCGTTACAAACATGGACTTCCACTCATTATCACAAAACTGCCTGGAAGCAGTTGATTTGTTTTGTTTTTCTTCTGTTGTGTCTGAAAGTATGAAGGTTTTTGAATAGCAAACAACCAGTTTTAACAATATTTGACCTCTTTTATCTTTTCCCACCAATTCACACTTAAGGTGACAAGCACTGTTGAATGACCCATGAACAAGATGGCATGTTATTAGAGATGGAGGGATATGGAGAGAGCTCTTGTTGTACCCACCAACATCCCTCCAAGACTCTTGGACATAAGCACATATCTTGAAGAAGTCTAGTGAATTGTTTCTCATTTTAAAAATAATCTTTTCCCTGAAAATTCATAAAACTAAACTTCTATCTTTTTTTGTTGCTAGGACTTTAAAAAACAACAACACCAATTGGCTTGTTATTTGTGTAAACTAACATTTTGAGCATGTTGGACCATCAGGGGCAGTTTTGTCAGTTTTCATTGTGATTGGTTGAGTAGTTTAGGCTGTATGAAAAAAAGTTCACATACATGATGCACACATGTATACTTGCAGACAGACACAGACATGCATAGGTCCTTATTCCAGAAAAGTTTGCTCTAGTTATGTTAGTTTTTATGTTATAAAAACAAAAGAGACTTAAAGTTTGTTCCCCTGTCTTTTTTATGAAAAGTTAAAGTCTATTTACACGGACATACAGACATATCTTTTCTTATCAACCGTCTTTCTCAGTGTCGCATCTTCATTTTGCCTGCATCAACAGGTTATGATTAAACACCCTTATTATACACAGTCACCCTGTTTCTCTTTGTAACGAAATCAATAAAAAACAAACCCATGACATTTACATGTATTTGACATTTTCTGGTGTTTTATGCCTACGGGTTGAATGCCATCTCCTGCATTCTTCAATAACTTCATTCTCTTTGTTTGCCTGCTAACAAAGAAATATGGATCATTCGTTAGGAGCGACTGAGCGAGTGTTGTGTTTCTTTTTTGTAGTCCCACCATTCATTCCTGTTCTATAAGGATGGGACTATTCTGCAATAGCATCTCTCTCTCTCTCTCTCTCTCTCTCTCTCTCTCTCTCTCTCTCTCTCTCTCTCTCTCTCTCAGACTACATTCTTTCGCCTTCTCTCTCTCTCTCTCTCTCTCTCTCTCTCTCTCTCTCTCTCTCTCTCTCTCTCTCTCTCTCTCTCTCTCTCTCTCTCTCTCTCTCTCTCTCTCTCTCTCTCTCTCTCTCTCTCTCTCTCTGTCTCTCCTCTCTCTCTCTCTCTTCTCTCTATCTATCTCTCCCTCTCTCCTCTCTCTCTCTCTTTCTCTTCTTCTTCTTCTTCCACTATAGTTGTCAAGGTCAGTTCTGACCATCATTTCAACTGAAAAGGGCAAAGAGGTGGAAGAGAGAGAAAAAACAAAAGTAAAGAAGAAAAACAAGGAGAGAGAGAGAGAGTTTTGGTGGGTAGACAGCCAGACAACCGGCCAGACAGGGACCGTTCAGCGGAACCCAGCCGTGATGCCGGCCCAACCACTGCCTACCCTAGGGTCTGAAGCTTTTAGTGCTCTGCCAACAGTGTCCTTCTCTCTCTCTCTCTCTCTCTCTCTCTCTCTCTCTCTCTCTCTCTCTCTCTCTCTCTCTCTCTCTCTCTCTCTCTCTCTCTCTCTCTCTCTCTCTCTCTCTCTCTCTCTCTCTCTCTCTCTCTCTCTCTCTCTCTCTCTCTCTCTCTCTCTCTCTCTCTCTCTCTCTCTCCTCTCTCTCTCTCTCTCTCTCTCTCTCTCTCTCTCTCTCTCTCTCTCCTCTCTCTCTCTCTCTCTCTCTCTCTCTCTCTCTCTCTCTCTCTCTCTCTCTCTCTCTCTCTCTCTCTCTCTCTCTCTCTCTCTCTCTCTCTCTCTCTCTCTCTCTCTCTCTCTCTCTCTCTCTCTCTCTCTCCTCTCTCTCTCTCTCTCTCTCTCTCTCTCTCTCTCTCTCTCTCTCTCTCTCTCTCTCTCTCTCTCTCTCTCTCTCTCTCTCTCTCTCTCTCTCTCTCTCTCTCTCTCTCTCTCTCTCTCTCTCTCTCTCTCTCTCTCTCTCTCTCTCTCTCTCTCTCTCTCTCTCTCTCTCTCTCTCTCTCTCTCTCTCTCTCTCTCTCCTCTCTCTCTCTCTCCAACTCTCTCTCTCTCTCTCTCTCTCTCAACAACAAAAATGTTCCACTTGCCAGAGCCTTATACTTTAATAGAAGCTACTGAGCTGGTCGTCATGAAAATTGGCAGAATGGTCCCCATTGTCCCTATCAAGGGTCATTTGACCCCAAAGGCAAACCATATAAATGCACACCATGGTTACTAAAGAAACTACTCACTCGCTATGAAAGTAGGCGGTTCTAACTGTTTGGCGTGTTTCGGATTTCGCTGATGAGGCCTCTCATGTCTGTTCACCTAAATGGACAGACAACGTTATGTATTTTCAGATGGTTTTCTTTTTAATTTAAATCCTAGAAATTCCAGAATTGAAAATGTGTTCCAATTGCCGTAGCCTAACCTACTGAACCAATGCTAAACTTATGAAATTTTGCAGCATTGCCCACATCTCCACTATTATGCCATGTATAATCAAATTGCAGGCTATAGTATATATAGATCAATCCCTTTGGCCAAGAGAGTGGGGATGTACCCTGGGCAAGGCTTCTCCACTAACACATTGTAGCCCAGCCTGCCGGAATAGCAGCTGCCCCTCTGCTATCTGGCAGTCATTGTCGGAAACGACAGACAGGCAACAACAATAGTAGTAAAAATAAAGCAAAGCAAACAAGAGGAAAACAATGATCCTGTATCAGTGTATGGAAAGATCAGTAAACCAATGTTTCACTCTCTCTCTCTCTCTCTCTCTCTCTCTCTGAGACAGAGGACAGTTAACATACAGGAGAGAAGCCAGTTTATAACACTTGTAACGTAATATTAATAATTCTTTCCTTCCTAACAGGAGAGACGCCGGTTTATAACACTTGTAACGTAATAATTCTTCCCTTCCTAACAGGAGAGACGCCGGTTTTATAACACTTGTAACGTAATAATTTTTATTATTTTTGCTGTCCAATCTTCACTGCACTGCTGCTGAGTCACTTCGGTGGAGTTCAGTGGAGCCTATTCAGGATACCACCTACTATCCCCCACTGATGACACTATTCTCTGTGTGAGGTCCTCCTCTGAGGGCGCCACCACGACTGTCCACCGACAGCTCCCCAGAACACACTGATCCCCATGACTTTGACCCGAACGCACCAAGGCATAGACTGGGTTGGAGACCGAAACTGATGTCACCATGAGAGCAGGGCATGCAAAGCCACAGAATTTGAGACATTTTCTTTTTAATGCTTGATGGAAATGAGGCGGATGACTTTGATGATGATGATGATGCTATGGAGTTCTGCATCGGTCTGAGACTACATGACAGGGCTGTATTCTATGCTTCCTTTCATAATGATATCCCGGCGTTAACCAGGCCCGAGTACTACAGACACCTGCAGTGTTGGTCTTCAAATTAGAGCAACACTCTCAAAACCACATCCGTTAAGCGGATGAAGCTCGACTGTGTGGTTTCAGTCTTCCCATTGAGCCCATAGCCACTCACTCTGGGTAGGAGTCAGTCCAGGACCAAAAAAAACACCCTCGCATCTGATGGGATTCGAACCTCCCAGCCAGTAGTTGACAACGCTAACCACTACGCCATGGCGGCTGGTCTTAATAATTATTTCCTTCCTAGCAGGAGAGCCGCCGGCCCAGATCAACATGCACACCCCTCTCCACCGCACCGCCTCCGTGGCTCACCACCGCCCCAACCCCTTACCGCTGCGCGTCCAGAACCCCGACAAGATGGTCACCGATTGGCTGCAGATGAACCCTACCGACCAGGGGGGTGCCGGGGTGGTTGGTGCAGGGCGGGGCCGGTCACCGTCGGTTACGGAGCATGCTCCCTTGTCGCCGCAGAGCAGCGTGACGTCATCCGGTAGCGGGGGGAGCGATTCGCATCACGATGACGGGCCCCAGCCTGTCAGGGATAGTTTCTTGGAGGAAGGCAGCGGGATGAGAGGTAAGGGGTGCGTGTGTGGTGGAAGTGGTGGGTTAAGAGAGTTTGGGGAGGGGGGGGGGGGGGGGAGTGTGTGTGTGTGTGTGAGTTTTTGTGTAAGTTGACTTGGGTTACATGAGAGAAAGAGAATGCCTGTGTCTTGAGTTCAAGTACGTGTCATGTATTGGGTGTGTGTAGGGGGTGGTGCTAGGGACATGACTGATCAAATGGAGGCTTTGATAGAATTTCAGTTTGTGAATTGAATCATGTTTAGTACATTCTTTTTCTTTTGCACATTTGTAATGTCTTAATTCTGCATCTGGAAGAATGGCAGTTATAGATGACATCTTATTCCTTCTTCTTGCATTTTGTCGCCAAAGTCATTATTGACCATTATTGCAACCGAAAAGGGTGAAGAGGTTGAAGGAGAAAAGAAAAAAAACAAAGACAGAGAGAGAGAGGGAGGGAGAAAGAGCGAGAGAGAGAGAGGGCTTTGGTGGGTAGACAGCCAGACAACCAATCAGACAAGGACCGTCACATCACATGGTTTAGCAATGGAATCTGTTGTAAATGGAAATGCTTTAAGCAAAACAAAAAGCCAATTACTGTACCTATTTAGAATTCTTATATCATTGACCGCAGAAAGGGTTAAGTCTTAAGATTTCTTAGCATAGCAAAAGAACTGGACTGTTGTTAATATTTGAGTTTATTGTACCTTTAAGCTGTGCTAGTGACTCACATTTTCTATTTCTGTAAGTCACAATATGTGCAGACTTGTGACTGTAAATATCATCTTGAACGATAGTACAACAAAGCAGAAGGTGATACTGCACAGAATGAAACAATCTGAATGTAGAGCTGAATGCTCAATCTGTGTCCAGAGGTTCCGGTGTGGCTGAAGACCCTGCGCCTGCACAAGTACTCCTACCTGTTTCGCCAGATGACCTATGAAGAGATGTTGAACATCACCGAGGAGTGGTTGGAATGCCAGGTGTGTGTGAGTGTGTGTGTGTGTAGGTGTACACTCTGTGTGTGTGTGTGTGTGTGTGTACCCACCTGCACAAGTACTCCTACCTGTTTCGCCAGATGACCTATGACTTGTATGAGGAGACGTTGAACATCACTGAGAAGTGGTTGAAGCTCAGGTGCGTGTGTGTGTGAGTGCGTCCCCACCTGCACAAGTACTCCTACCTGTTTCGTCAAATGACCTATGAGGAGATGTTGAACATTACTGAGGAGTGGTTGGAATGCCAGGTGTGTGTGTGTGTGAGAGAGATATAGAGACTAGAGAGGGAGAGGGAGAGAGATAAGTATCAAGCAATGCAATGCGCAATGTCATTAATGGAGCCATCTCATTCAGTACAGGCGAGATGCAATAATGAGCCCACTGCTTACCATAGGTTCACAGGTGGAATTTTATTGGAATGCGACCTCTTTACAAAATGACTCCAATAAAAGCAGTCACCTAAGAGGCTGATGTCGCAAAACATGCCAAGCCTTAACTCTTCTAGCACATTCGCCCATGACATCACTCTACAGTAACATTCACTGCCAAATGGCCTGCCACGTGTTCGTCTATTTTAAGAGCTTATTTCACGGTTTATTCTGTTAAAGCAACACATGAACATTTGTCACGAAATCCCCCGCTCGATCCTGATCAGAGATCGGGAGAGGGAAAACGCGAACCCCGAGGAGAGTCTCGCATGCCCAAACAGACAAGCTCACAGGAGAAGGCACACGCGCACACCAGAAATACAATACAAAACAAGACTATTTATTATGATCAAGCAGACACACACTTACACAATTCAATACACTCAATGTTTAACAAATTATTTACATAATATACATGGCATTCAAAAGTTTGTCCAAAGAATAAACTAAAGCCGGCAACTTAACTAATTAACTAAAAGAAAGTTTGTATGTAGAAACACAAATTGAAGAGAAAACGACGAAAAGGCAAACGAAGAAGAGGTGTCCAACAAAACAAACAGCAGAGCGTCCGAAGAAGAGGAAGAAAAAGACAAAGGGAAAACTAAAGTCAGTAGAAGAACAACTGCTGCCCCTCCTGGGGCAGGCTACAGCAGCAGAAACAAAAAAGGAGAAACGGCAGAGGACGCCCCCAGACTCCACAACAGGAATGGGCGAAGCCTGGCCCAAACGCACAGACAGGCCCACGGATCGGGCCTAACACGGGGCCAGACGGAAAGGCGAGCGGCCTCTCACAGCCGGAAACGGAGAAAAGAATGGTTGACCGGGCGGTCAACCAGGCAGCAACAGGTCAGGTCAGGTTCAGGCTCAGGCACAGGCTCAGGCTCAGGCACAGGCACAGGCTCAGGACTGTAGGAAAAACCAAAACAAAAACCTGGTTTTGAACACCCAGAGTAACAACAGCTTTGTGTTTCCCCCAAAACAAATTCCCCAACAGTCCTCTTCAGGGATGTAAAAACCCACCCTCTTTAAACTTGGCTCTCTCCAAGAACCCAAAAACGCTGAACAACACTTTCTTTACAATCCTTTTCACACGACTCAGTCTAGGGGTAATATTTCATCAAAAAGGATAAACTAAAAGGTTTCACTTTTTCTGGAACAACAAGGCTTTCATACATTTAGAACATTCTAGCCTTTCAAATACAAAAATTAACGATTACATTCTTCTGAAAATGTCACAGCTTTTCAGGTACAAGAATGGACACTTAAATTCTTCTGAAAATATCACATAAAATTTCACCACCAAAAATAGGTCCTTTCCATTCTCATTTCTTCCAGAAGGCGGATGAACTACAGGCAAAGAATGTATTTCCCCAAAATAACAATCCACAATGTACTTCAAAAAGTCAAAAAGCCTTGAAAACATTAATGACACTTCCTCTCAAAAATAAAAACAGAAACGGGGATGAACGCTTTACAAAGCCCCTATCAGCATAGCTAGAAGCGCAACTGGAATAACCCTCTGTTATCCAGCTCTCCGCAGAGTCTCTTAATACCTAATTAAGCTAGGACGATGGCCGCAAGGGTAAACATATACCGCGAGGCTAAACATAGGCAGCGAGGCTAAACATAGGCCGCGAGGCTAAACATAGGCCGCGAGGCTAAACATATACCGCAACAAGGAATAATGCGCGCGCGTGCACGCATTTAGGATTCTGAATCTCTGTGAACTCAAATACACTTTGCACCAAAAAAACGATTTGTGCGGCCTAAACACACAATGGCGAGCCAAAACATTGATTCCAAAATATGTGCCGAGTTCAAGTACCAAATTCTACGACCGGCAAAAACCTATCCAACTGACAAGTCACGACCCAGCCAGTCAGTTCCTTAGCCCCTTATGCAAAAATCAAGAAAATAATAAGAAAATGAACCAAAGAAAACGTACACAAATACACATGTTAGCAAACCTATAACTAGCTACTTTACATTGTTACGCGCGCGTTGTTGTACGACTTTTAACGGGATCAATACTAATTTTATGAAGTTACTGACCAAACTTCCAAGTGGCGGAATGAAGAAGAAGAATCCTCCCCACAAGACAGTCGCAGCTCTGGTCTCGCCAAGGGCTCGGGGTAAGCGCGAGCAGGTGGAAGGGGTTCCGGACCGGCCACAGCTTTCTTCCAGGACTCCAGTGAACGCCAGGGACGATGACGGGGAAGGGAGGACGATGAGGAACCAAATAAAAAGGGGTGAAGATGGCGATGAGGATGAAGAGGAGAAACGATGTCAGCCGAAGCTCTGCAGCTTCGCTATCCTCACGTCTAGGACTCGTGCAGGATAAAAGTTGATTTCAGGAACCTTCAGGGACGTGGCCCTCACCACACCTCAGCACTGGGTGGCCGTAGGTGGACAAAACGATGAAAGGAGAAAGGATGAAGCGATGAAGCGGTTGGTTAACTGAAGGAAAAATATGGAGTCACGTTCGACCGGTTGAAAGCTCATGAAGTCGCAAGTTGAATGTGGAGTCTCGCGAGAGGTCAGAGCTAGCACGGGTTGCACGGATTTCACGAGTAGGTTGTCTCCCTTAGGTGAGAAGAAAGGGAAAGACCTCGGGGTCCTTTGTGATCGAGTGGTAGACTGTGCCTTCCTCTGTCTGTTCAGAAGAACAATGTCACAAACTCGTGACAACATTTAGAAAAATAGCTACCCTTCTCTTGTCGGTTGAGATGAACGGACAACCAAGAACGTAAAAAAATACATGGCGCTAAGAGAGTTAAACAACAGTGTAAAGACCTATTTTACAGGAGATTTGAAGCCAGTTAATGGTTGAAGACATTCATGACCCTTCAATGGGTGTTTACGAAAATAGAATGTTCTTGCTATATCAACCTTCTGATGTGTTTACCATGGTGTTTTTTTTTGCAGAAAGTGACAAAAGGTGCTCGACACAAGATCGTGCTCAGCATACAGAAGTTGCGAGGTCGACAGAAGATGCTTTGTGATTATGAAAAGGTCTGTTCTCTGCCAGAATCATAGTATCATATAATTTGTAAAGATGAACTTTCCTTTTTAATTTTTTTTTTTAACAGTCATGATAATGTGGTTATACTGTTTTGCTTTTGTCATTCAGTCTTACAACATTAAAGTTTAATCCTTAACCTTTGGTATCTGTAAAGAAGAAGAAGATAATGTTTTATATTAATTGCTCACAGTTTTTTGGGTTTTTTTTTTTACAAACGTATTGATGTTTGTTAAGGTTAAAGAGCTTCTTGATGTATGCTCTTTCAATGATTACTACGGTCATTGTTAAGTTTTGTGTGTTGTCTTCATTCACCTCGTCAAAGTCTTTTTAACGTTTTAAGCCCCTTATAGCCTGATTCCGCCCATGACATCCATTACTTTCTCCTACCAAGCCGTCTAAAACCGCCCCCGTACACCCACTTCGTTATGTATTTTGGAGTTAAAATTGCAATATCAAAAAATCAAAAATATCACATAACAAAAACACATTGCAAGTTAAACATTCTTCATTTATACACAAACCCTGAACATTTGAAGTCAATCCATCAAGTAGTTATTTTTTAATATATTTTTAAGCAAAGTACCCCATTTCGGGCTCAGTTTACCAACATTAATTTGGTGGTTACAGGGAGTAGAGTCATCATTTTAATCGGGGTTACAAGTGTTAAAGACGAAAATTTTGTTTTATTCATCGCGTTTATTATTTATTTCATCTTCATGTGCTTGTGTGAGTGTAGCGTTTTGATGTTTTTTAGTTCAATTGTAATGATTAATTTATTATACAATTGAACAATAAATTGTTCAATTAATTTATTTATTACTCATTAATTAATTTATTGTGAAATATACTGGATGCAGAAATTGACATTGCAACTGATGTAAAGAGCAGTGCTTACAAACTCCATGAAAGTCATGCAAATATGTTCCATTAGATATGTGCTGTGGAACCTTCCTATTAAGACCTTCCCTATTAAGTATGTGACCAAACATTTGTTTTACTGATTTTACTCTTCCTATCCGGACTACTGAGTGTCCACATCCCTATTAAGACCTCCCTCTATTATGACCTTTTTTGACTGATTTGTCAAGGTCTTAACTCTTCTACTACCAAGTTATTACTTAGACTGTTTACTGTTGTGCACCAAGTAATTTTTGCCGCTGCACTGATTTTCGCACACACTCACTTTAGAAATTCATAAAAAAAATACTCGCTCGAATCATCACTAAAATTACCTGTGTCGATCTGCTGCTGCAAACCCAAGATCGTTTCAACACTTTCGATGCTCTCTTAAGTTCAGATTCTGCCACTTCTTCCACAGTAAATCGAGTGAATGTTTCGTCGTCACTGTCGCCATCTTGTAGAGGTTCACGCCAAAAGTCGTCGGTTTCCATCGTCGAAAATCGATTGAAAATTACAAAATTTAGCCTACAAATGCAGATGGCGGAAGATTGTGCTTTCCCTGAGCGAACTGCGCATGTCACGGAAGTAAAGGATGTGATGTCACTTCATATAAATAGCGCAAAGGGGGACACCAAGGTTTCCCTAGTATCTGGTGGTCAAACCCGCCCATGGCTAGCAACGGTATACAGTAAACCGGGCGGTTCAACCCGCCGACGGCAGCAGAAGAGCTAATAGGGAGGTTCCACTGTAGTAAGAAACTATTATAACGAAAGCAGAGCTTTGTATAAAGTATGGGTGGAACTTATGCTCTCACCCATGGTCGCTGTTTGAATGTTGCCTAACCGGTTGCGTTGACTGATTAACACCTTTGCTATAAATCTATACATAAAGCTGCTCCATCTTACCTCTGCGACAATATTTCTATCTATACGCCAGCTCGCACTCTACGTTCAGTTTCTGACCCGCTTTCTCTCCAGATCCCTAGGCATAAGCTTTCAACTGTTGGTCGGCGCTCTTTTGCTGTCTCAGGACCGACATTTTGGAACAAACTTCCTCTTTCCCTCTGTCAGCGACCGACCCTCTCAGCCTTCAAATCTAACCTCAAAACCCCCCTGGTCCCCCGTCATTGAGGCTCCACTCTCTTTCTCTTCTCTCTCTTGCCTTTAGGTCTGTTTCTGCTGTATACCATTTATGTCAAACGTGTGTGTTCGCTTTGTATTGCATTTTTGTTTGAATGCGTTGTGAATGCTAACGTGTGTGTGCGCTTTGATTTGATTTCTATCCAGATTCAGCGCCGTATAAATACTGTATGTTGTTGTGTGCAGCACATCATGGAAGGGGGCCCCATCAAGGAGGTGCTGTTTGAATGTTGCCTAACGGGTTGCGTTGACTGTTGTGTGCAGCACATCATGGAAGGGGGCCCCATCAAGGAGGTGCTGTTTGAATGTTGCCTAACGGGTTGCGTTGACTGTTGTGTGCAGCACATCATGGAAGGGGGCCCCATCAAGGAGGTGCTGTTTGAATGTTGCCTAACGGGTTGCGTTGACTGTTGTGTGCAGCACATCATGGAAGGGGGCCCCATCAAGGAGGTGCTGTTTGAATGTTGCCTAACGGGTTGTGTTGACTGTTGTGTGCAGCACATCATGGAAGGGGGCCCCATCAAGGAGGTGCTGTTTGAATGTTGCCTAACGGGTTGCGTTGACTGTTGTGTGCAGCACATCATGGAAGGGGGCCCCATCAAGGAGGTGCTGTTTGAATGTTGCCTAACGGGTTGTGTTGACTGTTGTGTGCAGCACATCATGGAAGGGGGCCCCATCAAGGAGCTGCTGTTTGAATGTTGCCTAACGGGTTGCGTTGACTGTTGTGTGCAGCACATCATGGAAGGGGGCCCCATCAAGGAGGTGCTGTTTGAATGTTGCCTAACGGGTTGCGTTGACTGTTGTGTGCAGCACATCATGGAAGGGGGCCCCATCAAGGAGCTGCTGTTTGAATGTTGCCTAACGGGTTGTGTTGACTGTTGTGTGCAGCACATCATGGAAGGGGGCCCCATCAAGGAGGTGCTGTTTGAATGTTGCCTAACGGGTTGCGTTGACTGTTGTGTGCAGCACATCATGGAAGGGGGCCCCATCAAGGAGGTGCTGTTTGAATGTTGCCTAACGGGTTGCGTTGACTGTTGTGTGCAGCACATCATGGAAGGGGGCCCCATCAAGGAGCTGCTGTTTGAATGTTGCCTAACGGGTTGCGTTGACTGTTGTGTGCAGCACATCATGGAAGGGGGCCCCATCAAGGAGCTGCTGTTTGAATGTTGCCTAACGGGTTGCGTTGACTGTTGTGTGCAGCACATCATGGAAGGGGGCCCCATCAAGGAGGTGCTGTTTGAATGTTGCCTAACGGGTTGTGTTGACTGTTGTGTGCAGCACATCATGGAAGGGGGCCCCATCAAGGAGGTGCTGTTTGAATGTTGCCTAACGGGTTGCGTTGACTGTTGTGTGCAGCACATCATGGAAGGGGGCCCCATCAAGGAGCTGCTGTTTGAATGTTGCCTAACGGGTTGTGTTGACTGTTGTGTGCAGCACATCATGGAAGGGGGCCCCATCAAGGAGGTGCTGTTTGAATGTTGCCTAACGGGTTGCGTTGACTGTTGTGTGCAGCACATCATGGAAGGGGGCCCCATCAAGGAGCTGCTGTTTGAATGTTGCCTAACGGGTTGTGTTGACTGTTGTGTGCAGCACATCATGGAAGGGGGCCCCATCAAGGAGCTGCTGTTTGAATGTTGCCTAACGGGTTGTGTTGACTGTTGTGTGCAGCACATCATGGAAGGGGGCCCCATCAAGGAGGTGCTGTTTGAATGTTGCCTAACGGGTTGTGTTGACTGTTGTGTGCAGCACATCATGGAAGGGGGCCCCATCAAGGAGGTGCTGTTTGAATGTTGCCTAACGGGTTGTGTTGACTGTTGTGTGCAGCACATCATGGAAGGGGGCCCCATCAAGGAGGTGCTGTTTGAATGTTGCCTGACGGGTTGTGTTGACTGTTGTGTGCAGCACATCATGGAAGGGGGCCCCATCAAGGAGGTGCTGTTTGAATGTTGCCTAACAGGTTGTGTTGACTGTTGTGTGCAGCACATCATGGAAGGGGGCCCCATCAAGGAGGTGCTGTTTGAATGTTGCCTGACGGGTTGTGTTGACTGTTGTGTGCAGCACATCATGGAAGGGGGCCCCATCAAGGAGCTGCTGTTTGAATGTTGCCTAACGGGTTGTGTTGACTGTTGTGTGCAGCACATCATGGAAGGGGGCCCCATCAAGGAGCTGCTGTTTGAATGTTGCCTAACGGGTTGTGTTGACTGTTGTGTGCAGCACATCATGGAAGGGGGCCCCATCAAGGAGCTGCTGTTTGAATGTTGCCTAACGGGTTGTGTTGACTGTTGTGTGCAGCACATCATGGAAGGGGGCCCCATCAAGGAGGTGCTGTTTGAATGTTGCCTAACGGGTTGTGTTGACTGTTGTGTGCAGCACATCATGGAAGGGGGCCCCATCAAGGAGGTGCTGTTTGAATGTTGCCTAACGGGTTGTGTTGACTGTTGTGTGCAGCACATCATGGAAGGGGGCCCCATCAAGGAGGTGCTGTTTGAATGTTGCCTAACGGGTTGTGTTGACTGTTGTGTGCAGCACATCATGGAAGGGGGCCCCATCAAGGAGGTGCTGTTTGAATGTTGCCTAACGGGTTGTGTTGACTGTTGTGTGCAGCACATCATGGAAGGGGGCCCCATCAAGGAGCTGCTGTTTGAATGTTGCCTAACGGGTTGTGTTGACTGTTGTGTGCAGCACATCATGGAAGGGGGCCCCATCAAGGAGGTGCTGTTTGAATGTTGCCTAACGGGTTGTGTTGACTGTTGTGTGCAGCACATCATGGAAGGGGGCCCCATCAAGGAGCTGCTGTTTGAATGTTGCCTAACGGGTTGTGTTGACTGTTGTGTGCAGCACATCATGGAAGGGGGCCCCATCAAGGAGGTGCTGTTTGAATGTTGCCTAACGGGTTGCGTTGACTGTTGTGTGCAGCACATCATGGAAGGGGGCCCCATCAAGGAGGTGCTGGGTGAGATGAAGAGCATGCTCAACACCCCCATCAAGGCATACACCCCCCCACCGCCCCCCTCCATCTCCTCCCACCTCAACATGCCCCAGTCACCCGTGTCCTCAGAGACTGAGATAGCAGAGGGCAACCTGCCCGGACAGTTTGTGCGACTGATGGGGAAAGGTGAGTGTCCGTGATTTGACGGTACCACACTCCCATGGATGCAACCTTGCCTCGGATACAAGGCGGCGCCTGTTTTTCAAAATTTTGACCACCCAACAAAAATTTATTCAAAGTTCAAGGGGAAAAAAAGTGTTGAATTCTCACTTTACAAGCCTGGAATAAGCTTTCTTCAGCTTCCGGGGGGGCAACGCCTTGCCTGTTTTTTAATTTTCTCCAGTTGCATCCATGCTGACTCCCCTGTGGACATACTGAGGGGAAGGGGGGGGGGGGGGAGACTGTTCAATACTGTAATTAATGTAACTGTAAGGTCACTTGACAGTGGGTATTTGGTTGTTTTTTTGTTTGACCCCCCCCCCCCCCCCCCCCCAATGTTTTTTATGATGTTATTGTTATTTTGGCGAAAAATTTGAAGCACTTAGAGCCCGTTTATGAGAATAAACGCTAGAGAAATTCTCATTATTATTATTAATTCCCCGTTCTTGTGGAAGTTCTGTGCTTGTAAGTTCCTCTAATCTGTCACTCTTTGACTCTGCCTTGTCCCTTTGCTTACTGTCATCTGCTATCTTTCTGCCTTACTGGTCCATTCTCTTGCCCGGCCAGTTCATTTGACGGATGGGCAAATGTGAGCGCCTGTGATTTTCTTCTTCTCCGTCGATCGCTCAGTTTCCTGTCATATGAGCGCGGATGCATCATGCTGCCGTTATGTCTGACTTCGGCTGGAAAAAATCTTAAAAATTTAGAATAGAAAAAAGGTTTTGCACTATAGTCCATGGTTTGTTGTATTAGACAAAGAATTGAATAAAATTTGAAATGACTACGGCTTTTAAATGCGGGTGTTCGGGTGGTTTGCCTTGTAATTGTATAAGGTTTTTTTTAAAGGCAAGAGAAGGGACCAGTAAGGCAGAACACCGCTGTTTCGGGAGGAACATTTAGTTCATCTATAATATTTGCAGAAGTTTTTTCAAACCAACTTCGGTTTACCATAAGTAACTTCATAAATAACAGTCAAGAATATGTTATATGTGACTCAATTAGTTGTATCCAGTGGCAATTGCTAGTTTCACTCATGGGCAATTTTACTTATGTTTGTGATACTAAGTGAATTATTAAAAACATTTTCTACTAAACATGTTTCATAATGCTGCTCAACAAAGAAACTTTGAACAATTAATCTGATGGAAGAAATATGTTTAAAATTAAATACTATGTAGAACATACAGCCACAATATTTAAAGGATGTGCTTGGTGCATTTTTTTTATCTAAGATTTTTAGATTCAGTCTTTTAACTAAATAGCTAGACTTTGTGTGTGACGGAACAGCTGTGAGAAAGATAGTAGATGACAGTAAGCAAAATGGAAAAGGCAGAGTCAAAGAAAGTGACATGATGAGAGGAAGTTACAAGCACAGAACTTTCAGAAGGTGAAAGAATTTGTGTGTATGTGTGTGTCACGTATGTGTGTGTGTGTGTTGTGTGTATGTGTGTGTCACGTACGTGTGTGGTGTGTGTGAAGTATGTGTGTGTGTGTGACGTACATGTGTGTGTGTGTGTGTCACTGTCTGTGAATGATTTGACGATACCAATCTATCATAGCATTTCCACATAATTTGCGTCCATGACTTTACTGCACGTGAAGGCTGGTCGCTGTGTGATGTGCATGTTGTTGCTGGTCGCTGTGTGACGTGCATGTTGTTGCCGGTTGCAGTGTGCACCCAGCTGTTGACGGCGAGCACACTGGACAGCGACTGCCTTCAACTGTACTTCCAGCTCATCGACAAGTGTCTTCAACACGAGGTCAGTCAGTCAGTCACCCTCCACAAACCTTCTACATGCTACCGTTTTTGTTGACAATACAGTAGAACCTCCCTATTAAGACCTTCCCTGTTAAGACTCCCTCTAATATGTGACCCAAACACTTTTCACCAGTTTTTTCTTCTTTTCATATCCGGACTACTGAGAGTGTCAACCAAAGTCCCCTCCCTATTAAGACCTTTTTTTGACACTCAGTAGTCCGGATATGAAAAGTAAATAAAACTGGTGAGGTTGAGAAAGCACACAATGACCAGTAGACCATTTGCTGTGTTCGAGCGACCTTGAATTTCAATTACCATATTTTACGGTACGTTTTTTCCCAGACTGAGATAACTGCGCCTTATAATGTGGCTGATAGTATAGAGTAACAAAATCTGAATTTGGAGTCAAATTTGGGTGTCAAATTTCGCCTTATAATCAGGTGCACCTTGTAGTCCGTAAAATACGGTAAAGGCTTTGAATAAGGTCACGCAACTACGGACGAAAGAAGTGGGCAAAGGTGTTGAGACACTATGTCTAGTCTACAGAACGACCCCCATGGCAAATGCCCTATTGAATAAAAGAGGCATTAGAGGAGATGCTTATTCATTTAATTGTCAAACCTTAGATCTTGTATATAATAATCATAAAATAATAGTAACGAGGACAATTTATTTAGCGCCTATCCTACTTTTAGGCTACAGGGCGCTTTACACAGAATTGAAATGGAATAAAAACATGAAACAAACATCCAATAACATGAGCAGACAAAACTACCGGTCAGACTTTGTTTGGCCGGTAAAAATACACATAACAATCAGCAACAACTGCTGTGACTACTACTACTACTACTGTGTAAACAAATCAATACACTAATTGTGTTTTTAAAAATTGAAAAGAAGAATGGATTTCCATCTGTTCCTGTTCTCCATCCGTCATCAGCTGGGCAGTGTCGGTTTTTTTATCTTGCGCAGGCCTTTAGCTACCGCCAGAAGTCGTTGCTGTCATCGTGGAAACAGCAGGCTCAGCGGATATGGCAGCCTCCGCCCTACAAGTACGACAGACGCCAGAAAAAGTCAGTCTGCTTTTTTCTATGGCTCTTTCATGGTCGCTTCACACATGATTTGGATGATGTGGGTGAACATTTGCTATGCAGGGGTGGATTATGGGGAATTTCTTAGTTTCACAGAAACCCCCTTCAGCTGCCTAAATATTATCTCGCAGTAGGTTCATTGCTCTCTCTTCATCTCTCTCTCTCTCTCTCTCTCTCTCTCTCTCTCTCTCCTCTCCTCTCTCTCTCTCTCCCTCCCTCCCTCTCTCTCTCTCCTCTCTCTCTCCCTCCCTCCATCCCTCCCTCTCTCTGTCTCTCTCTCTCTCTCTCTCTCTCTCTCTCTCTCTCTCTCTCTCTCTCTCTCTCTCTCTCTCTCTCTCTCTCTCTCTCTCTCTCTCTCTCACTCACTCACTCACACACACACACACACACACACACACACACACACACACACACACACACACACACACACACGCGCGCAACAAACTATTCATCCAGTACCATTTTTCGTGATCATAAACCTTTTTTTTCATTTGCTGGAAACCCCCCCTTGACCATAGCCATAATCCGCCCTGACTATGTTTAGCGACGCACTGGTCCGAAACCTGTGTCAAAGTGTCAGATGCACTTGTATGCTTGTGTCAAAATTAACACTCATTATGTTCGCTTTCAGTTGGGGCAACACATTCCCCCTGCAACTGTGGGGATACCGGAGAGGTGGTGGTGGGGGGGGGTCTTCCATACAAATAGTTCCCCCTTCTGGAAATTCTGTGCTTATAACTTCCTCTAATCTGTCTCTCTCTTTGACTCTGCCCTTTTCCTTGCTTTGTGTCGTCTACTATCTTTCTGACTATTTTGGGCCATTCTCCTGCCTTTTTTCCAAAAACAATCTTCCATATACTAGTTTTCTCCTTTGAGCTCCTCCGAAATTTGGAATGTGTCGGCTCAATGCAGCGGGGAGACCAGTGAAAACTGGAAAATGGACACATACGTACCCATTGTGGCCTTTCGGCCCGGGAACGCAGAAGAATAAGAATGGACAGGCATGGCACATACAATCTATTCTATCATCCTTACCACTCCACTACTAGTGCACTACTAGTGCATATATGTTCAAGATTAGCTTGGAAGACAAAGCTTAAAATTGTGTCTTATCACCCCAACTCCCGTATATGATCACTTCCGGTCTAGCATAGTGTTAACTTTTCTTTCAAGCTTGTCATGGAAGATATCTTACATTTTTGTGTCTCAAGTTTGGTATTTTGTTTGCTTCAGCTTTAATTTTTATTGTCTCTTGCTTGGGTGCTGGTAAGTTCGGCTCCCTTCCCCTTTGTATATTTTTGTTCCCTTGACTTTTGCCTGTCAAGTGGTTGCCCTAATAATGTACGTCAAACTGATTTGTCCACGTTAACCCTTTCTGTGTCAGCTGGGGCAACACGTTCCCCCTGCACACGGTTGCGGGTCGCACGGCCAGCAGCGGCTGTCGGTCGGCGTCGTCGCGGCTCATGCCTGTGCACTCGGGCGGGGGGATGGTGATGGGGCCGGGGGGCATGCAGCAGTGGAGCTTCGGGTCGCGCCGCTCGGTGCTGGGCTGCTCCGCCTCCGCCTCATCCTCCAGCACACACCTGCCCCTGTCCAGGAACAGCTCCCTCAACGCACCCACCATCAACAAGCCAGGCTTGATGGAGGTAATGATGATGGTGCATGGGTGAATGTAGTTCAGCTCCTCCTCTAGCACACACCTGCCCCTGTCCAGGAACAGCTCAACGCACCCACCATCAACAAGCCAGGCTTGATGGAGGTAATGATGATGATGCATGGGTGAATGTAGTTCAGGAGTGCTCCTCCAGCACACACATGCCCCTGTCTCCCTCAACGCACCCACCATCAATAAGCCCGGCATGATGGAGGTAATGATAACATGGATGCATTATTGTCTCGGATAGGAGGCGGCGCTTTTTAAAAAATTTTTTGACTACAACAAAAAAATTGATTCAAAGTTCAAGGGGAAAAAAATGTTGAATTCTCACTTTACAAGCATGGAATAAGCTTCAAATTGAGTATGATTTGCTTTATCTTCAGCCCCCCCTGATGCCCCAACAGGGGCTCTGCCGGCCCCTGGACCCCTGCCTTGCCTGTTTTTGGATTTTCTCCAGTTGCATCCATGTGATAATGAAGTAAATGATGCTTTGGTGAATGTAGTTCAGGAGTGCTCCTGAAATCAGGATTGAAAAAGCTGATAGAGAGTGTTCAGGATTGACCATGTTGACATCTGGAACAAGGGTCTGACAAAACAAAAGTCTGCTGGCATTTGATGGCGTGGTGTAGTGGTTAGCGTCGCGGACTACTGGCTGGGAGGTCTTGGGTTCGAATCCCATCAGAGGCGAGGGTTTTTTCGGTCCTGGACCGACTCCTACCCAGAGTGAGTGGCTATGGGCTCAATGGGAAGACTGAAGCCACAGTCGAGCTTCATCCGCTTAACGGATGCGATTCTGAGAGTGTTTCTCTAATTTCAAGACCAACACTACAGGTGTCTGTAGTTCTCTGGCCTGGTTAAAGCTGGGATATCATGAAAGGAAGCGTAGAATACAGCCCTGTCATGCAGTCTCAATTCCATGATGTTGTTATCATCGTCGTAGCCTTCGTTCTCCGTAGCCTTCGTTCTTCCTCTGATGACCGTATTTTTCAAATTCCCTCTTACCATCGGAAACAACATGGCTCCGGAGCATTTTCAGTTTCAGCTGCTACACTCTGGAACTCACTCCCTTTCAGCCTTCGTCATGCCAAATGCTTTGTAACGTTTAAGTCTGCTCTGAAAACCCACTACTTTAAACTGCAGCTGCAGAGTACATCTAAAACTTAGAAATATTGCCAGCCACTCTATTTGTCCATCTTGTTATGTGTATGTGTGTCATCACGTGTTCTGTGTGTGTGTGTGCGTGTGCGCATGTGTGTGTCTGTGTGTGTGTATGTGTGCGTGCGTACTCGCACGTGTGTGTGTGGTGTATGTGTGTGTGTGCATGTTTGTGTTGTGTGTATGCGTGTGATGCATTTATGTAGGCCCCTATATGAAAGTGTATGTATGCATGGTGTGTGTGCGTGCGTGCGTGTGTGTGTGTGTGTGTGTGTGTGTTTGTGTGTGTGTGTGTGTGTGTGACTGTGCGTGTGCTGGTTGTGTGTGTGTTGTTTTTATGTGTATGTTGTTGTGAATACTAAGCTGTTATTTCATATTTGTGAATTGTGTGACAATGCATATGTGCATTTTTACTGGCCAAACGAAGTCTGACCGGCATTGTTTTGTCTGCTCATGTTATTGGAATTTTGTTTCATGTTTTTATTCCATTTCAATTCTGTGTAAAGCGGCCTGTAGCCTACATAGTAGGATGGGCGCTATATAAATCTTCCTCATTATTATTATTATTATTATTATTCTCAGTCCATACGGCCATAATGGGTGAGGTATGTATGTATCTGGTTTTCATTTTTTACTGGTCTCCCCGCTACATTCACAGGCATGAAAGAGTTCCGCTTTTCGCGGAAAATCCGCGTAAATGTTTGAAAACTTCCGTGGAAAAAAAAAATTTCCGCTTAAATGAATGACCGATCTTGCCTTATTCGTATATGTACAAGTCTGTATTTGGCTATTCTCAAACCGGTTAACCGGAAGTCGCTTTAGTTCACTCGCTTCAAAGTTGCGCGAAGGAAGGCGAGATGAGTATCTCTCGCTCACGAAAAGCCTCGATGTTAGTTGAAAATGTGTGTGGAAGGGTATTTGAGCGGACGAAATGTACGTATCCCCTCCCCGCTGAATCAAATTTGTGAGGTGAGGTAGGTGGTTTAAAAAAAATGTTTGGGAAGGTTGTATAGCCCCCCCCCCCCCCCCGTCAACAAAACGTCGGACGATATGTGAAAATCCGGATGGAAGGATTTGTGCTCGGCTGAAAAGAATTCCATTGTTTGAAGCTTGTAAGCTGCGTTAAAAAATTTTTTTGGAGGAACGTTCCCATCCCCCCCCGCTCAACAAAACTACCGATGTCAGGTGAAAATCCGGGTGGAAGGGTTTCTCGGACGAAATGTTTTCCTCTTTTTTGATCTCCATCCACTTTCATGCCTGATTCAGCCGACACATTCCGATGTTGGAGGAAGAATGTTGTTCTGAATATGTCGTTGTTATGCTGTGCGTGAACAGAGCAAACAGATAGTTGGTCGGACGCAGTCGGCTCCCCTGCGGTGCTCCCAGCTGTCGGTGTCGACGTCTGTTCCCCCGCCGGGCCCCCAGCAGGCCTCTGACACCGAGATCAACGCCCGCCTCGACTCCCTCTGCCTCAGCATGACTGAGCACGCACTGGGGGGAGGTAAGCACTGGGATCTTTTTCATAATAATCATTTCTTTTTCATCGATCGCTCAGACAGTTTCCTGTCAAATGAGCGTGGATGTGTCATGCTGCTGTTATGCTCCTAACTAAGATATAGGCCGTCTTCAGCTGAGAAAATCTTAACCCTTTCAATGCCAGCTATTTTTCAGCCCAAACTTTCCATTAAACTTACCTGGATAGAGAAATGATTTTGTCTGCAATATTGGGGATTCCTCTGTGACATGCATAAAATAGCGCATATCCTTACCTCCCAAAATTAAGAACTTAGGGTAATTGGATAACAGATCCTCGTTTGATGCCTTTTAGTGACATGGGTGTCAAATTGTGGTGCCAAGAGGCGACAGTGGCGATGAAAGGGTTAAGAGTTGTTGTTTTTTAAAGGCAGGAAAATGGACGAGTAAGGCAGAAAGATAGTAGATGACAGTAAGCAAAAGGGAAAAGGCAGAGTCAAAGAGAGAGAGAGATTAGAGGAAGTTACAAGCACAGAACCTCCAGAAGGTAGGGGAACTATTTATACAAAAGACCCCCGGTATAATAGGGATAATAAGAATGTTGATAATCATTGTCAACACGCGCCTTGCCTCAGCATACGCACTGGGAGGGGAGTAAGCACTAGGCTTTGTTTATTTCCACTGTAGTTTAGGCTGGTGTACTTGTTGGCCATGGTAACAGTGTGACTCATGTTAGAACAAAAAACGTAGAACATGTCGTATTTGCAGGCTAGAACTATCAATTGAGTTGCCATGGCAGGATAGACCACTATGCTATGCAGCCTGTTCATGCAGCATTATTAGGAGATATGTGGGGGGGGGGGGGGGGGGGGGGGTAGTGGTGGTGTTAGCGTAGTGGGTGTGATTTTTCAGATAACATTTTGATTTCAGGCTACTGGGTTGATTTCGTAATGCTTCCAACTTAGTTTACAACACAAACAAATTAAAGTTTGGATGTGATTTTTTATTCCAAAACCTATCAAGCGGGCATGCTCTGACTCAGTTGAAATTGATTTGATTTGAAGAATCGGGCTGTTCTAAAAAAAAAAAGAAACTACAAATAAAACCCCACAACATTCATGATGAAAAAGAAAGAGACTAATAGTAGATAAATGTGTGTGTCCTTTCCTATGTTTCAGACAGCGGCGACAAAGGCTCCACTTTTTGACCATGGTGCTCCTCCATACTGATGCGGGGGAGGAGAGGAAGGGATGCAGTTTCTGGGGTTTTATATATTTGTGCTGACTGGACCCTTTGATCTTGACTCCCCTGTGTGTGGGTGGATGGGTGGGTCACTCGCATCCCTGTACGGCGCGTGGATGTGTAGCATGGTGCCGCATATCAGTGACAGTGACACTGACACTGACATATCAGTGACACGTATCAGTGCCTTGGGTCTGGCAGCCAAACGTCATGAACGTTCATACCCGCACACACCCCAGGATTGTGTCGCCTGTGTTCAGTGCCCCGTCTCGTTTCAACGCTGTGTCTCACATCATGCTGAATGTTCACCGACTTCTCAATTACGTGAGCGTCAACTCAGTAAGTCAGGGGGGTAGTTTATCATCATCGTCGGAAAACTGTGCTAATTTATGTGTTTGCATCGTGCAACATGATCGTTATTGTTAACCACACTAGGTGTTTTAATTTTTAAACTCTGATGCGGTGTTGTGATGTGGGACAGTGAAGGGTTTGCGCGTCGTTTGAAAACTGGCTGTGGTATCGATGACGAAAACGTGGAGTGATATCAATGTCTCGCAGTCCTAGATGCATGCACTTACATACATGTAACATCTTTTTTCACGCACACAAATACACATATATACTGTGTATATTTATAAGCAACAATGTTGATTCATTCCTTCAACTGTCTTTGAGTCGGAGAACATCAGCATTTATCAACTGTTTGTGATCTGGATGCTGGATGCATATGTGTGTGAACTTGAACCAGGCGCGCAAGTGGTGAGACTCCGTTCAGAATGGGGGCTTTTTGTTGAAGTTGTTTTTTTTTTAAGCACAAAATAAGTGGGTAGGTGGGGGATGATAGCGAAGAATCAGCAGATGTAGCTATTCATTTAACGGTGTTGGACAAATTGTGTGCTTGCCATTTGTGTGTGCTGGTGCGTTCATCATCATGCTTTGGGGATGCATATCGGATAAATGTGAGCGACTATGACAGGCGCGAGTGTTGATGTTTGAGGGAAACATTGTCAGTGTGATGTGGGGAGAATGCGACCCTCGTGTGCTACTTACCGGTACTCCACAGTGACGAAGACTAGTATAGGTTAAGAATTAATGAAAGTTAGGTTTGACGTACGCCAGGATGAAACCATCAACCAACCATCATTCACTTAAAGACCCAGGGCTCCCAATCGCCCCGCAAAACAAGGGGTCCCGGGGACTCCTTCACTTACAGTATAGAGGGTCCTAGAGGCTGGATAGAGGGTCCCAGTGGCATTGCGAATGCTAAAAATATTTTTTCTAGGGTATCCCTGGGACCCCCTGCGCATTCTTTTAGAGGGTCCTTTAGAATGTTGGTGCTTCATGGACCCCCAAATGGAGCCCTGAGACCTTTTTTGAATAGAAGACGAGAATTGAGGCTGAATTTCCATGTGTGTGGATGGTGAAAGATTAGAAAGAGAATGGGCTGCGTGGAGTCAGAGGCGTGAGAGATATAGTGTCAAGATATATGTCAAAGTTAAAGATGATGATGTTTGCAGAGGTGCATGGACATATATAGCTGAAGATTTTATATATTTTCACATAATTATAGCATGCAAAATGAAAGAGTGCAAGATTGAGGTATTTCTTCTACCGTGCGATATTGACATGAGAGATAAGTTCACACACACAATTAAACAATATAAGCATTGGAAAAACAGCATCCCCCCTCCCTCCCCACCCCCTAGTTTATTATTTGTCGGCCTGTTTCCCTTCCTTAGTTTGCAGTGTAGTCTGAGACATAAAGCTTCCTCCCCCCCACCCCCCACCCCACCCACCCCCCTTTATTCTAGTTTTAAACAACCAGCATTTTTGGTTCTTGTTTAAAAAAAAAAAAATATTAATAGCTTGCTTCTAATTATTGGATAATTCCATTCCACATTGGCATATTATCCTCAAGATGATTATCATGAGCATTTATCTCATGTAGTCCAGTAGATATATTTGATCTACATGAGGAAGTCGTCAACACTTGGCTTTCAGTTTGTTCCAAACAGCATTGATCCAGTTTCCAGTGGCCAGTCACCACAGAATTAACCAATGGTTAGTGATGATACTACTGCTGACTACCAACACTAGGGAAAAGTGATTTAGAAATGCAAAAATAGTCAAATGGGATTTAGAGATGCTGAATTATTGGTAGCTCATTGTTTCTGTGTAAAGGTACACATCTTCTTTCATTCAACAAACGCCATCTTTTCCCCCAAGCTGCATTTTCTGCTGTTCGCTTAGTAGTGATCAAATGAATGAAGCCCTAGCAGAAATAAATAGACTTCGATTTTTAAAATCAAAAGCCAGTTGGTTGGGTCTAGGGTGCTTCTGCACATTTTTTATTTTAATCTGTAGATGCTTGGATGGCATTGACGCATTGTTGGATTATTACTAAAACTAACAGCTTGTATCAAACAATGACTGCAGAAATATAAAAAGGGGATTTTGCTTTTTATATTTCAGCAGTCTTTTTTTGATACAAGTTACTAGTTTTCGTAATAAGTTCAATAATATGTCAATGACTCCAAGCCATCGTTTTAATTTGCTAAAGAACATTTTGTTCAAAATTCTGTTTACTGATTTTAACTAAAATCCGTTTTTGTCCCCATTGTGTTAATTGTTAGGTAGAAAAACAAAGTTCTGAAGCAGTTCTTTTTTGCCAGTGTTTGTCAGCAAATAACAATGAGGAAAATTTGTATAGCATCCATCCTACTATGTAGGCTACAGGGCGCTTTACACGTAACCATATTGAAAAATAGAATTAAAATAAATCATGTTAAGTTAAAACAGGTGGAAGAGTGTGGACATTCGCAAACTTGCCTCTTTTCTAAGGTAGATCTTTGTACACCAATTATATTTCATTGATTTATGCTTGCATACAGATTTGTTCTCAATTTTTTAAAAGTTTTTTTTTTTTTCAGTCACGATTTACACAAGTTCTTCATTTGGGTTTTTTATGATTATGACTTTAATTTCTTCTGAATGGAGTTAAGTTTTGTGTTAACTGTTCATGTTAAAATCAGGTTCTAATTAGTTGTTTAATGCTTTATGCTTAAATAGTGTGACTTATTCGTGTGTGGTATTGACTTTGGGAACTGAGTGAATTGTAATGCTTAGATACCTTTTGTTTCGTATGTGTTGAAGGCTGTGTTGCGTTCGTCACTTCTGTAGTTTCTCTTACACCAATGGCTACACTGAAGTCTTCCTTGCTGCGCTCGTATCTCAGTTTGTCAGCAAAAACATTAATAGAATTTAAGGTTCAAATACATGTGGTTAGTTTTCACTCTTTCACCATGGCAACACAGTGATACTCTAGTAATATTACTTTCCCATCGCTGTGTTGCCATGGGGAGAGTGAAATTAACCTTGTATTTTGACCTTTAGCACACAGGTATTGCACTGAACTCAAAACCGAACACACAAAGTTCTGAAGTGAGCTTGTCTAGATGGATGAACAACGCTCAGCAAATGGGCGATTTTTGTTGGAAGATTATCAAAGCTCAACACACTACTGACATACTAAGTGTGAGTTTCACTTTTTCTCCTTGGAGTTTGAGTTCACAACCAGGCATCAGAATTGTCTGAGGATTCTACTGTCAGAGGTTTTGCCTTTTTTACTGAGTGTTTTCTTTTCTGTTAAATGACAGTTTAAAGTGATTTCTCAGATAAATGATTTCAGCATTGTCTTTCCACCATCTGGGGCCTTGGTAGCCCTTGTACCGCAGTTTTCAGAGGATTGGATTCAGATTATTCTGATGCATGTACAACTTATTTCATCACAGACAAGGACTTCTCCTCTACTTCTTCATTGCGGTCTCCCCAGTGAGCAGATGAGTTTCATTCACACTCCATTTCCACCAGTGTTTAACAACAGTGGATGTGTCGGCGTCACGATGATGTGTCGGCGTCACGATTCATCAAACTGGATTTTTGTTTTCACAAAACTTTAAAAAAAACCAACTTGAGGATTTTCTTTGCTTTAAAGCAAACAAAAAAGGGAGTACAGACAATACTAAGAATGTTTTCAATGAATGGATTTCTATGCTCACTTTTTCCGAAGCGACTTTTGTTTCACAGCAGACGTTTTATATGGAGATATTCTTGAACACAAACTTTTTTTTTACAGTGTTTGACATTAGAACTTTTGTCATTCGTTTAAAGATCTCTTCAAAGTGTTTGACAATGGATGTGTTTTGCTACTTGAAGGATTTCAGTAGACACAATTTCACAACTGATTGAATTTTCTTCAGGCATCAGAATTATCAGAGGATTAAGAATTTCTGACAGAGGTTTTGCCTTTTTACTCGGTGCTATCCTTTGTGTGAAATAGCATTTTAAAGCGATTTTTCACTATATTGAGCCTTTCTGCTCATGTTGGGAACTGATTTCAATGTTGTCCCTCTATAGTCTGGGGCCTTGATGGCCCTTTTACCACAGTTTTCAGAGGATTGGACTTCAGACTATTCTGATGCCTGGTTCCTAATATGAGAGGTTTCTCAACAAAACCTTTCCGCAAGTGGTCGATCACAGGCATTTTTTCTTAAGTTTTTAAATGAGAGCTGATTTTAATCAAAAGAGAAAGGACATCTTCAGATATCTGTTTCTGAGTCCTTCAGATATCTGTTTCTGAGTCCTTCAGATATCTGTTTCTGAGTCCTGCTGATGTTTCTTCAAATTGAGGGGTTTCTGTTTACTTACTTAATCTACAGGAGAAAAAAAAAGAACAAACAAATCTTCATTGAGCTGACTTGCCTGCACTGTAGCTTGTAACTGAGTTTTCCAGCATAGGTCAGTAGAGTCTACTGTCAACCAAGACTTGTTGACTTAGGACTGCATTGCTTTGGACGGCTCACCCTGTGTATTCAGTTTGTCAGTGATCGTCAAATCTTCTTCACCTGCTTTCGCGTTTCGTTGGCTTGAAGAAGATGCCGAGACGGCATTGATGACTGTGGGTGTAATATCCATGAAAAGAAAACTGATCTTCAGCAGAGTTGGTGTTTTCTGAAGAACATGGTTTTTTCCATCCATACGGATGTAAGCATTAGTGTGGAAACAAAATTAGCTTGAGGCTAACTGTAGAATGCAGCAATTCACTGATTTGTTGGCCTGAACACACACATGCTTTCATTAGATTGAGGCTAACTGTATCCCCCACTGAACAGAGTGCTGCAATTCACTGATTTGTTTGCTGAACACACACATGATTTCATTAGATTGAGGCTAACTGTATCCCCCACTGAACAGAGTGCTGCAATTCACTGATTTGTTGGCCTGAACACACACATGCTTTCATTAGATTGAGGCTAACTGTATCCCCCACTGAACAGAGTGCAGCAATTCACTGATTTGTTGGCCTGAACACACACATGATTTCATTAGATTGAGGCTAACTGTATCCCCCACTGAACAGAGTGCTGCAATTCACTGATTTGTTTGCTGAACACACACATGATTTCATTAGATTGAGGCTAACTGTATCCCCCACTGAACAGAGTGCTGCAATTCACTGATTTGTTGGCCTGAACACACACATGCTTTCATTAGATTGAGGCTAACTGTATCCCCCACTGAACAGAGTGCAGCAATTCACTGATTTGTTGGCCTGAACACACACATGATTTCATTAGATTGAGGCTAACTGTATCCCCCACTGAACAGAGTGCTGCAATTCACTGATTTGTTGGCCTGAACACACACATGCTTTCATTAGATTGAGGCTAACTGTATCCCCCACTGAACAGAGTGCAGCAATTCACTGATTTGTTGGCCTGAACACACACATGATTTCATTAGATTGAGGCTAACTGTATCCCCCACTGAACAGAATGCAGCAATTCACTGATTTGTTGGCCTGAACACACACATGCTTTCATTAGATTGAGGCTAACTGTATCCCCCACTGAACAGAGTGCTGCAATTCACTGATTTGTTGGCCTGAACACACACATGCTTTCATTAGATTGAGGCTAACTGTATCCCCCACTGAACAGAGTGCAGCAATTCACTGATTTGTTGGCCTGAACACACACATGATTTCATTAGATTGAGGCTAACTGTATCCCCCACTGAACAGAGTGCTGCAATTCACTGATTTGTTGGCCTGAACACACACATGCTTTCATTAGATTGAGGCTAACTGTATCCCCCACTGAACAGAGTGCAGCAATTCACTGATTTGTTGGCCTGAACACACACATGATTTCATTAGATTGAGGCTAACTGTATCCCCCACTGAACAGAGTGCTGCAATTCACTGATTTGTTGGCCTGAACACACACATGCTTTCATTAGATTGAGGCTAACTGTATCCCCCACTGAACAGAGTGCTGCAATTCACTGATTTGTTGGCCTGAACACACACATGATTTCATTAGATTGAGGCTAACTGTATCCCCCACTGAACAGAGTGCTGCAATTCACTGATTTGTTGGCCTGAACACACACATGCTTTCATTAGATTGAGGCTAACTGTATCCCCCACTGAACAGAGTGCTGCAATTCACTGATTTGTTGGCCTGAACACACACATGATTTCATTAGATTGAGGCTAACTGTATCCCCCATTGAACAGAGTGCTGCAATTCACTGATTTGTTTGCTGAACACACACATGATTTCATTAGATTGAGGCTAACTGTATCCCCCATTGAACAGAGTGCTGCAATTCACTGATTTGTTTGCTGAACACACACATGATTTCATTAGATTGAGGCTAACTGTATCCCCCACTGAACAGAGTGCAGCAATTCACTGATTTGTTTGCTGAACACACACATGATTTCATTAGATTGAGGCTAACTGTATCCCCCACTGAACAGAGTGCTGCAATTCACTGATTTGTTTGCTGAACACACACATGATTTCATTAGATTGAGGCTAACTGTATCCCCCACTGAACAGAATGCAGCAATTCACTGATTTGTTGGCCTGAACACACACATGCTTTCATTTTCTAATAATCAAGTGTTTCTGATGTAGACCTGCTTTAACTGAACACAGAATTGTGACTAAAGAGGCTGACATAAGAATGGTAAAGGTGTGACATTTTTATTTCAGCAGTAACGAACAAAATATTCAGCCATAGTTTACGTAAAACTATTTTATCTTATCAGAGAACTCTGCATGCTTCTCTGAACATGCCTTTTCCGTTCCTTTCCTTCCAATTTTTCTTTTTATTCCATGTACCCCTAAGGGGCTTTCGGAAATAAATCTTGAAACCTCAACTCAACACGTTTTTTTACCAAACGTGTAAAACTAAAAGGCACTGAAAGTTGCCTATGAAAACTACAAAGACATTGACCTAAAACATTTAATGAATTAACAAATACCATAAAACCATTTGAAACGCTTCTTCTTCTTCAGTCGCTTAGACAGTTTCCTGTCATATGAGCGCAGATGCGTCAAGCTGCCGTTATGCGTCCCAGCATGTCCGTCTTCAGATGGAGAAAATCCTTGAAAAGAGTTTCTTGAAAAAAGGCAGGAGAATGGACCAATAAGGCAGAAAGATAGTAGATGACAGTAACTGAGTAAGCAAAGGAAGAAGGCAGAGTCAAAGAGAGTGACAAATTAGAGGAAGTTACAGGCATAGAACTGCCAGAAGGTGGGGGGGGGGGGGGGGGGGGGGGCCAAAGATCCTCCCCTCCCCTCTTCCCAGGTATCCCCACGGGGGGATTTGAAATTAAAAATCACTGAAAATATACACAAACTCACACTGGAAAACCAGAGCCGAGTGTGGTCAGTGCAAGGTGTATCTAATCTGGTCTCCATCTTTACTTGCAATACAGACTCATGTTGCCGTTGGTGGTTATGTCCCATCTTGTCAAAAGGAAGCTTGGTTTCATTGGATGAAAGTTGTGATACATTACAATAATGTGCCTGCTTCAGTGTTTGTTGTGTGCCCATGTTTTGTGCAAGTATGATTTGTTTACTGCGATGCAGATCGGTGTATTTTCGATAATGGCTTGTAGCTTTTTAGATAAATGTCTGGTCATGAACAGACTCTTAATCAGTGTTATAATGAATCTTGTGTTCATGGATGACTATTTTCTTATTGCATGTATAAACATTGCTATCTATGACTCGTGTTTCTTGAAGACTGTGCTAAATTGGTTGTTAAGTATGCCTATTTGCTAATGAGGTAAGTGGTCATACATTTCTTTGCTTTCTGTAACAGTGTATGCAGTTGTAGTGTTCCAGTGCATGCTGTGGCACATTTTACCAAATCACATGTTCTAGTATCGTAAAAAATTATCTTTCAAGGGTTGCCACTTGAGAATGCATAGTGTTTGCTTTTCATACTTATTAATAATAATAATAATAATGGGAATTTATATAGCGCTCTTTCTCAAATGACCTCAGTGCGCTTTACATTGATAACAAAAACATTAAAGGCAAACAAATAATGAATCATTAGAAAGTAAAATAAACATGATGCTTGCACACAACATTCTCTTTCTTCCTCACACACACACGCACGCACGCATGCAGCTTGGTTAACCCTCTTATTTTTGGATTGTTTTAGAGGAAAGGTCTGCTAGATTTCGCATTCTTTTAGCAAATTTAGCCCCAAAATGGGTGTGTGTGGTGTATGCTTCAGCACATGCATAAATAACCGAGTACAAGCATGAACCTTTGCATGCCTGGTCTTGAGGCTTTGTTGTTGGCTGTGAAGCGTGTTAGGTGTGTCTAAGAGTGAATGGTCGTGTCATTGTCAACTAAGTGTCACCAAATGTGTCACATTTCAATGTCAACATTGTAAACAGAAGCACACTTACATGCAGTTTATTCATGCACATGCACGTTAGTTGGGTAGAAATGAAAGCTGGGGCCTACCTGGCCTAGTCTGTTCTCTGTCCGCCATGACTGGTCTCACTGCTAATCCAATGTGTCACACACAAAATTGTCAACTGTCATCATCATAGAATAAAAATAATCACAACTGTACAGTTTTTTTTACACTTTTCCCCCACTCTATTATACACTATATACACTTTACACACACACACAAGCAGCACAGCTGTCTGTAGACAAAAGTCAAAATGTGCACCCCCACCACTGTCACTGTCACTGTGTCATTGTCACCACTTCACACAGGTGTGCACCCCCCCCCCCCCCCCCTCCCACACACGCTCTACTGCTGGGCCATGTTGTCCCTGTGATAGTCACGGAAACAGTCATTATTGCGGTGACAGAGAGCCACTTCACAAAAGGAACACATGAAAGTTGACTCAGGGCGCCGTCCCTTGGGGGTGTAGCGGTTAGCTTTGACACACTGGCGACACTGCCGTGCATTTCGTCTGCTGTTGTGTCCTTCCAAAGTGGGTCAGGTGTGCCTTTGAGGTTTTGTCTTTGTCTGGCGTATCTGTTTGTTTCTTGTGATATTGTAGTGAAGAAAGACAGAGGTAGAAAGAGAAAGAAATAGTCGAGAGGGGTTGCAGTGGGGGGAAGAGCGTGTGCTGGGCCTGTTGGTTGCACAAATTCCTGTGTGTTTACACCACGTGTCGCTGGCCGCCATTTTGTCTGCAAAGCTGCAAGGGGGATGTCTTCAGGATCGCTTTCCCCTTCTTCACCCCCTACATCTACATCTGATTCTTCTCCTCCTAATTCTTCATTTGCATATCTTTCAATATCTGCTACAATTCTGCCCCATTCTTCTGCCGAATACTCTGGGAAATCCTCACTATCACTCACTGTAGCACCACTAGCAGACGACTCCATTTTCACTCCTACACACTTTCTCATTCACAACTTGACACGCACGCACATTCTTGCTTCTCTTTGTGAATGGAGCATCCCTTACTATCCCAAAATACTATGAGGACTTTCATTGGTCTAAAGCTAAGTCAATGCCAGCTTCCCTGACCCCTCCACGCTGGGTCACGGCGTTTGCACGTGATAGAAAAGTACTACACACGTGGCACCGGTTAAGAACGCTATGAAAACATATGGTTGTTTGGGGAATTCCCGGTTGCCTACGTTATGAATACAAGAGGGTTAAAGTGTTTGCTATTTAGAGTTAAGTTTTTAACATTTGTGTTGTACGTTTCCAGACCAATGGATGTAGCTGTAGACTGTACTGTTATTGTTGATACATTTGCTCAAAGTTGTTTCTTGTGTGTGCGTAGACACTGGTAATTAGCGTTGTGTTTTAATTTTAAAGGGGAGATGTTGAAATAGGAAGCAAGCATAGACAGGTAGAGGCTGACAGAGGGACACTTTACAAAGATTATATTTTTGCATGTTGAATACAGTGACATAGAAAAGAAAGCACATTTGCATGATCATGAACCGGAACTTAACACACGGGGCAAGCAGGCTTTTAGGAGAATTTCTAGTTTGTTGAAATCAACAGTGCAACCCTAAATCTTATTTTGCGTAGGGCATGCTACCGTACTTTTCGGACTATAGGGCGATACTTTTCCCAGACTGAGACCCCCGCGCCTTATATTATGACTTCTAAAATAGTAAGAAGATATAATAACAGAATCTGAATTTGGTGTAAAATTTGGGGGGTGGGCCTTACGATCAGGTCAGCAGTATTAGTCAGAAAAATAGGGTAAGTGTAGATGTTGGGTTTTTAACACAGAATGTTGCACATCAATGGGAGTTTATTCATTATTTATACCTGTGATGTTTCGGGGTATATTTACACATATTTACTTTCTTGATTGTAAAATTTGTGCGCACAGCTTTGAGACGTGGTAAAAGAATATCTCTAGTTTACACTGTTCTGCCATGCAGGTTCTGATCTAGAGGGAGCTGAACAGCAATAGGTCTTTCGGAGAAGAGACTCTAGGGAAAGCTGGGCAGCAGAAGGTCTTCAGAGAAGAAACTCTAGGGAGAGCTGGACAGCAGGTCTTCAGAAAAAACAATCTTTCGGGAGAGCTGGACAGCAGAATGTTTTCAGAAAACCCCCATAAACTCTAGGGAGAGCTAGACAGCAGCGGGTCTTCAGAAAAAAACACTCTAGGGAGAGCTGGACAGGAGAACGTCTTACGAAAATCATTAAATTCTAGGGATTTTATTTTTAGTTCTTTAGAAATACAAACTCTACGGAGAGCTGGACAGAACAGGTCTTCAGAGAAGACAGAAACTCTAGGGAGAGCTGGACACTATTGGGTCTTGCTCTTCAGTAGTGTTGTTTCGCAATACATTTTTTTATATATCAGAAATATGCGCCTCTGTGTAGATCTGAAAGTGCAGCAGTTGTTAATTTATTGTTGTTTGATTACCGCCCATTGTTAGTGCGCGTTGTGTTGTTACGGTAGTCTACTCATTTTGTCTACCTTTCTTTTGTTTAGCCTAATGTGCGGGGCGTTCTTGTTCTAATCGGCATTGTGCAGTTTTTGTAGTTTATGTACATGCACTATGGTTTGGTGGCTTGGTTACTGTCAGCCTTAGGTGCTGTAGTTCAAACTGAACAAATAGGCGTTTTCTTTCTTTTCTATAGTTTCTTTTATAAATAGGAATGATGAAATTGTATTGATTTTTTAAGCAATGTAGTATAGGATCACTTAAGGGAATCAAAGATGGAAAAACTAATTAAAAAAAAAATCATTTATGTATTTAATAATATATTGTTTTCTGTATTTGTTGTTGTATAATGGAATTATTCTTTTGAGTTAGATGAAGTGATTGTGGAGCCTTTTTTGTAACCTTTCTTTTATTTGCTTTTAAAGAAGAAGAAAATTGATAGGGATTAGGATAGGCAAAGGTATTTTGGGAATGTGTGTTTAAAAAATATTTAAGGTGGCAAAGCTACATGAATGCTTGCAGAATTAGTTTTACGGATACCTTTAAGGATTAAAGTTTTATTTAGGAATTGATTGCAAAGACTAATCCCGTTTATTAATCATTCTTTTTGTTCTTTTGTAAAGAAACAACAATTGCAAATAGATTTTAGTGTATATTATTTTTCTTTCTCTTCATCAAAATTGGTATTAAGAGAAACAAGTTTAGGCCAATGAAATTATATTTAACGAGAAGAAACGTTATTTTGCAAGTCTTCTGAGAGGACGAGGGATTTAGATTCAGACTGACAGCTAGTCTAGCAGAAATGACTCGTAAGTTATTTAGTGTGCGACTGGCTGTTTGTTGTATGCGGCTATTTATTTTGGTTTTGTTTATGTTCAGTGTATTGATTTGGAAAGTGCCTTCAAGCGCTAACAAAGACGTTGGGCTTCCTTCCTTTAAAGGTGCAGTCCGGCGGGTGAGCGATTGTTTTCGTTTTGCACCTCTGCGGTGGAACAGGTTTGGGGGGAAAGAAAATGGCGCCCATTCTAATGATAGGAAGCCATTTTCTTTCCCCCCAAACCTGTTCCACCGCAGAGTTGCAAAACGAAAACAATCGCTCACCCGCCGGACTGCACCTTTAAGCATGCCCCAGCACCTCTGCAATGTAAACAGAAGCTGATTTCCTTCCTAAATTATTTCTTTTTACACTGTAAATTATCCTGCACTTTCAATATTTTTCACTCTGACAGATTTTAAGTTTGTCGGCTGTATAAGATTTAGTTGCTTGAAAAGCAGAGCTTAGCTTTTTAGTGGTTGCATGCGTTTCATTTCTTCAAAGGCATGCTCAAAGCTGAATTCTTTCAGTCTTAAAACAGCTTGCCCTTTTGTTTGCTGGTTTTGTTTCCATACATGTTTTTTGTTGTTGTATTCTCTTTTGTCTTGTGCATTTATTTCATTTCCTTCTTCTATGCAAGCGTCAAACAGCAGTATTATTTTGTCAGACGTAAGTAGGGCAAGGATGAAACTGCTTCGGTCATACTGTTATCAACAGGTCTGATGTCTTCTGAGCTGTTGAATTGCTCTTCCTTCTACCAGCACCCATGCTAGCATGAGTGGGCTTAGTTCAAACGTATTTTCAAGGCTTATGTCATCACAGTCAGGAAAGGTATAATAATGTTTACATTTAAAAAAAAAAAATGTTTTGTTAGCCGGTGTCCAAATAATTTTCCTGATAATAAGTGTACGCTTAGATTATTATTACATTGTATGAACTCATGTAATTTCAAGGTTACTGTGTTGATGTAATTTTGAATGCTTTTGTTTTGCATGAGTAATCTAATTTTTTTAAAGTGTGAGTTACATATGGGTGTGCAAGGCAATTTGATTTTTTAAGGATGAGTTACACAAGGGTCGATGTAATTTCAAAATTGTATCGTGTAGTGTAATTATAATGCTTTTTCGTTACAAGTAATGTAATTTTAAGTTTTTGTTAAATGTGGACCGATGTAATTTCAATATTATTGTAATTTTAAGGCTGTAGTGTGTTGCATGGGTAGTGTAATTTCAAGGTTATTTTATTGTATGAGTTAAAGTAATGTTAACGTCATACTGTTATCTATTTTTTCTAGATTTCAAAGAAAGAGCTTTGATCTGTATTAGGGAACGTTGATAAGTGAGAGTGTGTGTGAGTCAGAGAGAGAGAGAGAGAGAGAGAGAGAGAGAGAGTGTGTTTGTGAGAATGATATCTTGCGCTTAGGTTTAGTTACTTGTTAACAAACTAACTGTAGAAGTAGAACAAGACATTATGCCTGTATTCTCAGTGCCTGTCTCAGTAAGCAAGAAGGAGTTAGAGTTGTTAAGTGATGCATGCTTGAACTGTCATTACAGTGTGTCTGTGTCGTCATACTTTGTCCAGCTCCCATCAAAATAAATGTTAAACTAAATGAATGCATTGGAGAAAACTCCAGCTTGGCTGTCCAGTCAGTCTCAAACGGTCAGCTTCAGGTTCAAATAGTGATTAGTGTGGATTAGTATTATGCTTTTTAGAAATGTTACTTTAAAAAAAAAATTGGTATAATTAGGCTGTCCGTTTATCACTGGAGGTCAATTTGGTTGAGTTGTGTTTCGTTCGCCATTGATCATGATGACTTGCAGATTATATTTTGTTCGGCGAATGGTGAAAGTTGTTTTGACTTGATGCATTATTGTGTATTGATCTGTAATGTCATGATGATAATGATGTCGCGCAGTGAGAAACGGCATGCTGCGCCGTAGCTCCCCAGCATGTTTGATTGGACCATGCCAAGGAATGTGATTATTTGTTGAATCACCCCAAGACACGTGCTGATTGATTGGACCCTACCAAGGAATGTGATTATTTGTTGAATCACCCCAAGACACACGCTGATTGATGATCTTCCAATTCAACATTGACAAGAAAAACGAACACAAGGACAGTGGAAAGGGTAAACTAAACTGAAAAAGTGCGGTTGAGATTTTAAAAAAATTTCTTTTGTTTTTTGATGGGATGGAGGTTGAAACATGATACAGTTTCCCCCGCACCCTCCTTAGTTCAATGTTCAGCCTGTGTTCCGCATGAACCCTGCATGTTCCACTTTGAGCTGTGTGCGAGTGTCAACTACTTAAAACAAAAAAAGTGGATTTAAACTGCTTTATGACTGACCAAAGTTATAAAAACAAAGTAATATTATCCAGCTGAAGGAAGACTAACCTCATTTATAAAACTGAAAATACTGGTTTGTGAAGTTTGGGGTTTTATATATCAATCGGAGTAAATATGAATGTGAAGATTTTATCGCTTTGAAAACGATTGTGTACATATAGCTCTTGATGTCAAATAGAAGCCGTATGGATTGAGTGTTCGACTGCGGAGCTGGTATTTGACAGTCAGAACCTCTCACGGCTTTGAAAAGTCTCCTTCTGCGGTGAAAAATAGTGCCTGGTTGAGCAAAGGAAAAAGGGGGGGAGGGAGACCAAAGGTAATTTATGGCCATGTAGAACTAAGAAGACCCTGTCAATCTCTTCATTCGTTCGCTGCAATTATGGTCCAGGGACTAGACCTTTTAACGAAAACAAAGTTTATAACCTTGTAAAGTTTGTCCAGAGTTTTAGCCCTATGAAAAATTGTGATTGCCGACAATCCGCTAGGCTCTGTTAACGCAGAGTGTCCTGGTGGCAAAAGATTATCATAGAATTTTACCTAAAGAAAGAATTTGGATTTGTTTATGCCTGAAAGTATATCATTTTGATTTGTTCTACAGTTTTTTTCTCTTTCTTTTTGATTAAAACAATTCAAAATGACTTCAGTTGGATTAATTTTTTTGGTCTGTCGAGAAGACGGAATTCTTTTTTAAAAGTTTTTTGAGACGTTGATTTCTTACACATTGATTTCTTTTCCCCAAAACAGGAGCAATGGTTTTATTTTTGTTCCTTTTGATTTTTGTTCTCGTCAGAAGGTTGACGCGTTTTTTATTTTTATTTCGTTGTTAGGTCAAAGAGAGACTGCCCTTTTTGTTCCGATCTTGGCGTTGACACAGGAAGTTTGGCGCACCCCATTGTGTTAGTTTTTTTTACAGGCTAAAAGGCTGCAAGTCAGAGCAGTATTAGTTACATGTACTTTCTTTTCCATTGTGTTAGGTTTTTTTACAGGCTAAAAAGCTGCAAGTCAGAGCAGTATTAGTTACTTTCTTTTCCATTTTGTTAGGTTTTTTTACAGGCTAAAAAGCTGCAAGTCAGAGCAGTATTAGTTACTTTCTTTTCCATTGTGTTAGGTTTTTTTACAGGCTAAAAAGCTGCAAGTCAGAGCAGTATTAGTTACTTTCTTTTCCATTGTGTTAGTTTTTTTTACAGGCTAAAAAGCTGCAAGTCAGAGCAGTATTAGTTACTTTCTTTTCCATTGTGTTAGGTTTTTTTTACAGGCTAAAAAGCTGCAAGTCAGAGCAGTATTAGTTACTTTCTTTTCAATTGTGTTAGGTTTTTTACAGGCTAAAAAGCTGCAAGTCAGAGCAGTATTAGTTACTTTCTTTTCCATTTTGTTCCGTTTGAAATAGAGGCGTGTGTTTTGTTCCTGACTGTTTTGCCCAGCAATGCACCAGGACCGTGCGTGGTTGGAATCAATCGATTCAAGTCTTTCTGTTTGTTGGGGAAGGTCTGCACAGGATTTTCTTTGTGATGATTTTTAGTTTCTTTTTTACGGGGAACCTCCGGGACAGACAGTTCCCGACAGGTCTCCCCGTTCGTGTTTTGACGAAAACGTTGTGACGATGACGTTTGTGGACCTGTCCAGGCAGACAGCAAATCAGATTTCAGTTTACTTTGTCGTGTCCAGGTGACACTTTGAATCACGATCGCGTGGGTGGAGAGTATGCGCCCACAGTTGACCGTTTTTTGTTTTTGGTTGTTTTCTTTGCTCTTGATTCAAACGTTTTTACTTTTGTCTTTAACTTTTTTTTGTTTCCACCAAGTTGCTGTTTGTTTCCACCAAGTTTCTGTTTGTTGCAGTTTATTGTTAAGACGCATTGTGATCATGTCAAACACCAAGTCTAAGATAAATTCGGATTATAAAAAAAATTAAACATTGTTTATAGACATCGTTTCCTTTGCAAGTATTATGAAGAAGTGATGCAGTATGTTTCAATGCGTTTTAAATGGTAACAACTCTCATGCCTTGGTTCACATTTTCTGTTTTATCCTTTGCTGGGTCAGAATTGTCAACGTTGATTCAGTTGACTTCCGAGGTTTTGTGGACTTTTGATTTAAAATCATCTTGCATAAAAATACATGTTGAGAGAAAATTGACGCATGGTAGTTTTGTTACAATCATGACAATAGAAATGTGTTGATTTATAACCAAATGAAATGAAAGGAAATGTGGGACCCGTTTTTGGTCCGATTGTTGGGGTCAGAAGAGATTGACGAGCTAAAGCAGATTATTTCATTCAAGTTTGCTCAACTGGTTGTCTGAACTGTTAAGGGACAGCCACACGTCCACTAAAATCGCACGACTGTACGATACGATTCAATCACGTGGTCTCAATGCGCCAATCACATTTGTTCTTAGAGACCATGTGATCAAATCGTAGCGCTTTATGTTCAGTTCATATCTTTAAGACGAGTTTGTTGCCAGTTTGGTACGCCGGGTTCTGTTCAGTTGCGGACAGATTGGAGAAGGAAGAACGGAGCAAAAGAATTGATCCATTTTCATTCTGTTGAATTGCAGACTTTGTAGTTACTGGTTCATTGTTTTTCATTAAGCAAGATTAGACACACACCCGAAAAAAAGAGAAAAAAGAAGTAGTGGGACTACTTTTGATAACTGCACAGACAAACTTACAAAGTGAAATTTTGGTTTTTGTTTGCTTTTTGTCGGAGGGGGGATAAAAAAAAAAGAACAAAGCAGCTCTTTGTTTTTGTTTCTTTCAAGTCAAAGTCAGTGGCATTCAGGCAAATTGAGAAAAATGAAGTTAGCATGGTCATATTGAGAAAAATGAAGTTAGCATGGTCATATTGAGAAAAATGAAGTTAGCATGGTCATATTGAGAAAAATGAAGTTAGCATGGTCATATTGAGAAAAATGAAGTTAGCATGGTCATATTTTTTAACTAAAACAAAACCAGAACAAGATAATTGTACTTTTTAGTATTAAAGGGGGGTGATCATTTCTGAGTGAAGAGACAACAGAATAGTTAAGAGATTGTTAGGATGTTGAGAGTGACCCCATTGTCTGTCCTACTTCTATGGCTCAGCAGCCCGTTTACAAAGAAGTGAATCTACTACTGTACCCCAATAATCGACTAAACAGGTCGCCATATCGTTAGTTACCACCCTTTTAAAAATATTTGTTATACTACCAACAAGTGTGTTGACGGCGTTCATTTGTTCTGCTGGTTTTTTTTATCATTAGCAACGTTGAGCTAATGCTTGGGTTTCTTTTGTATGTTTGTCCGTTGGTTTGTTCGCATCAAGATTGGATCAGGTCACGCTGCCGTGTAGAGAGGTCATTGCTAGTAGTGTGAACCTACATGTTGTTAACTGAAGTGCAGAAGAAACAGAAGATAGAAGTAGAGCACATGGAGATTCACAGAATAAGGCAAAACGTTTTGGAGAAAAAAAATCGTGATTAGGTTTTGGGTATTGGAAAAGATTCAAGAAATGACTGTGGTTTATTCATAAAGGGCAAATGGTTCTGACCTTGTATTGAGCAAAGGAGATATTGTTTTGTGGCCCTTTTTTTATATTTATCAATTTTATTTATTTTGGGGGGATGGGGAAACATGAAAGAAACACTTGGGTGAATATAATAAATTCAACAGTTTTCAACTTGAAAAGCCTTCATCTTATGGAAATGAATACCGATATGACTAGTAATATAGTTTATTTTTTATTTTTTTTAAAGCAAAATGTGAATTTTGTGTCAACTTTAAGGGGTGCACCTTGTAGTCAAGTGCACCTTGTAGTCAAGTGCACCTTGTAGTCAAAACAACCAACCCCCAAACAACAGTTCTTGCTAGCACAGCTTCAGCATTTTACAGGATCAATTAAGGTGGTTGACACTTGTTTTCATATTGGGGGGAAAAGGGGTGTTTTCAGTTGTAACTCGCACACGTGTGCACACACACACCATGCAATAACATAAAATAAATCAAATTGCTAAGCTTATATCAAGATCCATTTTCTGTGATGATTCTAACAAGAATGAGATGGCAAGGAGACATACATAATTGATCATATTTTATCTTATTGAAAGCATTCACAAGTTTCATTAATTTGTCATATTTTGTGGCCAAGTGGCTTTTGTACTTGATTCATTTCAAGCCTAACAGAATTGACAATTCTATAAACAAATTCTCTTGGTTTTGTTATACATTTGTCAATAAAAATCTTTGTGTACTTTAGCATTTTACTTACACAAAACCAAATTCCTTTTGATGGTTAAAAAAAAAAGGATGATCGTCATACTGTAATTGATGAAATGTTCACAAAAATAAATTTCAGCTGTTGTGATTGTTCTGATTTTGATTATAAAGAGAACAAAATTCAGTTGTTGTGTTCTTATGGTTGTGGAAAGTGGTATCTGTATGAGTTTACATTAAAAAAACCTAAAATCATTTTACATGCGAAATTCCCCAGTTGTCAAAAGATGAATTTAAAAAACAAAATCCAGCCATTTGGAAGGGTTTGCGTTCACCGTATTTTCATGAATATGTGTTTGGAAAAAGAAATATACAAGTGTCGATTCTTCGTGGTACATTTTGCACAGAGGAAAGCATGCGATGTTAAAAGGCATGCTTTTGCTTTTATGCCCTTCTTAAAACAAATTATTGTAATCGTGTTTAATCCAGAAAGGATTACTGTGATCTCTTGAGTAAGTGCCATCCTACATGGAGTCAGCCTACTTCGTCTGTAAACGTTTTTTCTTTAACGCTTAGGGCCTGTGCGCATTAGATCCACAAGCTCCGTTCAGAAACCCCATTCGTTCATATGAGAAATAAGCGGGTGAGGTTGCGGGTGAGCTTCCACGTCCACATATTTCTTATACATGGATGCAACCTTGCCTCGGATACGAGGCGGCGCCTGCTTTTCAAAATTTTGACCACAAAAAAAAAATTTGGTTCAAGGGGAAAAAAGTGTTGAATTCTCACTTTATAAGCCTGGAATAAGCTTCAAATTGAGTATGATTTTTCTTTTTTTTCTTTTCCCCCTGGACCCCTGACCCCTGCCTTGCCTGTTTTTGGATTTTCTCCAGTTGCATCCATGCTTATATAAGCGAATGGAGTTTCCGTACGGAAGTTGCAGATTTAATGTCCGCAGTCCCTTAGTTGGCACATTTTCAATCTGCACCAGCATCTATTTTGTATGCTTAGATGGCACATTCTCAATCAGCACCAGCATCTATTTTGTATGCTTAGATGGCATATTCTCAATCTGCACCGGCATCTATTTTGTATGCTTAGATGGCATATTCTCAATCTGCACCAGCATCTATTTTGTATGCTTAGATGGCACACATTCTCAATCAGCACTCTTATCTGTCATCATTCAGTGTGTTGGCCTATGTAATTAGCAAAACGCACTCACTGCACTTTCACCAGCTTTAAAGTTGTGTTTTTGTCAGTCATCCTGTAGTTTGAAGAAAACTGCGCCGTTAAACGTTTTGTCGTGCACTGAATTAACCACACCTGAGTTTTTAAAGAGGGTTTCTTTTTACCGCTTGGACATTTTGGCTTTATCAATTGTAGGTTAGTATTGCATTTAAAAATCAAGAATCATCCGTAATTATCCTTTGACTGCAGTAAAATTATGTTATCACTTTTCAATCATTTGCTTTGCCATTGGAGGGGATTTGAGCAAGGCTTTTGGTTTCCATTTTTGCTACCAAGGCACATTCTGTCCCTACCCCACCCTTTTTTCTCCTTTAAATGTTAATACTAGTTTTTCTTTTAAGAACAATACATAATGCTTTTTAGCCTCGATTAGATGTAGTGAGTACATATCTAACAGCATAATGTCACTTTTGTCACCTTTTTTTGTCACCAAATCATCTCATGTCTGCGTTTGTCATATTTTAACATTACATATGGAATTGATTTTTTGTGTTTGTTTTTAAAGCAAACTTGCGATTATCCCACTTTTCCCATCACTTGTCAGTGGAGGTTGATATTTCCTTCATGATTTCACTGTACATATTGAATCTTCCAGGACTATTTTTGTTGCAAAATATTCTTGGCTATCATACTTTTCCATCACTCACAAATCATCATAAGAATCTATTTTTAACATACTTTCAACACGCATTGTTCGTTCAGCCCACTTTTTAAAAATTACAAAGTGCTATAAAGATTTTTCATCATTTTATCGTCAAATCAGATATTTTTCCGTGGATATAATTTTGAATTGTCTGTAACCCCTCTTCTCATACCATCGTCTTGACGACACAGGTGTCGTCGCCCCGCTACCTTGACAACCAACGCAGGTTACGTTGATGGTCAATGGCTTCTTTTTTTCCGGTTTTGTTTCAGATTTTTTATTTTGATGACTGAGAGAGGTTGGTACAAGGAAAGATGTAACCTGGGTTCTCTGAACTCCCCTCCCCCCCCCCTTTTTTGTTGTTGTTCCCCAATGTTTTGCTCGCTCTTGAAGTTGAAGTGAGCCTTACGGCTGTGTTGATTTTTTAAAACTTTTTTTTGGGTTTGTGCCAATTTTCATTTTTATTTTGTTTGGCTTCCTGTTCAAAGTTAGCAGCAGAGTTCAATCATGTGCCTACTGTGACGTCGTCGACGATGATGATGATGTTTTTGGGGCCTCGAAGGTGAGGTCTGTTGATGTTGCGCTATTAGCAGTGACCTGAGAGGTGTGCCTCCCCGTCTTGATGTGAAGCCACGTTGATGGTGGAAATAAAGTTTTCATGTTATAGCATTCAAAATGACCTACAGTGTTGTGTTGCCTTTGTGCTGTGGGTGGTGAAAGTGTTGGTGATCATTTCTTCCTGTTCCGAGATGTAATGTATGCTAGTCTGTCATTTCCGACGATGACTGCCAGATAGCAGAGGGGGCAGCTGCTATTCCGGCGAGCTGGGCGAGAATTTGTTAGTGGAGATGCCTTGCCCAGGGTACATCCCCACTCTCTCGGCCAAAGGGATTTGAGGATACAGCTGGCATTGAGGAAGGTCCCCAAAGGCCAGCCCATCCGCGCACCAGAGCCTCCTCGTTCGAGTCATAATCTTCCACAAGAGACTAAACTGTACCATGGTTTTCCATTACTGTAGAAAATCATCTATTGTACAGCTCTCATGTTACTGTTGGCCCCTACTACAGGCTAGTGTCAACCAACGATAAAAGCCATTTGAGTAGAGGGCTGAGATGTGATGCCATGTGGATAATGACCACGAGGATGTTGGTGTGTTTATGCTTGGGTGTGAGTGAGTAGTGTAGTGACCCTAGCAACTTCCTCTAATCTCTCTCTATTTCACTCTGCTGGTTTCTTTTCTTACTGTCATCTACTATTTTTTCTGCCTTATTGGTCCATTTATGTCTTATTTCAAAAACTCTTTAAAAAATTTGTTTTTATTTGGACTCCTCCAAAAATAAAAGGTGTTGGCGCTGAATGCAGTGAGGAGACCATACAACTGAAGACCAGACACATGTCAATTTCACCCATTACGACCATGACTTGCAAACACGGAAGTAGTGATCATCTACTCACTGTGTGACTGGTCTCTGGGCAACTCTTGTCCCATAGGCTATGTAAATGGAACACCTTGAAATTTCAGAGACTGACAGGACTTGTCATGATGACGCAGCATTGTCCAATCTACTGATGCATTATGACTTTGTGGCTCATGGGAGCAATGAATGGTAACCAGGCATGGTCATTTTCAGAGAATGTTCTGAATTCAGAGAAAACTGAAAGTGAATGCAGAAAAACAAACGTCAGAAGGGGTTTTAACCTTGAGGAGATGCCCTTTCCCCAATT
>CM065684.1:60524785-60544785 GCA_017654935.2 Phymorhynchus buccinoides
TCGCACCAATGCATACACTACCGCACGAGTCGCTGTGCACCTGCCACAACTCTCCCCCTTCTCTCTCTCTCCTACTCTACATCCACTCCCTTTTTCCTTCTTTCTACCCCCCCCCCCCCCTCCACTCCCCCCCTAACATTTTCAACTCATCATTGCGCGCGTACGGTCACGCGCTCAGTCCCCCCGATTTGGTGTTCTGCCGGTCATTCTTTGTTCAGCTTCTGTTAATTATTTTCCTAAACACCCGTTCCTTCTGAGAAATGGAACGATCTGTGTCAGTGCTGATTTCTTTGTGGTAGTAGCGTGGAACAACCATTGTGACAAAGCAAGGGGTGTTGCGTTGAGTTTCAACAACAACGACAACAAAAGAGTGAGGATTGTGGCCGAATGAGAGAAATGACTATTACACAATAATGAGACGGGGGAGGAGGGAGGGGGAGGCGGGAGGGGGAGAGACGATGTGTGAGAGAGGGGGGGGGGGAGGGAGATTACGTAGGAAGTGGAAGGGAGAGGATCTAGGAAGTTGCAAAGATAATCTGCCCCTGCGAGAGTTTTTTTGGGTTTTTTTAGCAAGGATTTCCAGCTATGTTTAGTGACAAACAAACTGCCAAGTGAAAAACAAAACAATGTTAGCATTTTGAACAATGGTGAATACTCTCTTTCTATTAACTCCCCTTTCACCAAAGTTGATTGCGATACAAATCACCAAAGTGAAACAAAACAAAGCTCATTCTCGAGGGGAGCTAATTAGAAAAGAGAGTATTCACCCTTTGGTTCATTTCGTTATCTTCCTCTCTGGCCCTGACTATTTTCATTCAATGTTAGCATTGTTCAAAACACAATGCTTCAGGGGTGGACATTTTGCAACTGTGAACGTTTGACCCCCCTCTAAGGGGTAATTGTCCCTGGAAAAACAAAAGGAATACGTCCACACCAATTCTAACACATCAAAATCAGGGCTGCCTACTGCCCCCCCCTCCCCCCCCCCCCTCTAGGGTATTGTCCCTGGAAAACCAAAGGAAACGTCCACACACAAATCTAACACATCAAAATCAGGGGATGCCTACTGTCCCCCCCCCCCCCCCCCTAAGAGGTACTTGTCCCTGGAAACAGTTAAAAATGATCACCCTGTCCCTGGAATCCACTTTTCTGTCAGGCGTCCCTGGAAACTGAGTAGAATCAAAATTTTGTAGAGCCGTCATTTTTTTGTTTTTGGTGGGTTAGCCAACCTTACTATTGAACACAGGAACAGCCAAAACGCCAGGCACTGTTGACTGGAGAGCAGCGAAGAGTTTTGAAGATGGTCATCAGCAGCGCCTGGCAACAACAGCACGAGAGCGGCGTCACAGAGCTGCATCTATCCCTGTCGCAGCTGGTGTTCCATGATGTCCCGCCTGCAATCGCATTGTGTGTGCTTCTGAGTTTGGTCTCCAAAGCTGTATATGAACACTATGCAGACCTGCCTACTTGGAATTTTCCCAATCAGTAGCCCAGCCATCAATTTTCAGTAGCATGGCAAATTTTTCCGTAGCATCCACAAACAACGGCAATCGATTTGTTCTCTTCCTGAGCCGAATCGCACTGCTTAATATGTTTCGCCGATTGAACGTGTTGACGGCAATCGTCTCTACCACCATGATTCACAGAGAAGTCCGCATGGCAGAGGCTCAAGTTGCGCTGCAGCGAGCATGGTTCGCACCGAGTCAACTTCTGACGATGCAAGGCCACTCCTCCGTGTAAGCTATTTTAAAAACTTGTGCGGCAGGCCGATGTTTTTTCTTAGAACAAGATGGTGTGCCAGATGATTTTCGTTTTCTGGTTTGGGTTCGTTTTTCTTCGTTTGAAACATCTCCCGAATCGCTACTGCTGCTGGAGTCCGCCATTTTTTTCAGAGAAAGTAATAAGAACGCATGCGCAGTCACTTTGATAAAAACGGAAGTGACTAGGTTATCGCGCGTGACACGGCGTCTGCTCTTAGAAACAGACAAAACCAGGAACGGCATAAGCAAAAATAAAATGCGGCGGCAATTTGTTTTTTCCGTAGCAACGTTAAGGTTGCCGTAGCTCCGTAGCAAAGCTTTATTTTTCGTAGCTGCTACGGCCAAATCGTAGCAGTAGGCAGGTCTGACTATGTCATGCCAAACTGTTGAAAGTTCTTAAAGTGAATTTAGTCTTTTGGACAACGCAGTTTTAGTTTTTGCACCCCCACTGTCTGGAACTCCTTGCCTGTTCACCTCCGTCACAATTCAGCACTTCCCGCTGTCAAAACCCAAATGAAAACTCACTTGTTTCAAAGAGCTTAAACTCTGTAACTTTTCACATTAAATATTAGACGATGATCAAATGCATGTATGGGTGCAACTACACAAAATGAATAAACCTGAAAGGCCGGGGTCTAGCGGTAATGTCCCCCTGCAGCTGAAGAAAAAATTGAGGTGTTTTAATTTGCTTTTTCCACAATTTATACAAATGCTTATTTTAAAGTGTTTAAAAAAAATACAGTAGACACACAGAGATCTTTGTTGGACATATTTTTTTTTTTTTAAAGACATTCATTCCTGTTCTGGTAAAATATAAAAAAAAAAGAATATCCTTGTATACCAGGAAAAGTTGCTCCCATGCAATAAAAACAGAACGCAATAATCAGGGCTCCCAGTCCCAATTGTCCCGCAAAACAAGGGGTCTCAGGGACTCCTTCACTTACAGTATAGAGGGTCCTCAGGGCTCCCAATCGTCCCGCAAAACAAGGGGTCCCATGGACTCTTACAGTACAGAGGGTCCAAGAGGCGGGATAGAGGGTCCCAGAAGCATTGCGAATGCTAAAAAGAATTTTTCTAGTGCATCCCTGGGACCCCCTGTACATTCTTTTAGAGGGTCCTTGCGAATTTTAGTGCTTCATAGACCCCCAAATGGGAGTCCCTGGGAGCCCTGGGTCCTAGAGGCGGGGTAGAGGGTCCCAGTGGCATTGCGAATGCTAAAAAGAATTCTTCTCGTGCATCCCTGGGACCCCCTCCACATTCTTTTAGAGGGTCCTTTAGAATGTTAGTACTTCACAGACCCCCAAATGGGGGTCCCTGGGAGCCCTGGGTCCTAGAGGCGGGGTAGAGGGTCCCAGTGGCATTGGGAATGCTAAAAATAATTTTTCTAGTGCATCCCTGGGACCCCCTGCACATTCTTTTAGAGGGTCCTTTAGAATGTTAGTACTTCACAGACCCCCAAATGGGGGTCCCTGGCAATAACGACAGACCTTGATGAGAGAGATGGCCACCACCCCCTCCTTGAGGTGCTCCTTGATGGTATCGCAGGTTTTCTTCACAAACTGGTGCGGCAGCACGAACACCAAAATGTCCGCCTTCTTGCACGCCACGGTCAGGTCGGGCACCGCCACCTGCACATTAATTATAACGACAGAAATTATTCGAAATACACCGTATTCTTTGGACTATAACTAAGGCCGGGTTCACATTAGATGCGTAAAACCCTAAATAAGTGGAAGAAAGAAGGAGAAACGTTTACTGTCACGAGTTTGTGACATTGTTCTTCTGAACAGACAGAGAAAGGCACAGTCTACCACTCCATCGCAAAGGACCCCGAGGTCTTTCTCCTTCTTTTCACCTAATCGAGACAACCTACTTGTGAAATCCGTGCAACCCGTGTTAGCTCTGACCTCTCGCGAGACTCCACATTCAACTGGCGACTTCATGAGTTTCGACCGGTCAAACGTCACTCCATATTTTTCCTTCAGTTAAGCAACATCGCTTCATCGCTTCATCCTTTCTCCTTTTCATCGTTCTGTCCACCTACGGCCGCCCAGTGCTGAGGTGTGGTGAGGGCCACGTCCCTGAAGGATCCTGTTATCAATTGTTTATCCTGCACGAGTCCTAGACGTGGGGATAGCGAAGCTGTAGAGCTTCGGCTGACATCGTTTCTCCTCTTCATCTTCATCTCCATCTTCACCCCTTTTTATTTGGTTTCTCATCGTCCTCCCTTCCCCGTCATCGTCCCTGGCGTTCACTGGAGTCCTGGAAGAAAGCTGTGGCCGGTCCGGAACCCCTTCCACCTGCTCGCGCTTACCCCGAGCCCTTGGCGAGACCAGAGCTGCGACTGTCTTGTGGGGAGGATCCTTCTTCTTCATTCCGCCACTTGGAAGTTTGGTCAGTAGCTACATAAAATTAGTATTAATCCCGTTAAAACTCGTACAACAACGCGCGCGTAACAATGTAGAATAGCTAGTTATAGGTTTGCTAACATGTATATTTGTGTGCGTTTTCTTTGGTTCATTTTCTTATTATTTTCTTGATTTTTGCATAAGGGGCTAAGGAACTGACTGGCTGGGTCATGACTTGTCAGTTGGATAGGTTTTTGCCGGTTGTAGAATTTGGTACTTGAACTCGGCACATATTTTTGAATCAATGTTTTGGCTCGCCATTGTGTGTTTAGGCCGTGCAAATCGTTTTTCGGTGCAAAGCGTATTTGAGTTCACAGAGATTCAGAATCCTAAATGCGTGCACGCGCGCGCATTATTCCTTGTTGCGGTATATGTTTAGCCTCGCGGCCTATGTTTAGCCTCGCGGCCTATGTTTAGCCTTGCGGTATATGTTTAGCCTCGCGACCTATGTTTAGCCTCGCGGTCATCGTCCTAGCTTAATTAGGTATTAAGAGACTCTGCGGAGAGCTGGATAACAGAGGGTTATTCCAGTCGCGCTTCTAGCTATGCTGATAGGAGCTTTGTAAAGCGTTCATCCCCGTTTCTGTTTTTATTTTTGAGAGAAAGTGTAATTAGTGTTTTCAAGGCTTTTTGACCTTTTGAAGTACATTGTGAATGCCATTTTGGGGAAATACATTCTTTGCCTGTAGTTCGTCCGCCTTCTGGAAGAAATGATAATGAAAAGGGACATATTTTTGGTGGTGAAGTTTTTTGTGATATTTTCAGAAGAATTTAAGTGTCCATTCTTGTACCTGAAAAGCTGTGAAATTTTCAGAAGAATGTAATTGTTAATTTTTGTATTTGAAAGGCTAGAATTTTCTAAATGTATGAAAGCCTTGTTGTTCCAGAAAAAGTGAAACCTTTTAGTTAATCCTTTTTGATGAAATATTACCCCTAGACTGAGTCGTGTGAAAAGGATTGTAAAGAAAATGTTGTTCAGCGTTTTGGGGTTCTTGGAGAGAACCAAGTTTAAAGAGGGTGGGTTTTTACATCCCTGAAGAGGACTGTTGGGGAATTAGTGTTTGGGTAAACACAAAACTGTCGTTACTCTGGGAGTTCAAAACTAGGTTTTTGTTTTGGTTTTTCATACAGTCCTGATCCTGATCCTGATCCTGATCCTGATCCTGATCCTGATCCTGATCCTGAACCTGACCTGACCTGTTGCTGCCTGGCTGACCGCCCGGTCAACCGCTCTTTTCTCCGTTTCCGGCTGTGGGAGGCCGCCCGCCTTTCTGTCTGGCCCCGTGTTAGGCCCGATCTGTGGGCCTGTCTGTGCGTTCGGGCCAGGCTTCGACGTTCCTGTTGAGGAGTCTGGGGGCGACCTCTGCCGTCTCTCTTCTTTTGTTTCTGCTGCTGTAGCCTGCCCCAGGAGGGGGAGCAGTTTTTCTACTGACTTTTGTTTTCCCCTTTTGTCTTCTTCTTCGGACGCTCTGCTGTTTTTGTTGGACTTCTTTTCTTCGTCTGCCCTTTCGTCGTTTTTCCCTTCAATTTTGTGTTTCTGCTTACAAACTCTCTTTTAGTTATTCAGTTAAGTTGCCGGCTTTAGTTTATTCTTTGGACAAACTTTTGAATGCCATGTATATTGTGTAGATAATTTGTTAAACATTGTGTATTGAATCGTGTAAGTGTGTGTGTGTGCTTGCTTATAATAAATAGTCTTGTTTTGTATTGTACTTCTGGTGTGCGCGTGTGCCTTCTCCTGCGAGTTTGTCTGTCTGGGCGTGCGAGACTCTCCTCGGGGTTCGCGATTTCCCTCTCCCGATCTCTGATCAGGATCGAGCGGGGTCATATGTAAAATAACAAAAATTATGTCCTAAAATTTGCCAATATGTCTCTGAAGAGATTCATGGACAAGAGATGGAATGCCTATCTTGAGGATTTCCAAGGAAACGGATATATAATCAAAAAGGGATTGGTCCAGATGATTGTACTTACAGCACCATGAGACACCACGGTCGAGGGTGGATGGAGGGTGTGCTAGAATCATAACTACTTATGCGCTTCTTTTCTCCTTCGTCCGGTTAAGACAATATAAACGGTCCAAAAATTGGAAGAATGAAAAACAGCTGCTAATTACTGTCCCTCATGATATCTTATATTTACTATTGTATAGCTATCCACAAAAAGTTAAGGATCATTTGCAAACTAATTCATAACTTTCCAAATAAGAAAGCCAATGCGTTGAATTTTGGCCAACATTTAATTCAATGCTTTAGTGATAACGATGCACAATTGCCTTCAATTTCGAGCAATCGTTTGGTCTGTACATTTGATCAAAGTGGGTACGTATCGAAATTTGATTTCCCAAAGTCATTGAAATCACAAGACAGGGCATTCTGATGCTCCCAAAAGTTCAGTAATGCGTGTATCCGCCATGGCCGTTCTGGCACTCGACGCAGCGAGTCCTCATGGAGTTGACCAGGGTGGTGAAGATCCTCTGTGGAAGCGCCTGCCACTCAGCCTGCCACTCATCTGGTAGAGGTAGAGGTGCTGGGCATCCCTGGGAGGGGGGTGGTTGCTCCTCACTTTGCGATCCAGCTCATCCCAGAGGTTCTCAATCGGGTTGAGATCGGGACTGCATGCTGGCCACTCCTTTCTGTTGACTCCAGACTGCTGCAGGAATTCGTTGACCACCCTTGCCCTGTGGGGGCGAGCGTTGTCATCCTGGTAGACAGCCGGCGGTCCCATCTGCTGCAGTGTAGGCACAGCCAGCGGTCGAAGGATCTCATCCCGGTATCGGAGGCCAGTCAGGTTACCCTGTACATGATACAAGGGTGTTCTGTGGTGAAGGCTGAAGGCCCCCCAGACCATTACAGAACCTCCACCAAAGGCCACCTTTTCTTGGACAGTGGCGTCAATAAAGCGTTCCCCTGGGCGCCTCCAGACCCTCAGTCGGCCGTCGTTGTGGTTCAGGGTGAAGCGTGATTCATCACTGAACAGGACCTGGGACCATTGCTGACGTGTCCACCTCACGTGACGTCTGCAGAAGGCGCGGCGTGCTGCCCTATGGGCTGGAGTTAAGCGTGGCCGTACAGCTGGGCGACGAGAACGGAGGTTAAACCCATGAAGGCGGTTCCGTATGGTCTGCTGGCTGATGTTGATGTTAGTAGCCACCCTCAGCTGCCTTCGAATGATGCTGGAAGAGGCTGTTCTTGTCTGCAGGGCTTGTCGTTCAATGAGACGATCTTCACGTGGAGTTGTCTTCTTCGGTCGACCAGATCTGCGTCTTTCATGGACCCTCCCAGTGGCTGTGAAGCGTTGAATCAGTCTGACAATGACCGAGATGGACACCTGAAGTCGCCTGGCCACTTCTCGCTTGGGAACACCATCTTGGAACCATGCAACAGCTCGTCCCCTATCCAACTCGCTCAATTTTCGTCGTGGAGGCATTGTCAAATCAGGCCTAATACTGGTGGTATGTCTTCTTATAAAGCCAAGCAAGAGACAGCATCTCACACATAAACAGCAGTGCTTGCACGTGCATAATGGTTTTTCCATCTGGCTTGTGCAATGTGTTCATGCAGAACGATCCAAAACAAGGTCCTTTTTCGCAAGTTTCCGCTTTTTCTTTTGCTGCCAAGCTCAGTAATAGAGAATCACGTGCAATGTTTCCACTAACACAACATCGCCCACTTACAGCTGAACAAGAATTCATAACAATTTGGCTTGACTGAGAAATAAATAACCGGAGCGAACGGAGTTTATTGCGCACCTGTTTTCTCATAGTGATCCTTAACTTTTTGTGAGTAGTGTATATAAATTGTGTTGATTTGATATACTTTTTCTCCCAATGGGGATGGACAGTGCCTTATGCAAAGACAGCTGTTTCTACCTAAGAGAAGGTCTCATCAGTTTGTATGATCGGCCTGCAATTTGACTGTCCCGTGGATGTCAACTTGAGCCCCCAGGAGACTTCTACAAAAGAATGTGCTTCAGACATATCTTGGTATTTGATGTTGGTGTGGTGAGGTGTGGTGGGTTTGTCTGTAACGTGTGTGCGTGTGTGTGTGTGTGTGTGTGTGTGTGTTATGTTGTGCGTTGTGTGTTGCGTGTGCGGGGTGGCGTGCGCGTGTGCGCCGCGCGTGCGCGTGTGTTTCGCACGTGCGCGCGCGGCTCGCGCGTCTGTTTGTGTGTATGTTCCATTCTGATTGTTCACCCTGTAACTCACAACCACTGTACAGAATCGCTTCAAGCTTTTGTGTGGTGGTGTATTATGGTGCAAGGAGGGTCCCAACCGTGTGACCTTGACCCTTGGAGTTTGACGTTGAAAACCGGTCAGAACTAGGATAGTAACTAAAGGGTAATCTTCACTACTGGCCTAAGTTTTCCCTCCCTGGCAAACGGATCAATGATGGAGGACGGGAAGGGGTTTTGGGTGCTGATTAGTCCTGTGTGAAGGACAACCTCTGCTATTCATTTCTTATCTTTCCCATTTCTGTGAAAACGGGGGTGTATTTAGAATGGGAAACGAGGGCTGTGCGTTCCATCTGTCCGTGTGTGTGGTTTGTTTGTGTGTGTGTGTAGTGTGTTTGTGTTGTGTGTTTGTGTGTGTGTGTGTGTGTGTTGTGTTGTGTTGTGTGTGTGTGTGTGTGTGGTATGTGTGTAGTGTTGTGTGTGTGTTTGTGTGTTGTACGTGGTGTGGGGTGTGTACTGTTGTGTGGTGTGTGCGTGTGCGTGTACGTGTGCGTGCGTGCCGCGCAGCGTATCGTGTGTGTATGATGAAATGTGTTCTCAGCTCATAGCCTCAAGCACTGAACGATCATAAGAAACTTGGTAACAATGTTTCCTTATACCTTGCACATGCTGCAGATGTTGTCGATTCATCGAATACAAGCCAATACCAACGGTAAATCCCCTGTGATTCATTGTTTGAATATTTTATTTAAAAAAAACCTGATTATTTCAGATATGGACGGAATGTAAGCCAATTGAACATAGTCAAGATATCACCTAATAATATTTTGCTGTAGAGATCTAATTTATATTTATGCCTTTTACGATACGGTACATGTATTTACGCCAATCAATAATGACCCTAGCGTCCAAAAGTTAACGTCCTGAATTTCAACAGTACATTTTAATTTTATAAATGCAGGGGATATAACTCGACATTTAACAACTAGGAGCATGCACGTCTTTCCCAGTTTTATTTTTCATCTTAAATTATGAACATTTGTTATTGTATTTTTGCTTTTGTTTTGGTCTTAGCTTTGAACTGGGAATGCAGTGACCCTGGGAGTCTTTTAGCCAGGGTAGCCCAAACACCACAACAACACCATAATATAACAGGTGAATCGATTGCTTAACTGGCTGAAAAGTCTTCCATTATTTTGATGTAGTAATGCTATCTCCTCCCAAATGGCAAGCATATAAGTCAAAGTTTTCAGGGAGTTTGTTGTTTGTTGTTGGCGGGGCGCTTACCCTTGGCCTAAAAGACACGGGATCAATCCCGCGTTTGAACCACTATACTACAAAGTGCTTCAGCTCAGATGAGAACATTACGTGTGTGGGCCGCCACCTCCGTCTTCGGGGGAAGGGAGTTTGAATATTCTTTTTTTATTTTGTTATTTTGTTTGTTGAAATTGGAGTACCTTTATATGCTTAGCTATCTTGTTATCACTCCATTGCTTCCTTCCTTCCTCTGCTCGCGACCTTTGTCCACCAAACACAACCACCTCTCGTCATTAGCTCTTGGCACATATGTTTTTTTAAAGTTCCACGGCTGTAAAACAAGAATAATAATGGCGATTGAAGAACTCCTCGTAGACATAAAAATCCTTGCAGAACGAGAGAGAGGAAGAAGGGTGAAGAGAAGAGAGGGAGAAGAGAGAGGGCGGGGTAGAAAGAGAGGGAGAGAGAGAGAGAAGAGGAGAAGAGAGAGAGGAGAGAGAGAGAGAGAGAGACGAGAGAGAGGGAGAGAGAGTAGGTGGAGGTGGAGAAAAGAGAGAGAGAGTAGAGAGAGATAGAGAAGGGGCGGTGTAGAAAGAAGAGAGAGAGAGAAGAGAGAGAGAGAGACCAGGGGAAGGAACAGGAGAGAGGAGAGAGAGACAGAGAAGAGAGAGGGCTGGGGGGAGAGAGAGAGAAGAGAGAGAGAGAGAGAGAGAGGAGAGAGAGAGAGAGAGAGAGAGAGAGACAGAGAGACAGACCGAGAAACAACAGACAGACAGAGAGAGAATACGAATACGAATGACCCATAGAGAGAGAGAGAGAGAGAGAGAGAGGAGGAGAAGAGAGAGAGAAAGAGAGACAGAGAGAACAGAGAGACAGAGAGAGGGTTTATACCTTGTTAATTATTGTTTGATGTCATACTGACACTAGTCAATGAAAAGTCAACACTATCTTGACCCACCCTTATAGTGTTTGTTGGGTTGTTGTGGTTGTTTGTTTGTGGTTGTTTGTTTGTTGTTGTGGTGGTTGTTGTGTTGTTGTTGTTGTATTTTTGTTGTTTTCTAAACCCCTTCGATACATCTTTGTATTTTCTTTTGAGCCACGTAAGCGAACACTGATTTGTTGTGGATATGTTTTTTTGTTATTTAAAGCTTGTTCTGATTGTCAATAAATGAAATAAATATAACAGACAAAAGAAAGAGTTCAAACACAATAATCGTGAAATGTACGAGTAAATTTATGAAATGTCACGTGAAAAAACCCAAATGGGGAAAAAAAAAGGGGCCCCCTGTAACTGGCTGTGAGTGCGTGCATGCAGCTTTGTGCTTCTAGTCATCATAGTTTGACCAGGCTTGACTTCCCATAAAAAGGTCCGCCGAGAGGGAAACTGAAACGAAAAAACTCATTTTAAAGCAGCCTCAATTTGAACTTGGGGACATTTGTAATTGTGGGTCACAGCTACCCATAAAAAAAAACACCAAGTTACTTATCGTGGGCGCTTCAGTGTGTGTCTTTAAGATCCACCAGATCCGTTTCAAATCACGGGTTTCACGTTGTTTTCCCTCTATACTGGAAATAAATCTTGTTTTTGACCAAGTCTGACTCCTATAAATGGCCCAAATTCAACCAAACATCAGCTTAAAGAGCAAGCCTCAATTCAAGTTGGTGAACTGTGTAATGTGGTAGCTGTGACCCACAATACACAGTTCCCCACTTGAAATTGAGGCTGCTTCTTTAAGCTGATGTTTTCGCTTTGAATTTGGGGCCATTTATATGGGAGCAGACTTGGTCAAAACAAGATTTATTTCGTTATAAGAGGAAAACACTGAAACCCGTGATTTTGACACGTGATCTGTGGATCTTTAAAGACACACTACGCGCACGATTAAGTCGCCTTGTGGTTTTTTTTCTGGTAGCTGTGACCCACTTACAAATTCCCCCCCAAGTTCAAATGAGGCTGCTCTTTAAATGATGTTTTCTTTTCAGTTTGGGACATTTGTATGGCGGTCCAGCCTGGTCAAACTATATGACTAGAAGCACACACACAAAACCACACAACCCAACCCCAAAAAAACAACCGAAACCAACTAAACACCAACAAACAAAAACCCATCAAACAAGAAATACAAATCCAAAACAACACCACACCCACCAAAACAAACAACACCCAAACAAGACAAAACCAACCCCATACTAAAACCCACCCACCAACAGGATCCACCCACCCACCACACACCAACAAACAACCAACCACACAAACAACCAACCAAACCACACACAACAACAAATCACTACAAAAAAACAAAAAAACCACCACAACAACAACAACAACCACAACAACACCACAACACCCAACAAAACACTATAAGGGGGGGTCAAGATAGTGTTGACTTCATTGACCTAGTTTTCTAGTATGACATCAAACACTAATTAACCAGGTCCATACCGCTCTCTCTGTCTCTTCTGTCTCTCTCTGTCTGTCTGTCGGTCGGTCTCTCTCTATATTTTTCTATGTCTCTCCTTGTTTTCACATTTCGCATTCTCTCTCTGTCCTGTCTGTCTGTTTCTCTGTCTGTCTCTCTGTCTCTCTCTCATCTCTCTCTCTCCTCTCTCTCTCATCTTCTCTCTCTCTCTCTCTCTCTCTCTCGTCTCCCCGCCCTCTCTCGTCTCTCTTTCTCTCTCTCTCTCTCTCTCTGTCTCTCTCCCCTGTCTCTCTCTTCTCATCTCTCTCATCTCTCTCTCTGCTACCCCGCCCTCTCTCTCTCTCTCTCATCTCTCTCTCTCGTTGTCTCCCCGACCTCCACCTCTCTCTCTCTCTCTCTCGTCTCTGTCTCTCTCTCTCTCTCTCTCTAACATCTCTCTCTCTCTCTCATCGTCCATCTCTCTCTCTCTCTCCTCTCTTTCTACCGCCGCCCTCTCTCTCTCCTCCTCTCTCTTCACTTCTTCCTCTCCTCTCGTTTCTGCAAGGATTTTTATGCTACGATATTTCTTTCAATCGCCATTTTCTTTCTTGTTTTACAGCCTGAACTTAAAAACAATGTGCCAAGAGCTAATGACGAGGAGGTGGTTTGGTGGTGTTTGTTGGACAACAGGTCCGAGCAACGGAAGGAAGGAAGCAATGGAGTGATAACAAGATGCTAAGCCTATAAGTACCCAATTTCACAACAAATACAAAATAAAAGCATATCAAACTCCCTCCCCCGAGACGGAGTGTGGCGGCCCACCCCTTAATGTTCTCATCTGTAGGCTGAAGCACTTTTAGTATAGTGTTCAAACGCGGGATTGAGCCCTGGTGTCTTTTAGCCAGGTAAGTCGCCGCCGCCACAACAACACAACTCCTGAAACTATGTCTTATATGGCTTGCCATTTGGGAGAGATAGCATTACACATCAAAATAATTGAAGACTTTTCAGCATTAAGACAATCGATTTCACTGTTTATATTATGTTGTTGTTGTTGGTGTTTGGCTTTACCCTGGCTAAAGACTCCATGTCACTGCATTTCCCCAGTTCAAGCTAAGACCAAAACAAAAGCAAACATCTACCAGCATGTGTACCATGATAGACAGGTCTCTACCAGCATGTGTGCCATGATACACAGGTCTCTACCAGCATGTGTGCCATGATACACAGGTCTCTACCAGCATGTGTGCCATGATACACAGGTCTCTACCAGCATGTGTGCCATGATAGACAGGTCTCTACCAGCATGTGTACCATGATAGACAGGTCTCTACCAGCATGTGTACCATGATAGACAGGTCTCTACCAGCATGTGTACCATGATAGACAGGTCTCTACCAGCATGTGTGCCATGATAGACAGGTCTCTACCAGCATGTGTGCCATGATAGACAGGTCTCTACCAGCATGTGTGCCATGATAGACAGGTCTCTACCAGCATGTGTGCCATGATACACAGGTCTCTACCAGCATGTGTGCCATGCTACACATGTCTCTACCAGCATGTGTGCCATGCTACACATGTCTCTACCAGCATGTGTGCCATGATACACAGGTCTCTACCAGCATGTGTGCCATGCTACACATGTCTCTACCAGCATGTGTGCCATGCTACACAGGTCTCTACCAGCATGTGTGCCATGATACACAGGTCTCTACCAGCATGTGTGCCATGCTACACATGTCTCTACCAGCATGTGTGCCATGATACACAGGTCTCTACCAGCATGTGTGCCATGCTACACATGTCTCTACCAGCATGTGTGCCATGCTACACAGGTCTCTACCAGCATGTGTGCCATGATAGACAGGTCTCTACCAGCATGTGTGCCATGATACACAGGTCTCTACCAGCATGTGTGCCATGATACACAGGTCTCTACCAGCATGTGTGCCATGATACACAGGTCTCTACCAGCATGTGTGCCATGATACACAGGTCTCTACCAGCATGTGTGCCATGATAGACAGGTCTCTACCAGCATGTGTGCCATGATACACAGGTCTCTACCAGCATGTGTGCCATGATAGACAGGTCTCTACCAGCATGTGTGCCATGATAGACAGGTCTCTACCAGCATGTGTGCCATGATACACAGGTCTCTACCAGCATGTGTGCCATGCTACACATGTCTCTACCAGCATGTGTGCCACACAGGTCTCTACCAGCACATGATACACAGGTACCAGCATGATAGACAGGTCTCACCAGCATGTGTGCCATGCTACACATGTCTCTACCAGCATGTGTGCCATGCTACACATGTCTACCAGCATGTGTGCCATGCACATGTACACAGGTCTCTACCAGCATGTGTGCCATGTCTCTACCAGCATGTAAATGATACACAGGTCTCTACCAGCATGTGTGCCATGCTACACAGGTCTCTACCAGCATGTGTGCCATGATACAGGTCTCTACATGTGTGCTCTACCACCAGCATGTGTGCCATGCATACACAGGTCTCTACCAGCATGTGTGCCATGAGGTCTCTACACATGTGTGCCACTACACATGTCTCACACTGTTGTGCCAATATAAGAGCTCTTACCTTCTGACCAAACATGTGTGCCATGCAAACCTTCCATAGTGTCTACACTACTACACAAAAAGTTAAGGATACCTATGATAGAACAGGTGCTCTACCAGCATGTGTAGCCATGATACACAGGTCTCTACCAGCATGTGTGCCATGATACACAGGTCTCTACCAGCATGTGTGCCATGATACACAGGTCTCTACCAGCATGTGTACCATGATAGACAGGTCTCTACCAGCATGTGTGCCATGATGCACAGGTCTCTACCAGCATCGTGTGCCATGATACACAGGTCTCTACCAGCATGTGTGCCATGATAGACAGGTCTCTACCAGCATGTGTGCCATGCTACACAGGTCTCTACCAGCATATGTGCCATGATACACAGGTCTCTACCAGCATGTGTGCCATGATAGACAGGTCTCTACGAGCATGTTGTGCCAGATAGACATGCTGTTTCCTTTATGTGTTGGTTTGGAAGTCTGTGTTTGAAGAACAAGCGTGTGTTGGATGATGAGGTGAATGTGTGTAGTCAAGTTGTTGGAAAGAGAGAGATGGGTTTGAATGAGATGTACGAAAGACGAACCAAGCATAAAGCCAGGAAGATTGAAAATGACACCTCCCGTGTTTTGAACAAACATTACGAACTATTAGCCCTGCACGTCGCTACAAGCCTTTTAAAGCATCAACTCCAGGGCACAGAAATGGCTTCATCCCCAGATCCATCCACCTCCTATACTCATGATCCTATTAGGTTTAAACGTGTGTTCATCGTGTTAAAAGAAACTATGCATGCTTATCAGCCCATAGTGTATGTATCCACATATAATGTGCATCTTCAAGTGAGTATTATGTGTAACTTTTGCTCCTATCCATGCATGCTGAATGTCGATGTCTTTGTTATTCTGGCACCTGAACAAAATTTCTCCTTGGGAGATAATAAAGTGAAAGCTTGATTTGATTTGATAGTCCAGCCGCCGTGGCCTAGTGGTTAGAGTCGCGGACTACTGGCTGGGAGGCCTTCAGGTTCGAATCCCATCAGAGGCGAGGGTTGTTTCATGTCCTGGACCGACTCCTACCCAGAGTGAGTGGATATGGGCTCAATGGAAAGACTGAAACCACACAGTCAGCTTCATCCGCTTAACGGATGCGATTCTGAGAGTGTTGTTCTAATTTCAAGACCAACACTGCAAGGGTGTCTGTAGTTCTCGGGCATGGTTAACGCCTGGATATCATTATGAATGGAGCGTAGAATACAGCCCTGTCAGTCCAGTCTCAGACCGATATGAGAACTCCATGAGCATCATCATCATAGTCATCCGCCTCCATTTCCATCAATCATTAGAAAGAAAAAAAAATGTCTCCAATTGCAGGTGAGTTGCAAGCCCTGCTTTCATGGTGATCTTCATCAGTTTCGGTTTCCGATCCAGTCTTTGCCTTGGTGCGTTCGGGTCAAAGTCATGGGGATCAGTGTGTTCTGGGGAGCTGTCGGTGGACGGTCGTGGTGGCGCCCTTGGGAGGAGGACGATCACTCACGCTGATCTAATGTACAGACTAAGAGATTAGTGTCGTCAGTAGGGGGTATTAGTAGGTATCGTCCTGCACTACAGGCTCCACTGAAATCCACCATAAGTGACTCAGCAGCATTGCAGTGTCTCATCGGAAAGTTTGCCTCTTGACGGCCTTAACATAGATTCGCTCCCCTTGGACTGCTGGTCTCGGATTCTGCGACCTGAACGTGCAGAGGTGTGGCTGTGACTACAAACGGGCGGCTATGGGACTGTTCGGAATGAGCGGTGGGGAGCAATTTCATGGTGTGTGAGGAGATGGGCCAGCAAAAAAAATTAAAAATGATAGACATGTCTCTACCAGCATGTGTTCCATGATAGACAGGTGTGTGCGCGCGTGTGTGTGAGTGTGTGTGTGTGTGTGTGTGTGTGTGTGTGTGTGTGTGTGTGTTCTGTGTGTGTGTGTCATGTGTGTGTGTTTTGTTTTGGAGGGGGTGTGTGTGAAGAGGGGTGAGGCGAACTTAGGAAACCTAGCTATCAATTTAGTCCAACTATCAGCAGGATTTAACTTTGGGGTGAAGTTCTTTTTATGCGTCCTCTGGAGCCGGCCATTTGCAGTGAGTCGGCCTTCGGTGAAGCAATCATAGGAACCACAATGAAGATAAGCACAGCATCTCATTCAAACAACTTTTTATACACGTGTAAGAAGCAAACTTGATATATATGATATGATATGATATGATATGATATGATATGAGGGGTAATGATATGATATGATAAGGGCCCAGGGGATATGAAGATGATATTATCAGTTATTGTGACTTTGCTGTGGGATATTGCTTTTAGAGACATATCTCGAGACAGATAAAGAGTCAGACAGTTTCTATAGCCATGTGTAACTTGGTGTATTAATGATATGAGGGTTGTCACGAAATCCCCCGCTCGATCCTGATCAGAGATCGGGAGAGGTAAATCGCGAACCCCGAGGAGAGTCTCGCACGCCCAGACAGACAAACCTCGCAGGAGAAGGCACACGCGCACACCAGAAGTACAATACAAAACAAGACTATTTATTATAAGCAAGCACACACACACACTTACACAATTCAATACACTCAATGTTTAACAAATTATCTACACAATATACATGGCATTCAAAAGTTTGTCCAAAGAATAAACTAAAGCCGGCAACTTAACTGAATAACTAAAAGAGAGTTTGTAAGCAGAAACACAAAATTGAAGGGAAAAACGACGAAAGGGCAGACGAAGAAAAGAAGTCCAACAAAAACAGCAGAGCGTCCGAAGAAGAAGACAAAAGGGGAAAACAAAAGTCAGTAGAAAAACTGCTCCCCCTCCTGTGGCAGGCTACAGCAGCAGAAACAAAAGATGAGAGACGGCAGAGGTCGCCCCCAGACTCCTCAACAGGAACGTCGAAGCCTGGCCCGAACGCACAGACAGGCCCACAGATCGGGCCTAACACGGGGCCAGACAGAAAGGCGGGCGGCCTCCCACAGCCGGAAACGGAGAAAAGAGCGGTTGACCGGGCGGTCAACCAGGCAGCAACAGGTCAGGTCAGGTTCAGGCTCAGGATCAGGCTCAGGATCAGGACTCAGGATCAGGCTCAGGCTCAGGATCAAGATCAGGATCAGGCTCAGGATCAGGCTCAGGACTTTAGGAAAAACCAAAACAAAAACCTGGTTTTGAACACCCAGAGTAACAACAGTTTTGTGTTTACCCAAAAACTAATTCCCCAACAGTCCTCTTCAGGGATGTAAAAACCCACCCTCTTTAAACTTGGTTCTCTCCAAGAACCCCAAAACGCTGAACAACACTTTCTTTACAATCCTTTTCACACGACTCAGTCTAGGGGTAATATTTCATCAAAAGGATTAACTAAAAGGTTTCACTTTTTCTGGAACAACAAGGCTTTCATACATTTAGAAAATTCTAGCCTTTCAAATACAAAAATTAACAATTACATTCTTCTGAAAATTTCACAGCTTTTCAGGTACAAGAATGGACACTTAAATTCTTCTGAAAATATCACATAAAATTTCACCACCAAAAATATGTCCTTTCCATTCTCATTTCTTCCAGAAGGCGGACGAACTACAGGCAAAGAATGTATTTCCCCAAAATGGCATTCACAATGTACTTCAAAAGGTCAAAAAGCCTTGAAAACATTAATTACACTTTCTCTCAAAAATAAAAACAGAAACGGGTATGAACGCTTTACAAAGCCCCTATCAGCATAGCTAGAAGCGCAACTGGAATAACCCTCTGTTATCCAGCTCTCCGCAGAGTCTCTTAATACCTAATTAAGCTAGGACGATGACCGCGAGGCTAAACATAGGCCGCGAGGCTAAACATATACCGCAAGGCTAAACATAGGCCGCGAGGCTAAACATAGGCCGCGAGGCTAAACATATACCGCAACAAGGAATAATGCGCGCGCGTGCACGCATTTAGGATTCTGAATCTCTGTGAACTCAAAAACGCTTTGCACCGAAAAACGATTTGCACGGCCTAAACACACAATGGCGAGCCAAAACATTGATTCAAAAATATGTGCCGAGTTCAAGTACCAAATTCTACGACCGGCAAAAACCTATCCAACTGACAAGTCATGACCCAGCCAGTCAGTTCCTTAGCCCCTTATGCAAAAATCAAGAAAATAATAAGAAAAATGAACCAAAGAAAACGCACACAAATATACATGTTAGCAAACCTATAACTAGCTACTTTACATTGTTACGCGCGCGTTGTTGTACGAGTTTTAACGGGATTAATACTAATTTTATGCAGCTACTGACCAAACTTCCAAGTGGCGGAATGAAGAAGAAGAATCCTCCCCACAAGACAGTCGCAGCTCTGGTCTCGCCAAGGGCTCGGGGTAAGCGCGAGCAGGTGGAAGGGGTTCCGGACCGGCCACAGCTTTCTTCCAGGACTCCAGTGAACGCCAGGGACGATGACGGGGAAGGGAGGACGATGAGGAACCAAATAAAAAAGGGGTGAAGATGGCGATGAGGATGAAGAGAAGAAACGATGTCAGCCGAAGCTCTACAGCTTCGCTATCCCCACGTCTAGGACTCGTGCAGGATAAACAATTGATAACAGGATCCTTCAGGGACGTGGCCCTCACCACACCTCAGCACTGGGCGGCCGTAGGTGGACAGAACGATGAAAAGGAGAAAGGATGAAGCGATGAAGCGATGTTGCTTAACTGAAGGAAAAATATGGAGTGACGTTTGACCGGTCTAAAACTCATGAAGTCGCCAGTTGAATGTGGAGTCTCGCGAGAGGTCAGAGCTAACACGGGTTGCACGGATTTCACAAGTAGGTTGTCTCGATTAGGTTCAAAGAAGGAGAAAGATCTCGGGGTCCTTTGTGATCGAGTGGTAGACTGTGCCTTTCTCTGTCTGTTCAGAAGAACAATGTCACAAACTCGTGACAGCCTGTCACGTAGTCTTTGTGTCAGGGTTAACATACTAACACCATCATTTCGTGCAGCATTTTAATTTCGTGCAATTTACGTAAATTATTAGCATACAACCAACCATGAACAATAATGATCAGTATGTACCATAAATGATACAAGAACTACAAAGATTACGAAAATGCAACCAAATAACGAATTTTAAATGACCATCCAACATATTCTACCATTAGTTAGACTAACAAGAATAACAAATAGTTTGATATATCTTTCTTAATTGCATGTTTTTCCTTTAGAGTCAAAACGGACTATCTCAAGATAGTCCATTGACTTATTATTGAACTCACTGCGAAAACTAATAACTATGAATTAAAAAAGAATGAATGAAAATAATATAAAATAGGGATTATGCTATTTATATTTCTTCAGTCCTTTTTTAATAGAAGTTATTAGTTTTGG
>CM065684.1:60554785-60557285 GCA_017654935.2 Phymorhynchus buccinoides
CTGATAGCAGCCCTCTATTTCAATTACTGGGCAGCAATGCCGTGTTTTCCACAGCAGAGGGTTGTTTTCTTACTAAAAGTAAAAGGGTGGTGGTGGTTGGTTCATGGTTCGTCCCACGTGTGCTCTTTGTAGCCAATCGGACGCTATAAACCCAATTTTCATTCAGGGTTGTTTTCCAACCGGAACTTAGCGTCCTAACAGGGACTTAACTCGTCTGTTACTTCCTTTCGCATTTATAAAAATAAACCCTAATGTAGGGGCCTACCAGTTGGCTTAATAGACGATTTTCGGGGGGGGGGGGGGCGGGAGTGGGGGGGGGGGGGGGGGGGGGGGGGGGGCAGACTAGGGGAGATCACTTCGTGAAAATTAGAGTTAATTACCTCGACTTACTCGGTCAAAACCATAGCAACAGTGGCAGCATGGCGTCGAAGCTTGAAACCGCAGGATGCGAGTCAGCGACTTGCAAACATTTTGTTGTTAGAAAAATGAGGGGCAAACCGATAGAACTTGCACAATGTGACGTACAAATATAAATGACATCAAATTTAGAATGACGCACGGTGTTCTAAGTGATGTAAGTCTACTCAAACACACCAGGCGAGAGCTGGGGATCTACCTGATGGTAGAGTAGCTTTCCCTGTTTGACCGATTGAATTAGGCAAGATCACTCCCACACACCATGAAATTACTCCCTTTCATTATTTCAGAACAATTCCTATTGCCTAAGTGTGTTATTACCCTTCTTTTTTTTCCCTTTTTTTGTGATAACACGTTTAGACAATTACCCCTCGATTGAGAGACTTAGTGCGATTTTTCTCACGCCAGAGGGCATGACGCTCGTGTGGGGCTAATCCTCTCTATATTATTAGTTGGGGATAAAGAAAGAGAGAGAGACAGTGAGTGGTCCTACCATACCCTCTCTCTCTCTCTCACTACGCCCAAGTAAGAAAATCGCGTGATAAGCCCCTAGTGCATTGACTGCCCTCTGGCGTGAAAAATATCGCCATAGGTTGACCATTATCGCTGCACATTTTGCTAGCATACCAGTTGTTCACAACACTCAACACTAGTGTAGTCGTCGTTAGTAGGGGTCTAATGACTTACTGCCAAGACGGGCGCGAAAACGCCTAATTATGACAGCCTCTGATGTGTGTTTCTGTCATCACTTTTAAAACAGTTGCAGCATTCCTACGCTGGGCACGGTGGCTGTAGCGTCGTTGTCAGTGTGATTATTTAGAGCCGTATCTTCAGTCTGGCAGACTAATGGCTGCTTTATCACGCGTTGTGGGATAATAAATAATAAATGCACGTCTTCATCTGGCCACACAGAGTTGTGTAGCGTTCAGACAAGTTGCATTGGAACTACATTGCTTCCCCCTGTGGAGATACTGGGGGGTGTTTTGTACAAATAGCTACCCCCCCCCCCCCCCACACACACACACACACACACACACACACACGCACACACACAGCTTCTGGAAGTTGTTCGCTTGTAAGTTGACTTCCTCTAATCTGCCACTCTCTTTGACTCTGCCTCTTCCCTTTGTTTACTGTCATCTACTATCTTTATGCTTAGCTGGTCCATTCTGCTGCCTCATTTTCCCCCCCAAGACATTCTTACAAAGATTTTCTCCAGCCGAAGACGGACATGCTGGGCCTAACTATTTCTTAGTTAGGTGCATAACGACAGCATGCCGCATTTGCGCTCGTCATATTGGCAGTGAACTGTCAGAGCGGGAGAAGAAGAAGAACTACTTTGTACCAGACATATTCAAACTATCGAGCAATGTTGTTTTTGACTGTCGGCTTCAGTTATTGTAATCAATGCTTATCTTTTAGTCAGTATGTCTGCTTGTTTATGTCGTCATGTGTCTGTAGTTTGTCAGCTTGGCATTGTGTATGTGGTTTGCTGAGTAGAGGAATGATACAAGTTATCTCCTAGCATAACACCAACGATTTATAAACTTAAGGGACCCCACTCCAAAACAAAAGAAGAAGAAAAGAAAAAAGGAGAATATGAGGCTTTATATTGAACATTATCTGCCCCTGTCTCGTACACTGAGACGCGTGCGCCATCTACATAACATTATCGCTCTTGCATGTCATGCTAGATGATAACTCATCAGACCTGGCATTTCAGTACCTCCAGGATCTGCTCAGAGCATTGAATGATGGTTGGTTGATGGTCTGTCCCATATGTGCTGTTTTGCAGCCCGGAATGGACGTAAAACCTAACCTTCATTCATGTCATGAAGTTGTCTACCCCTGACTTGTCATTAGGTGGCATGGTCAACTCAGTCCTAAAATTATCGCCCTTCGTTGTCGCCAAGAAGTAGTATAAAGGCTCACTGGGATACGACTGAACGCCGTTCAGAAACGATGAAGAGCCATTTTGTCAGCAGGCATGACCTCCCCTTGATGTATGGTTTGCCCTCGGCAGAGGGCGCCTCAAGCTGCACGTGCCAGAAGAGATCTTCCTCGCCCCTCAGACTTCCTTCCC
>CM065684.1:60567285-60570353 GCA_017654935.2 Phymorhynchus buccinoides
TGACCGCATCTGGCTGTTCTGGCACTCGACGCAGCGAGTCCTCATGGAGTTGACCAGGGTGGTGAAGATCCTCTGTGGAAGCGCCTGCCACTCAGCCTGCAGCATCTGGTAGAGGTGCTGGGCATCCCTGGGAGTTGGGGTGGTTGCTCCTCACTTTGAACGATCCAGCTCATCAACGATACTCTCAATCGGGTTGAACCGGGACTGCATGCTGGCCACTCCTATTCAGTTGACTCCAGACTGCTAATAAAGGAAGTCGTTGACCACCCTTGCCCTGTACCTTAATCATCCTGGTAGACAGCCGGCGGTCCCCCCTGCTGCAGAGTAGGCACATCCGGTCGAAGGATGTCATCCCGGTATCGGAGGCCATGTTACCCTGTCATGATACAAGGGTGTTCTGTGGTGAAGATTGAAATGCCCCCCAGACTATTACAAACCTCCACCAAAGGCCACCTTTTCTTGGACAGTGGCGTCAATAAAGGGAATACCCTGGGCGCCTCCAGAATCAAGACGCCGTCGTTGCGGTTTGATTGTGCAGTAGAAGCGTGATTCATCACTGAACAGGACCTGGGACCATTGCTGACGTGTCCAACTCAAAAGTGACGTCTGCAGAAGGCGCGGCGTGCATGCCCTATGGGCTGGAGTTAAGCGTGGCCGTACAATATAAGGCGACGAGAACAGGTTAAACTAAATGAAGTCGGTTCCGTATGGTCTGCTGGCTTTGTTTATGTTAGTAGCCACCCTCAGCTAATAAGGATGCATGGAAGAGGCTGTTCTTGTCTGCAGGGTTGTCGTTCAATCGACGATCTTCACGTGGAGTTGTCTTCTTCGGTCGACCAAATTTGCGTCTTTATTATGTACCCTCACAGTGGCTGTGAAGCGTTGAAAAAGTCTGACAATGACCGAGATGGACACCTGTAAGTCGCCTTTAACGCCACTTCTCGCTTGGGAACACCAAAACTTGGAACCATGCAACAGCTCGTAGAATCCAACTCGCTCAATTTTCGTAGTGGAGGCATTGTCAAATATTTATAATACTGGTGGTATGTCTTCTTATCTAAAGCCAAGCAAGAGACAGCATCTCACACATAAACTGAGTGCTTGCACGTGCATAATGATTTTTCCATCTGACTTGTGCAATGTGTTCATGCAGAACGATCCAAAACAAGGTCCTTTTTCGCAAGTTTCCGCTTTTTCTTTTGCTGCCAAGCTCAGTAATAGAGAAAAACGTGCAATGTTTCCACTAACACAACATCGCCCACTTACATGTTGAACAAGAATTCATAACTATTTGGCTTGAAAACGAAATTGTTAACAGGAGCGAAAGGAGTTTATTGCGCAAATTTACATGTTAGTGATCCTTAACTAACTAGAGTAGTGTACATTGTTACGCGCGCGTTGTTGTACGAGTTTTAACGGGATTAATACTAATTTTATGCAGCTACTGACCAAACTTCCAAGTGGCGGAATGAAGAAGAAGAATCCTCCCCACAAGACAGTCGCAGCTCTGGTCTCGCCAAGGGCTCGGGGTAAGCGCGAGCAGGTGGAAGGGGTTCCGGACCGGCCACAGCTTTCTTCCAGGACTCCAGTGAACGCCAGGGACGATGACGGGGAAGGGAGGACGATGAGGAACCAAATAAAAAGGGGTGAAGATGGCGATGAGGATGAAGAGGAGAAACGATGTCAGCCGAAGCTCTACAGCTTCGCTATCCCCACGTCTAGGACTCGTGCAGGATAAACAATTGATAACAGGATCCTTCAGGGACGTGGCCCTCACCACACCTCAGCACTGGGCGGCCGTAGGTGGACAAAACGATGAAAAGGAGAAAGGATGAAGCGATGAAGCGATGTTGCTTAACTGAAGGAAAAATATGGAGTGACGTTTGACCGGTCGAAACTCATGAAGTCGCCAGTTGAATGTGGAGTCTCGCGAGAGGTCAGAGCTAACACGGGTTGCACGGATTTCACAAGTAGGTTGTCTCGATTAGGTTCAAAGAAGGAGAAAGATCTCGGGGTCCTTTGTGATCGAGCGGTAGACTGTGCCTTTCTCTGTCTGTTCAGAAGAACAATGTCACAAACTCGTGACATACCCCCCTTCCGGAAAAGCACGTACTGGGTGAAAACACTCATCGTGTCGCAGCCTGGGACGTCGCCAAGTTGTCCTCTGAAGGTTTGGCTTGTGCAACCTTCCGCACTCTCTCTTCCTCTGGCAAAACATGTCCCCATTTGATGAAGTGACCAAGGGACGACACTTCGCTCTTGCTGGTCTCACACCTACTGGATCGGACCGCCAGACGGACTTCACGTAGCCGCCGGGAGATACGCCGGAGGACCTGCGCTTGTCTCTGGCAAAGTGGGTCCAATAAAAACCCTGCTGTACCCTCTCTTGAGTCCGGCAGGTGCTCATGTGTCCAACCAAGGGTGCGTCATGAGCCACTTTCTGCACCGGTGGGGGTTCAACAACTTGCTTGGCACCAGTGCGGTCGTTCTGATGGTGGCTGCAGAGTATCCCTTTCTCCTCCTCAAATGAGATAGAGCTGGTCTTGGTAGCCCTAGGTTCAGCGTCCAGTAACTCCCTCACCCTATCCAGCTGGCTGTCCTGCAACTGAAGCTTGCGGGGCACCTGTGGTGTCACCTCCTCCGCAAACACTTCCAGTCCCGGTCGGACAATGGGTTGGAGTTCATCCACCTTCTTGGCCATGGCGCGAGTAACTGCGCCCACGTAAACTTTCTCGGGGAGAATAGACGCTAGGGTCTGCTCCGTCCCATCCTCGAAGCACACAGTATTCCCCAACAGCAATGAACACGCCGGTTGCTTAAGGGCCACTGCCCATACCTTGCCTTCGAAGTAAGGGGTGCACAACTCCACCAAATAGGTAGGGCGACGACACACAAATTGGGCTTCAACTCCTGATACTTCGCACACCGGTCCTCTGGGCGCCCCAGATGGTACGAGCTCTTCGTCCACGAAAATGGCCGTGGCGCCGGTGTCTCTGACGCTGTCAACTACTTTTCCAGCCACTCTGGAGGGGAAGACAGGACATCCCTCCCTGCATGGTGAAGAAGCA
>CM065684.1:60570853-60585853 GCA_017654935.2 Phymorhynchus buccinoides
TTGCATTAATATAATAAAGTGGGTCATTGTAATTGAGTTATTGTATTAATATGATAAAGTGGGTCATTGTTATAATTGTGTTATTGCATTAATATAATAAAGTGGGTCATTGTAATTGAGTTATTGTATTAATATGATAAAGTGGGTCATTGTTATAATTGTGTTATTGCATTAATATAATAAAGTGGGTCATTGTAATTGAGTTATTGCATTAATATAATAAAGTGGGTCATTGTAATTGAGTTATTGCATTAATATAATAAAGTGGGTCATTGTAATTGAGTTATTGCATTAATATAATAAAGTGGGTCATTGTAAATTGAGTTATTGCATTAATATAATAAAGTGGGTCATTGTAATTGAGTTATTGTATTAATATGATAAAGTGGGTCATTGTTGTAATTGAGTTATTGCATTAATATAATAAAGTGGGTCATTGTAATTGAGTTATTGCATTAATATGATAAAGTGGGTCATTGTTGTAATTGAGTTATTGCATTAATATAATAAAGTGGGTCATTGTAATTGAGTTATTGCATTAATATAATAAAGTGGGTCATTGTTGTAATTGAGTTATTGCATTAATATAATAAAGTGGGTCATTGTAATTGAGTTATTGCATTAATATAATAAAGTGGGTCATTGTAAAGTGGGTCATTGTAATTGTTTATTGCATTAATATAATAAAGTGGGTCATTGTAATTGAGTTATTGCATTAATATGATAAAGTGGGTCATTGTAAATTGAGTTATTGCATTAATATAATAAAGTGGGTCATTGTAATTGAGTTATTGCATTAATATAATAAAGTGGGTCATTGTAATTGAGTTATTGCATTAATATAATAAAGTGGGTCATTGTAATTGAGTTATTGCATTAATATAATAAAGTGGGTCATTGTAATTGAGTTATTGCATTAATATAATAAAGTGGGTCATTGTAATTGAGTTATTGCATTAATATAATAAAGTGGGTCATTGTAATTGAGTTATTGTATTAATATAATAAAGTGGGTCATTGTTGTAATTGAGTTATTGCATTAATATAATAAAGTGGGTCATTGTAATTGAGTTATTGCATTAATATAATAAAGTGGGTCATTGTAATTGAGTTATTGCATTAATATAATAAAGTGGGTCATTGTAATTGAGTTATTGCATTAATATAATAAAGTGGGTCATTGTAATTGAGTTATTGCATTAATATAATAAAGTGGGTCATTGTAATTGAGTTATTGCATTAATATGATAAAGTGGGTCATTGTAACTGACGTAACCAGATTAGTTTTTGTGATTTACCCCACTAACTGAATTATTGACTGATGTAATTGGGTCATTGTTGAATAATGTAATTAGATCATTGTGATTTGATGTAATTAGGTCATTCAACTATGATATTAATATTGGGTCATTGTTTATGTAACTGGATTATTGTTAATGCTGTTATTGTATCATTCTATTATGATGTAATTGAATCATAGTATTTTAATGTAATTGGATTCTGGTGTAATTGGATCATTGTTGAATAATGTAATTAGGTCATTGTAATTTGATGTAATTAGGTCATTCAACTATGATATTAATATTGGGTCATTGTTTATGTGTCATTCTATTATGATGTAATTGAATCATAGTATTTTAATGTAATTGGATTCTGGTGTAATTGGGTCATTGTAGTATGATGTAATTATGTCATTCTACTGTGACATAATTGGGTCATTGTAGCATGATGTAATTGGGTTATTGTAATTCGATGTAATTGGGTCATTGAATTGTGATATAGGTCATTGATGTGGGTCAATGTATATGGTGTAACTGGATTATCGTTTATGATGTAGAATTAATCTTTTTTTAATGAAATGATTATCATAATGATAATAATAATGGAAATTTATATAGCACTCTTTCTCACATGAGCTCAGTATGCTTTACATTGATAACAAGCACAAACAAATAATGAATCATAATTATGATAAAATTGGGTCATTGTTTTTTATGTAATTGGGTCATTTCTTGTGATGTAATTGCATCATTGTTGATGATATCAGCTAATCGTTTTATTATAACTAGCGCAACGCCTAGTACTGGCAATACACCGTACTGGTAACGCCTAGCAACGGTAACGCCAAGTACTGGTAACGCTGAGTACAGCAAATGTGAAGCGATTCGGTTAAGAAACGGCGGAGTTATAAGGCCCCGTTTCCCGTTGGTGCTGCTCTGAGAGTGACGCGCTCTACCGATTCTCTTCAAATTTGCTGCCAGGCTTTGCCCGGGCCATAGCAAGCCTGACAGCAAATTTGAGGCGATTCGGTTAAGAAACGGCGGAGTTATTCGTGAAAAGGTGAAGCGGCGTATAGCGCGCGCGTTTCTGAACCGATTCGCTTCCGGTTTGGCACACCGATAGTCACCGTCCCCGGTCATCTACCTGCCAAATTTGAAGGCACTCGGTCCAGAAATGCCGGAGATACGGGCGCCGAGAGTCTGGCGGATACGCGTTTCGCGCATTTGCGAAACCGCGCAAATGACACGGCCGCCCCGGTTGCCGTTGCCATCGCCCTGTTAGGGCTCACAGCAAATTTGAAGCGATTCGGTAAAAAAACGACGGAGTTATAAGGCCCGTTTTGTGTTTCAGACAGACAGACACACACACACACGGACACTTGGCTTTTTACTATATGATGTAATGGGATCATTGTATTGTAATGTTACTGGATCAAATTAGAGCGTAAGTGGTGTATCTTATAATATTAATGGGTCAGTGTGTGTGTTGCTCATTTGTATGCATTTTGTGATGAAGAATCCATACATTTGTGTTGTGTAATGTGCAATCATATTGCACAGCATTCTTTGTACCTCAGTATTGTTTTATGATTTGGGGACTTGCCAATGATTTTAAAAAAAGTGTTCATAAAATAATCTGATTTCTACAGATTTCTATTTTATATGGCTCTATTGCCTTTCAAACATTCTTTGCTACCTCTTAGTCCTAAAGATTTTTGTTGTTTGTGCTATGTTATGCTGCGATTTAAGCCAGTCCACTTGTACGAACCAAAAGATGAATGTATGCTTTTCGTCATTCCTTTTGCTTTGTGCCATAGTTTTTATATATATACGTATTTAAAATTCAGTCACAAACCAATGTTTGAGTCTGTAAGCTCAAAGAGAAGAGCTAAAATAGCATGTATACACAGCATTTATATATGTAAAAACAGAAACAAAAACAAACCCTGTATCTGGAACTCTGTGTCGCATTGCTTCTGTTCGTCATCTTCTCTCTGAAGACGCCACCAAAGCTCTTGCCTCTGCCTTTGTTCTCTCTCGCTTAGACTACTGCAATTCCCTTCTTGCTGGTTGCCCACAAAATCTCCTCGCTAACTTTCAGAAAATTCAGAACAATGCTTCTCGCCTTGTACTGAGGTGTTCCAAATTCTCTCACTCTACCCCAATGCTTGAATCTCTTCACTGGCTTCCTGTCGGAAGGCGTATCGAATACAAGCCCTCTCTGCTCTGTTACAAATCCCTGAATGGTCTGGCTCCTTCTTATCTCACTGATCTCCTGAACCTTTACACACCTCTTAGACAGTTACGCTCCTCTTCTGACACTTCTCTCCTCCAGATCCCTCGTTACCGCACCAAGACCCTTGGCGAACGCTCCTTCTCTTTCCAGGCCCCCTCCACTTGGAATAGACTCCCTTTACCTCTCCGTTCTGCCAACTCCCTTTCTTCATTTAAGTCTTCTCTCAAAACTACTCTCTTCAAATCATAGCCTGCTATATTTCTTTTCAAAGTACTGTGCCCCTGCCATCCACATGTGTTTGTGTGCATGCGTGTTGTGTGTGTGTGTGCTTGCAGTGCGTTCGTGTGTGTGTTTGTGTTTAGTGCGTGCATGTGTTTGTGTTTAGTGCGTGCGTGTGGGTATAATATATTTTTGTCGTTTATTTATTTATATTGCTTGCTGGTTTATTAATTTATTATTGTATGTGCTTAGGGCTTTTTCTAAGATTAGGCGCTATAAATGATTATTATTATTATTATTATTATTATTATCAATTTACTGGGTTTTTTTACAGCAATTGGATGAAACATCTGAACTTCTAGAAATCCTATTACGTCATTTTAAATGAAAGAGCTCATGACTTAAAAACAACAACAACAAAACCTACTATGCATGTGTCAAAATATTTCAAACACATTTTGAACTAGAATTTGTGTGACCCGCCTTCACATTAAAAATATATGTGTTATTCATTTTTCTCTCTCTCTCCACCTTTACCCACCAAATATAATCTATCTCTGTCTGTCTGTCTCTATGTTAGTCTGTATCTGTCTCTCTCTCTGACCTGGCACATAACATCAAGGCACATGTCTATTTCATCTCACCCCTCTAAACTGAAAGGCTTGGGAATCCAAGAGCCACGGGAAGGCTTGGAAATGGGAAGGGTACAAATGAATGAGTCGAGCCCCCTGCGCAATTTGATCCCAGCATTGGGTTCTTCTGTGCCCAATCATGTCTTCAACCTGTTTCTTCTTTGCCCAATCATGTCTTCAACCTGTTTCTTCTTTGCCCAATCATGTCTCCAACCTGTTTCTTCTTTGCCTAATCATGTTTTCAATCTGTTTCTTCTTTGCCCAATCATGCCTTCAACCTGTTTCTTTTTTGCCTAATCATGTTTTCAACCTGTTTCTTCTTTGCCCAATCATGTCTCCAACCTGTTTCTTCTTTGCCTAATCATGCTTTCAATCTGTTTCTTCTTTGCCCAATCATGTCTTCAACCTGTTTCTTCTTTGCCCAATCATGTCTTCAACCTGTTTCTTCTTTGCCTAATCATGCTTTCAATCTGTTTCTTCTTTGCCCAATCATGTCTTCAATCTGTTTCTTCTTTGCCTAATCATGTCTTCAATCTGTTTCTTCTTTGCCCAATCATGTCTTCAACCTGTTTCTTCTTTGCCCAATCATGTCTTCAATCTGTTTCTTCTTTGCCCAATCATGTCTTCAACCTGTTTCTTCTTTGCCCAATAGTGTCTTCAACCTGTTTCTTCTTTGCCCAATCATGTCTTCAACCTGTTTCTTCTTTGCCCAATCATGTCTTCAATCTGTTTCTTCTTTGCCCAATAGTGTCTTCAATCTGTTTCTTCTTTGCCCAATCATGTCTTCAACCTGTTTCTTCTTTGCCCAATCATGCCTTCAATCTGTTTCTTCTTTGCCCAATCATGTCTTCAACCTGTTTCTTCTTTGCCTAATCATGTCTTCAATCTGTTTCTTCTTTGCCCAATCATGTCTTCAACCTGTTTCTTCTTTGCCCAATCATGTCTTCAATCTGTTTCTTCTTTGCCCAATCATGTCTTCAACCTGTTTCTTCTTTGCCCAATCATGTCTTCAACCTGTTTCTTCTTTGCCCAATCATGTCTTCAATCTGTTTCTTCTTTGCCCAATCATGTCTTCAATCTGTTTCTTCTTTGCCCAATCATGTTTCTTCAATCATGCCTGTTTCTTCTTTGCCCAATCATGTCTTCAATCTGTTTCTTCTTTGCCTAATCATGTCTTCAATCTGTTTCTTCTTTGCCCAATCATGTCTTCAATCTGTTTCTTCTTTGCCTAATCATGTCTTCAATCTGTTTCTTCTTTGCCTAATCATGCCTTCAATCTGTTTCTTCTTTGCCTAATCATGTCTTCAATCTGTTTCTTCTTTGCCTAATCATGTCTTCAATCTGTTTCTTCTTTGCCCAATCATGTCTTCAATCTGTTTCTTCTTTGCCCAATCATGTCTTCAATCTGTTTCTTCTTTGCCCAATCATGTCTTCAACCTGTTTCTTCTTTGCCTAATCATGCCTTCAATCTGTTTCTTCTTTGCCCAATCATGTCTTCAATCTGTTTCTTCTTTGCCTAATCATGCCTTCAATCTGTTTCTTCTTTGCCCAATCATGTCTTCAACCTGTTTCTTCTTTGCCTAATCATGTCTTCAACCTGTTTCTTCTTTGCCTAATCATGCCTTCAACCTGTTTCTTCTTTGCCTAATCATGCCTTCAATCTGTTTCTTCTTTGCCTAATCATGTCTTCAATCTGTTTCTTCTTTGCCTAATCATGCCTTCAACCTGTTTCTTCTTTGCCTAATCATGCCTTCAATCTGTTTCTTCTTTGCCCAATCATGCCTTCAATCTGTTTCTTCTTTGCCTAATCATGTCCTGAAAACAAATTCCAGGAGCATCTCAGATTCACTCATCTATCATGTTCTGTAGTCATTCTGGTTTTTCACTCAACTCTGACTCAGAAACGCAAAAACTAACTTATGTCTTTGATTTTAATGTATTTTTGTGATTGACTCACTTATTCATACATGTATGTAAATGTCACTTTTTGTGTGTCTAATGTTGAGAAATGCATGTTGATGGGGGGGGGGGGAAGTTCCTGGAGAAACTAAAGCGCATTAAAAGCATGTATGCAAAGTGTTGCACCACTGAGTTGTGTGGTTGAAGAGAACTTTGCACTAAGTACAACATTGTCCCTTTAATAATAATAATAATAAATAACATTTATAGAGCGCTCTTTCTCTCTTGAGCTCACGGCGCTTCACAATGGTTTAAATAAATACATAAATCATAAATAAGCTACTACAATATCAACGATCACAAACATGCACACAGCCACAAACACAACACGCACGCACATGCACACGCCCACACCCACATACGCGCGCACACCCACCCACCCACAATGTGGGGGACATCATTTTAAGGCAGGAAACAGGACAAGGAAGAAATCAGAGGTATTGCCGGAAGAGGTGAGTTTTAAGAGCGGTTTTGAAAGACTGGAAAGATTTAGCAGAACGAAGTTCATATGGTAGGGTGTTCCAGACAGAAGGGGCGCTGAAAGAAAATGAACGTTCACCATTTGTCTTAGTGTTAGTACGAGGAATAGAAAGGATAAGTTTGTCAGAAGAGGAACGGAGAGACCTGGAGGGGTGAGTACAGGTGAACGAGATCAGAGAGGTAGGCAGGACCAGATGAATGGACAGCATTGAAACAGAGAGCAAGCAATTTTATACTTTATACTTGCCTCAACTGGAAGCCTCTTGAGGTGGGGTTTGATGTGGTCTGTACGAGGAACTTTAAGGATTAACTCATTAAGCGAACTGCATTGTTCTGAAGTTTGTTGAGGACAGCCTACAAGTAGGGAATTGCAATAATCGATGCGAGACAGTACAAAAGCTGACACTAGTCTTGGTGGCTTCAACTGTGAGATAGTGACGAATGGCACTAATACGACGGAGTTCAAAGTTCACATTGCGAATCAGAGTCATGACATGGCTGATTCCTCGGGTCCAAGGATCAGTGGGGAAGTCACTGGTGGCATGCCCTCTGGTGACTGCGCTGCATCTCAATTGCGCCTGTTTCAGTTACTCCTACACTCTATTTGCGCCTGTGTCAGTTGTGCCCATTGAAATGGTTCAAATGCTTCATGAGAAAATTAGACATTGTTTAAGATGATCACCCAAAACACAACACTGTTCATTGCAAGCTTTCGTATCTATCAAGATTTAGCGCCGTATAAATAGTGTATATATGTTGTTGTCGTTGTTGAGTTGCTCAGCAAGATTATACTCTCTTCATTATTATTATTATATTTCTCCGCCTTGTGCCAATTGTTTTCAGTCTTTGTCAGGGATACCAGCTGGTTTGAGTTGACGCTTCAGCTGGTCTTTGAAGCGCTGACAGAGTGGGGCTCCTCTGTCACGTTTTCCCTGACAGAGCTCTCCTCTAGAACACCTTTGTAAATTCTCGTGTCCAATCCATGCGTGACAGATGTCCCGCCCAGCGGAATAACAACTGAGTAATAATTACGCAGTGGCTTCGATGCGGGTGGGTAGGGTGGGTTGTGGTTCCTCCCCCAGTTTTAGTCATTTTTAACCTCTTCCTGACCTTTGTAAAGTGGTCATCAGATGTATACGTTCGCAGTCTCACTAAACCCGAGTACCCACCTGGGTCAACGGAATTTTCCTCTCACTCAAAACTATGCCTTTCGGTCATTACTTAGTGGAAAAAAATGAATCGGATGAGACGATAAACCGAGGTCCCCTTATGCCCATGCGCTTATACACATTAAAACCAGTGGCAATGAAGAAAAAAAAAATTCCATGCCGAACTTCTTCTTTCTTATCTATGATCAAAATCTGGGATATAATCGCATCGCTTAAAAAAAAACTCGGGGGGGGGGGAGGGTTTTTTTCTCCCGTCCGCAATGGCTTGGATATAAGCTCTCAAGAGGTTGGGAGACGCCTCTGTGACTATTAAGTACTGAATACTAAATACCAAATACCTTTCTTTTCGTGTATAATAATTGAATAGAAAGAAGACAAAAGCTGTTTACAAGTAATTTGGTAGGCAAACATTTTACCATACCATGATGCTGCTAAAACTTCTAACTACAGGCGAAAAGAAATAGTGCATATATTTTTTTCTATGCGATGTGTGATATAAGCTAGCTTATTTATATTAGGGCCAGAGTCAAAGAAGTGATCACACTGGAGAGGGTTTCATGTTTTATTGAATTGATATTTAGACTATGCATTGAGTCCTGAACTGAAAGGATGTTTGCCGAGAAACATTGAAGTCGTTCAAAAAAGGGAAAGTTTTTCTCATACCATTTGTATAAAAAACAGACATTCTAAACATATAAAGCACTTGATCTCTTTTGGATCTTTTTTATCACAGCTTGTTCATTTGTTCCGCTCTCTCTCTCTCTATTCTCTCTCTAAATGTTGAGCAGAAGAAAAAAATATGAGTCTCTCTTTCTCTGTTGGTCTAGAGAGACTGTCCATCCTTACATTTTCAGCCCCCAATTCATTTCTTTCTCTCAAATAACTGAATATGTGGACGAATGCGCATAAAAGCCAACGCGTTTCGGATATAAGAAAACTTGGATATACGTCATGCAAAACATGATCTCCCTTCGATTTTCTTATAACCGAGTTTTGCTGTATTTTGTGTGAGTGCGTGTGTGAGAACAGAACGAGGCTAACCAGCTAAACTAGTGGACCATTATACAACGAAACTTGGCAGAATGGTGCCACATGCCATGAAGATGGTGTACTGATCTGTCAGTTTTACCAAATGACAAGCCACATAAAAGTAGTTCCAGTGAGTCTGACCTTAGAATAAACGAGCCACGCACTTTTATTTCTGAGTTGCTGCGTGTTAAGCGTTTCTGGCTCAGCGGAAACAGTAGTTCAAACGGTCGGTGCCTTGGCGAATTCCCGTGTTTTCGGTTTCTGGCTTTTGTTTGGTTCTTTGCGTTGATGTGACAGTACGGTTTGTCTTTGAGATAATGTTTTTCTAGTTTTAAACTTCCAATGGGATGTAACATTTTGCCTGGCTCCTGTTAGGAATAGGCTAGTGCTGTGACTAGGTCAGGGGTATTTTTGTATGGCTCTGGATCCTCATCCAAGAAAAGCCAAGTGTCCGTGTTTCTTATCTGTGTTTTGCTGTAGCAACACAAAAATGGCCTTATAACTGCGCCGTTTTTATCGACCGAATCGCTGTAGGCAAATTTCCTGTCAGGCCTAATGGGGCGATGGCAACGGCATAATGTCCGAGGCGGCCGTGTCCATTTGCGCGGTTTGGCAAATGCGCGAAACGCGTATCTGCCGGCCTCTCGGCGCCCGTGCATGCATCTAGATTCGATTGCCTTCTGGATTTAGAGGTTGTAGATGATGCTTTTACAGTGACTATCGTTGTGCCAAATACCGGAAGCCCAATCGATTTCAGAAACCATATGCGCGATATACGCCGCTTCACCTTTTCACAAATAACTCCGCCGTTTTTTTAACCGAATCGCTTCAAATTTATTGTCAGGCTTGCTATCGCAGGGGCAAAGCGTTTATAGAAAAACCTGTTATAGTAAAGGAAGAAGAATCGGGAGAGCGCGTCACTCTCAGAGCAGCGCCAACTGGAAACAAGGCCTTTATAACTTTAAGCCGTTTCTTAACCGAATCGCTTCAGATTTGCTGTACTCAGCGTTACCATTACTGGCGTTACCGTTGCTAGCGTTAAACGTTACTAGGGAGAGCGCATCACTCTCAGAGCAGCACCAACTTTTGTTTGGGCCTTATAACGTCGCCGTTTCTTAACCAAATCGCTTCAAATTTGCTGTACTCAGTTTTACCAGTACTTGGGTTACCGTTACTAGGCGTTACCGTTACTAGGGAGAGCGCAACACTCTCACTGCAGCGCCAACGGGAAATGCTTGCCTGTATAACTCCACCGTTTTTTCCGTATCGCTCAATTTGCTGTACTCAGCTGACAATCAGTACTTGGCGTTCCTGATCCAAGGCGTTAACTTTACTAAGTGACTCAGTTACTCGGAAATGCGCTTCATATTATTAAATGGAAGCTAAGGAAAAATCCTGAAGGTTAAAATACTCGCACTATTGTAGTTACAAGCACCATCTGTCGGACTTTTGCTTGACATGCATGTCAAGATACACACTTCATCTATTCAAAACCTATTCCGCTATTTTGCTGTGCAGAAATATTAAAATTTTGCACGTTTGAAAAGTTGATTTTGAAGTTGTGTGTGAAGGTGAAAATGTTGCTCGCGTGTCAATTGGCATTATTTTGAAGCTGCGTCATGAAGCTACCTTCGGAAAACACGAAGTTTGCCAAAGTTATTCAAGTTGGCTATGGCTTGTACCCACGTGTCGTCATATCCGGCCACAAGGAGCACGCCATATTATGGGAGACCGCCATCTTAGTCAGTAACTTTGTTTGAAAAATGCCAGGACTAGGATGGCGACACTTCCGTTGGAAGGGTCGAGATGCGCACGCAGGTGGGGGGGAGCTATACATGCAAAGTTTGGGTCGTCTGCTTCGCCTACAGTGTGTGTGTGTGTGTGTGTGTGTGTGTGTGTTCACAACATCATTTTTTTTTTAAAGGAGAGGGGAGTGGGCGGAAGGGAGGGGGCACTACCACATATTTTGTTGTATATTTTCTTCATTATTTCCATCTAACCAGTTCTCCTTAGATCGCTCAGACATGTTCCTATCAATTATGAACGCAGATGCTTCATGCTGCCGTGCGGAGCACGGGTTTATCTAGTGAACTTTAATGAAGTGACTGTTAATTGGAAGTGGGCTTCTAATGGGATGAACATACTGGATTGCGTTGTGGATTTAAAGGGGCACCCTGAAGGATGGAGTTTTGCCAGAAACACGTCCAGATCACCAGGAAAACACCCTTTACAGAGATCGCAACACTCGCTTTGCTCTGGTTTCCTAGAAGTCAAATCGGCGATTCCTCCTTGGTGGAGGTGCTGGAAGTCAAATTATTTCAATGAAGGAGAAAGCATGTGCAAACCTCCGCCTATGTTAATGGAAGGGAGGCAACTAATCCTGAAGGTTAAAATATGTGCACTATTGTAGTTACTTCCCTTGGATTGTGAGAGAGAGACTGTATGCCAGTCAGTCGTATCTGATTATGACTTCCAGATAGAAAAGGAGGTGACTGCTATTCTGGACAGCTGGGCTGAAATCTGTTAATAGTAGAGAGAGAGAGAAAATGTGTGTGTGTGTCCGACTATGACTGCCAGATAGTAGAGGAGGCGACTACCACTCCGGAGGGTTAGACCGGAATTTGTTTAGAGTGGTGGGGAGTGGTGTGAAACCAGGAGTTAGTTTCTAACCCCACTTCTTAATCAGCATGATCCAATGAAAGTACCGTAGGGGGGTGGGGGGTGGGGGCATTTTGAACCTCTGGTGCAAATCTCTGCTAGTTAACAACAAAAAACCTGCCGCGAAGCGTAGCGAGCGGGGTGAAGCTGCTAGTAAATTAATAAATTAAGGGGTGAATGGTTCTTTGAAATATAATATTATAGCAATAAAATGTGAGGAGGAGGAGAAGAATAGCCTTGGAAGTGACAGTAAGATGGTGCCATTCAACCTGACAATAATACAGTGATGATCCACGGCGCAACGACCTAACACGTCACACTGCTTCACCTGTCCTCGAATTCTCTGTCTACCCCCCCCCCCCCCCCCCCCTCAACCTCCTGCCCGTTATTAATGACAGTGGCTGTTAGCCACATAAATCTCCCCACCCCCACCCCCTTCTCCCCTCCAGGAACGTCCCAACTGGTCCTTTCCCATTTGGTCCTTTCCCACTTTGCCCTTTCTAATTCTGTGTAACTTAGCAAAAGTGGAAATACCGTTTCGCCCTTTCATTCCTTTGGCAAAGACTGCTATCTTTCTCTCTCTCTCTCTCTCTCTCTCTCTCTCTCTCTCTCTCTCTCTCTCTCTCTCTCTCTCTCTCTCTCTCTCTCTCTCTCTCTCTCTCTCTCTCTCTCTCTCTCTCTCTCTCTCTCTCTCTCTCTCTCTCTCTCTCTCTGTACGTCTCTCTCTCACTCTCGTTCCTTCTCTCTCCTCTCTCTCTTTCTGTGTACGTCTCTCTTTCCTTCTCAGTCTCTCTCTGTCTCTGATTGCATTGATGTGATGTGACGCGCACACACACAAACACAAGTGCACGCACACCCCAAAACACCAACACACACGGGATAACACATACCTGCTTCGCCCATGCACCCAAGGACAAGAGGTCATCCATGAATTTGAGTGGAATAACAACATGTGACTCCTTGAAAGGGCGAAATGGCACTCCTTACCTAAGGGAGCTCATGTAAGGAGACGTGCGGCAATTAAAAGATCAAAGAAAGGGCGAGACGAGAAAGGGCCAATCGGGACCTCCCCCTCCCACTCAAATCCACTCTAGTGTTTTCACTGTTTTGCCTTTCCTTCGCCAACCTTGTCTCTGCTCGACACTAATAATGTTCCGGTCCGAACTTTTTGTATCGGAGAACTGGCAAAAAACTGGAATGGCGGCAAAGTGCGCGTGCAGGGGCGTGACGGGAGGCGATTGTCAGCAGCCAGTGCGCATGTCACTCACGTTCACCTGTCGTCGCCTTCCCGTCAGTCGTTGTTGATGATGGGAATAGCATTGCTGGGAAGCTTTTGTCTCTGGAAGAATAATAATAATAATAATAATGAAAAACTAACAAACAACAGGCCATCTGTCAAGAATGGCGGGCGGTGTGTATAGTAGTGTTGTGTATTGGTAGTGAGCTCACTGCCTCTTCTCCCCTTTCTTCTTTTCTGAACTGACAGAAGCTGTGATGTGGTTTCCATTAGCGGGTACAACAGAGAGGCACAAGTGTACACCAAGCAATTAAAGCGCCGTTTCGTCAAGTCAAACTCCGGACACCCCGACATCCGATAGCGCTGACTCGATTTGAAGTAAGTTGCGCTTTGGAAACAAAAGACTTTCCTACAGTGTCACGCTTCACGAAGCGTGAAAATAACAAAAACACTATCCCTGGTTGTTAGAACTAATGGTCTTCCCTTTACAGAAAAACAATAACAAAAATAATGAGGGGAAAAAACTCATTATTCTCAAAAAAAGTTCTAAAGCAAACACCCACACTCTTCCCGAAAGCTTGTGGCCTCGCACAACGAAGAAGAAGAAGCTATCCATAGCCTACTTCCATGTTTCTGTCTTTTATCTATTACTAGCTAAAGAGTAGATATTAACCACGTTGCAACTGATACTGCCTTTGTTTTATCTTTTGATCAGGCTAAATGTATCGAGAAGGTGGAGGCAATCCAGCGAAGAGCTGCCAGGTTCGTCCTGAACAGATATCACATGACAGCCAGTGTCACTGGCATGCTCCAGAGACTGGGATGGAACACTGCGGCAATGCCGGCAGACCACCAGACTCACCATGCTGTACAAGACACTTGATGGCATGGTGAGTGTCGACAGGAGTAAGTTTGTGCCTCCACCCAAGCGGCAACGCAGAGGACATTCACAACAGCTCCTTGTCCCCCAGTGCCGGACTCAGTACCGCTAGACTTAGTCTTTCCCTGCACCATCAATGAGTGGAATGAGTTGCCAACAGCGGCCGTGGAAGCGAAATCTCCCGAGGGCTTCACAGTTAGGGTCTGGGAACACCTACATGGACACCCTACTGCTGTGAACACCGCCTCTGGCAGACCTGTTCAGGAATATGGCAGGACAAGATCCCTGACACTGAGATCCTACAGTCCAGCATCTTTACCTTGCTTCACATGTCTCCGCTGGGCTGGGCATGTGGCGGCACGGATTGTCTCCGCTGCACGGATTGTCTCAAAGAGAAAGTGACAGAAAAATAAGAGAAAGAAAGCTAGCACTGGAGACAATCCGTGCTGTAAGGGTCGACACAGGTGGACAATCCGTGCAGCGGAGACAATCCGTGCCGTCTAGGCGGCACGGATTGTCTCCCTGCACGGATTGTCTCGGAGACAATTTGTGCAGCGGAGACAATCCGTGCCGCCACAGGGCATGTTGTTAGAATGTCTGATGAGCGCCTCCCAAAGTGCATCCTCTATGGAGAACTCCAGTTTGGTGCACCTAACCATGGAAGGCAAAAGAAACGGTTCAAGGACACCCTCAAAGTGTCCCTGAAGGACTTTGACATCAACATTTCCTCCTGGGAAACGTTGGCCCAAAACCGATCAGCATGGCGTGGTGCAGTCACCAAGGGAGCTACCAAGTTCGAGGCTCACAGAATCGAGACAGCCCAGGCACGTCGAGAAGCGCGAACAAATCGCACGAGCAGCAGCAATTCTCCAACTCCAACAGATCCCCTCATTCTGTCCCCACTGTCACAAAACCTTCAAGGCCCGCATCGAACTCATCAGACATCTTCGTACCCACCCCACATCCTGAACCCTTTGACATTGGAACTGTTGACGGATGGTCTTCATCCCTCGGGATGGACGAACATAATTTTCTTTAAATTCTCAAATTTCCTTCTCTGGCCTACTTAAGGCCTTTCCGGCATATGTGGTTGAATCTCTCCTGTTCCATGGCAAAATAATCAACGTATTGATTGTGGCCATGCACACTCAAGACAAAGAAGAATATATGAAACCTGCCCAGAAGAGATGGAGCTCCGTCACGACTATCGTCATATCAGAA
>CM065684.1:60590853-60595853 GCA_017654935.2 Phymorhynchus buccinoides
GAGAGAGAGAGAGAGAGAGAGAGAGAGTAGCATTAGCAATGCATAGGGCTGTCAGAAAAGGGAACAAGGGCATCGCCGAGCGGCAGCAACGCATTGTAAGTGCATCGCCGAGCAGCAGCAACGCATTGTGACAATGCAAACCCGGCCAGAGTTATGTCCTCCCCCCCCCCCCCCCCCAATAAACAATCTCTCTCTCTCTCTCTCTCTCTCTCTCTCTCTCTCTCTCTCTCTCTCTCTCCTCTCTCTCTCTCTCTCTCTCTCTCTCTCTCTCTCTCTCTCTCTCTCTCTCTCTCTCTCTCTCTCTCTCTCTCTTTCATAGTTTACGACACGATTCAAAAGTAGTAGGCCGGAAACATGTCTGCCGCTCGGCAACATTGTAGTTCCGGGGGATAATTTATATACGAATGTTTTATACTGTTAGTGTCACATCCTGACACAACATTTGAAGAGCTTATGTCTTCTAGTTCACGAGATACAGCTTGGACAATAAATATATAGCGCAAAGAAGGAAATTTCGGTTTTCAAGGTCACACCTCAAGGTCAAGATCATCATGGCGATAATTTATGCTCGGATGTTTTCTACTCTAGGGTATACAGTACCACACACAATCTGAAGCACTTCAAGGCCTACCGATCTCCTGGACCGTGACCTTGACCTTGATCGGTATGCCACCATCAGAACGGGCATAAGCCAAAGTACCTACATGCCAAATTTGAAGACTCTAACACCAACGGTGTGGGAGTTATGGCCCCTTAAAGATTTTCGGTTTTCAAGGTCAAACTTCAAGGTCAAGGTCAGCACGGTGTTGATTAACGAAAGGAAGCTTCCTTTTCAAGCTGTCTACACCTCTGCCAATTTTAATCAAAATCCAAACAGTAGTTTTTAAGATAATCGATACACAGACACACACACAGACACACACACAGACACACACACAAACCGATCACAATACCTCGGCCTCTGGCCGGGTAATCGTTGATGGTCGCACGCCTAACATACTTAGAAAGAAACACACGCACGCACGCACGCACGCACGCACGCACGTGCGCACGCGCGCACACGCACACACACGCACACACACACACACACACGCACACACCGAACTAGAAAGCACTGATACAGTGCATGGTAAACCTGTTTCTGACCACAAAAAAAGCATTCAAAACTATAGGGTGAGTAAAAGAAGAAGAAAAAAAGCCCCACATATAGGCCTATATTCGTTAATAAACATTTTGATAATTATGTTATGACTGGTTTTTCGGGATTGAAAAGAAGATGCAACTTCATCAATTAAGTGTTAGAACAGTGTGCTGTTTTCTTCTTTTTTTCCCTCCATAATAGGTTAGACAATTTCTAGGAAAAGAACAGTTTCCATAGCAACAAACTTTCCCCCCCAACAAACAACAACAACAACAACAACAACAACAACAACAACAGCAAACAAAAAACCCACAACGACTACATCAACAAAAACGAAAGTACAAAATAAAGAAAACTAAGAACACATTTTTAAAGGTGAAAAAACCCACCGTGTGCAATGTCAATGCCTTCATAATCCAGTAGAAAACAAAATCCATTCCACCGTGGGTTCAGAAATTAAGGGAGAAATTATGGGAACATGCAACAGCCCCGAATTCACATGTAATAGGGCAGTAAAAAGACACCAAACGTTGAGAAATAGTTTTCAGGCAAACGAAATATTCTGCAAAAAATGTATTGCCCTGCAACTGAGATTTTTGGAACAAGGAGGATTGCTGTCAAAATGGATTATTTCTGGAACTTTCAAAAGCACCTTCAAGTAAAAAATATTAAAGAAAAAAAAGAAGAAAGTGTTTGGCCATTTTTGCTTTTCCCCCCAATGCACATCATGTTTTTATCTAAAGTTTTGTAGAATAGTGTCTTGCAAATATTGACTCAGATTACTTTTAATCTGACCAAAGTGTTACTAACATAATAAAAGAAAAAAGAACACACAAAGTAAATCCTTCTTGTTTCTCTCTCTCTTTTTTCTTTTTTTCCCTTCGATCTTTCTTTTTTCTTTCATTTTTTGTTTACTTCAAATTTAGGGTTGAACATGAATTAAATTTTAGGCTAGAAATGACACAGTTAGTCTTTTTTATTATTGGTCTTTGTCATTCAGATACAGTAGCGTATTTTGTTTTTCCTACCATCCTTACCCCTATTCCACCTCCACCCTTTTATTAATGCATAGCAAGGGCTACAACGCGTTGAAGTTTAGTAACTCCCTTGTCACTAACTTATGCCCAACGTTTGGTAATTACACTGGGGTCCTTCTGACACATCCAAAGAGGGATGTTTACATGTTTAAAAATACAGCCTATTAAAGATTGTCTCTTTTCCACTTTACCCTCCGCCTCTGGTGCAGCTTAGTCTTTCGTGGCAGACTATGACTCTCTAACTAGGGGGGCATTTGCACTGGCTCTGGTGCTGCAGCCAAAGGGATGGGTTGGCCTTTGAGGACCTTCCCAAACGCCAGCTGTCCTCAAATCTCTTTGGCCGTGAGAGTGGGGATGTACCCTGGGCAAGGCCTACCCCGCCGGCATAGTAGCTGCTCCCTCTTGTTACCTGGCAGTCATTGTCGGAAACGACAGACAGGCATACACCCTTCCTCTATGAAAGGCCGAAAGTGTACAAATCGACTATTTAATAATACTTTACGGATATTATTAAATAGAAGGAAACGGTTGTATAAAAAGAACATTATCTACTCTATGTTCACAAGAAGTATTGAATAGATATTGAAACTATTTAATAGATTATTTCGGTATTCAATAAAGAATGGTTTGTGCAGGCTCGGAATCTATTCTTTACTTAGCGTTTTATTTTATACTCTATTGAGTTTGCATCTATTCAATACTGTTTTTGTTCTATTGAATTTAAAAAAAAGTGCACTAAAGAATATTTTAAAAAAACGACAGTCACGAAAATAATCTTTTTTTTACTTTGGATTCTTTACTTTTGAACAATTCCTAATTGATGATGATATTAGTAAATACGGTTTTTGTGTATTTAATAGCTATTTTTTGTATTGAATAAGCTACACTAGAGTAGATAATTGTTACACATCCGGCCCCTCATATTCCTCTACCCTTTTCAATATTGTATGCAATACCAATCCTCAGTGTTTGGAGTCAAGTGTCCAAAGAGGGTAATGAAGAATGCTATGTTGGTGCAGTCTCTCGCCATGACATTCCCAGCTCCATCTCATTAGAACCGGCAGTGACACGCACACTTCATTGGCAGTCACTCAGTCAGTCTCATTCCTTATCTACTTCCTCAAAGACAGTAAATTCCAGACCAGTATAACCCCGCGGAATGCTCAATGCTCAACCTCCAGTGGATGTTATACAGGCAGAAACCCTGCCAATGATTCCAATTTCGTTCCCCGAAACCGCCAAGATGGCGACCACGTAGTCAGGGGAAGCTATTCCCGCAAGGGATTTTATTGGTTCGAGTAGGGGTTCCTGTCTGGGCGTCGTCGAGAGTTTATCGGGGATAAATCAAAAGAGGCGATAGGCAGATGAAAAGAGAAGAGGGAGTCAGTTTAACTAATTGGAGCCTTCTGCTTCCCTCTACGGGCCTTCTGATGAGAAAACCAGAGAGCGAGCGAGAGAGAGAGAGAGAGAGAGAGAGAGAGAGAGAGAGAGAGAGAGAGAGAGAGAGAGAGAGAGAGAGAGAGAGAGAGTATTTATGAAGTGCTAAGAAATCGAGGGGGAGATACAGACAAAGAAAGAGAGAGAGAGAGGGGAAATGTTTATGAAGTGCTAAGAGAGAGAGAGTGAGAGAGAGAGAGAGAGAGAGAGAGAGAGAGGGGAGGGGGTGGGGTCAGACAGAAAGAGAAAGAGAGAGAGTAGGGGGGAGGGAGGAGAGCTAAAATTCCTGCCCTTTATGTGAGTTTGAGGGGGTGCTTCAATTTCTTGTTGAAAAGACCAGTCAACACTTTAACTGCTGGAGAGGCACACCCTCCTTTAAACTACAGCGTGAAAACGATAGATCAGGCAGCTGCGCGGCAGCATTTGGGACTTCTGTGACCTTGACCTTTGACCGGTGACCTTCATTTTCGAACTTGGCCTAGACATCCTAACTAACTACCCACGCAGAGCTTCAGATTGTCAGCGGGCCTGGGCCATTGACCCGCATTGACATTGATTTGACCCCTTCTGTGTCTGAGATCAGAGTGTAGATAAACATTGAAGTTATTTATTCACGCAATATAGTCAAAGATATTCTAGGGGAAGACAAGCATCCGGTCTCTTTTCCCTATATGAGTAGTGAGGACAGAAACACTGGTTATGTCCCTTTTAAACAGGACACATTTTACACGTCGATAGGCCAGTTGAATTCTCCGTTCAGGTTCCAGTCTGAGTTTTTGGATAGCCTGTACTGTGAATAGTGTACTGTCGCCACTAACGATAACTCTATCAGCCCGGTTCGCCGAGCTCTTAAGTAATCCATCTTACCCTTTTAGAATATCTTTGGTATAGTCCTACAGTAGCCTACATGCATTGGTATTTTGTACTGCCTGTCTGTCCCTTTCTTTCGCTTAATGATCAGGCACCTGCCGGCCTATAGCTTTGCCAACATGATTATTTGTTTCGCCTTTTGTTTTTGCATGTTTAAAAAAAATAAAAATATTGTCCTGTCCCTGAACTAAAAAAAAGAAGAAATGATTTGCGCTCTCTCTCTCTCTCTCTCTCTCTCTCTCTCTCTCTCTCTCTCTCTCTCTCTCTCTCTCTCTCTCTCTCTCTCTCTCTCTCTCTCTCTCTCTCTCTCTCTCTCTCTCTCTCTCTCTCTCTCTCTCTCTCTCTCTCTCTCTCTCTCTCTCTCTGTGTGTGCGTGTGTCGCGCGTGCACTCGAATGCACACACACACACACACACACACACACACACACACACACACACACACACACACACATACACATACATACACACACACGCACGCAAACAGGGCCGGATCTAGGGGGGGGGGGCTGGTTT
>CM065684.1:60600853-60608353 GCA_017654935.2 Phymorhynchus buccinoides
GAAGAAGATGACAAAGGATGAAGAAGAAGATGACAAAGGATGAAGAAGAAGATGACAAAGGACGAAGGAGAAGAAGATGACAAAGGATGAAGGAAGAAGATGACAAAGGATGAAGAAGAAGATGACAAAGGATGAAGAAGAAGATGACAAAGGATGAAGAAGAAGATGACAAAGGATGAAAGGAAGGAGAAGAAGATGACAAAGGATGAAGAAGAAGATGACAAAGGATGAAGGAGAAGATGACAAAGGATGAAGAAGAAGATGACAAAGGATGAAGAAGAAGATGACAAAGGATGAAGGAGAAGAAGATGACAAAGGATGAAGGAGAAGAAGATGACAAAGGATGAAGAAGAAGATGACAAAGGATGAAGGAGAAGAAGATGACAAAGGATGAAGGAGAAGAAGATGACAAAGGATGAAGAAGAAGATGACAAAGGATGAAGAAGAAGAAGATGACAAAGGATGAAGAAGAAGAAGATGACAAAGGATGAAGAGAAGATGAAAAGATGACAAAGGATGAAGGAAGAAGAAGATGACAAAGGATGAAGGAGAAGAAGATGACAAAGGATGAAGGAGAAGAAGATGACAAAGGATGAAGGAGAAGAACAAAGGATGAAGGAGAAAGATGACAAAGGATGAAGAAGAAGATGACAAAGGACGAAGGAAGAAGAAGATGACAAAGGATGAAGAAGAAGATGACAAAGGATGAAGAAGAAGAAGATGACAAAGGATGAAGAAGAAGATGACAAAGGATGAAGAAGAAGAAGATGACAAAGGATGAAGAAGAAGATGACAAAGGATGAAGAGAGAAGATGACAAAGGATGAAGGAGAAGAAGATGACAAAGGATGAAGAAGAAGATGACAAAGGATGAAGAAGAAGATGACAAAGGACGAAGGAGAAGAAGATGACAAAGGATGAAGAAGAAGATGACAAAGGATGAAGAAGAAGAAGATGACAAAGGATGAAGAAGAAGATGACAAAGGATGAAGGATGAAGAGATGACAAAGGAAAGAAGATGATGACAAAGGATGAAGAAGAAGATGACAAAGGATGAAGAAGAAGATGACAAAGGATGAAGAAGAAGATGACAAAGGATGAAGGAGAAGAAGATGACAAAGGATGAAGAAGAAGATGACAAAGGATGAAGAAGAAGATGACAAAGGATGAAGAAGAAGATGACAAAGGATGAAGGAGAAGAAGATGACAAAGGATGAAGAGAGAAGATGACAAAGGATGAAGAAGAAGATGACAAAGGATGAAGGAAGAAGAAGATGACAAAGGATGAAGGAGAAGAAGATGACAAAGGATGAAGGAGAAGATGACAAAGGATGAAGAAGAAGATGACAAAGGATGAAGGAGAAGATGACAAAGGATGAAGAAGAAGATGACAAAGGATGAAGAGAGAAGATGACAAAGGATGAAGAAGAAGATGACAAAGGATGAAGAAGAAGATGACAAAGGATGAAGGAAGAAGATGACAAAGGATGAAGAAGAAGATGACAAAGGATGAAGAAGAAGATGACAAAGGATGAAGAAGAAGATGACAAAGGATGAAGGAGAAGAAGATGACAAAGGATGAAGAAGAAGAAGATGACAAAGGATGAAGAAGAAGATGACAAAGGATGAAGAAGAAGATGACAAAGGATGAAGAAGAAGATGACAAAGGATGAAGGAGAAGAAGATGACAAAGGATGAAGAAGAAGATGACAAAGGATGAAGAAGAAGATGACAAAGGATGAAGAAGAAGATGACAAAGGATGAAGGAGAAGATGACAAAGGATGAAGAAGAAGATGACAAAGGATGAAGAAGAAGATGACAAAGGATGAAGAAGAAGATGACAAAGGATGAAGAAGAAGATGACAAAGGATGAAGAAGAAGATGACAAAGGATGAAGAAGAAGATGACAAAGGATGAAGGAAAGAAGATGACAAAGGATGAAGGAGAAGAAGATGACAAAGGATGAAGGAGAAGATGACAAAGGATGAAGAAGAAGATGACAAAGGATGAAGAAGAAGATGACAAAGGATGAAGAAGAAGATGACAAAGGATGAAGGAGAAGAAGATGACAAAGGATGAAGAAGAAGATGACAAAGGATGAAGAAGAAGATGACAAAGGATGAAGAAGAAGATGACAAAGGATGAAGAAGAAGATGACAAAGGATGAAGGAGAGAAGATGACAAAGGATGAAGGAGAAGATGACAAAGGATGATGAAGAAGAAGATGACAAAGGATGAAGGAGAAGAAGATGACAAAGGATGAAGGAGAAGATGACAAAGGATGAAGGAGAAGATGACAAAGGATGACAAAGGATGAAGGAGAAGAGAGATGACAAAGGATGAAGAAGAAGATGACAAAGGACAAGGAGAAGAAGATGACAAAGGATGAAGGAGAAGATGACAAAGGATGAAGGAGAAGAAGATGACAAAGGATGAAGGAGAAGATGACAAAGGATGAAGGAGAAGATGACAAAGGACGAAGGAGAAGATGACAAAGGATGAAGAAGAAGATGACAAAGGATGAAGAAGAAGATGACAAAGGATGAAGAAGAAGATGATGACAAAGGATGAAGGAGAAGATGACAAAGGACGAAGGAGAAGATGACAAAGGACGAAGGAGAAGATGACAAAGGACGAAGGAGAAGATGACAAAGGACGAAGGAGAAGATGACAAAGGATGAAGAAGAAGATGACAAAGGATGAAGAAGAAGATGACAAAGGATGAAGAAGAAGATGACAAAGGATGAAGGAGAAGATGACAAAGGATGAAGAAGAAGATGACAAAGGATGAAGGAGAAGATGATGACAAAGGATGAAGGAGAAGATGACAAAGGATGAAGAAGAAGATGACAAAGGACGAAGGAGAAGAAGATGACAAAGGATGAAGAAGAAGATGACAAAGGATGAAGAAGATGATGACAAAGGACGAAGGAGAAGATGACAAAGGATGAAGGAGAAGATGACAAAGGATGAAGGAGAAGAAGATGACAAAGGATGAAGAAGAAGAAGATGACAAAGGACGAAGGAGAAGAAGATGACAAAGGACGAAGGAGAAGAAGATGACAAAGGATGAAGAAGATGATGACAAAGGACGAAGGAGAAGAATATGACAAAGGACGAAGGAGAAGAAGATGACAAAGGATGAAGAAGAAGATGACAAAGGACGAAGGAGAAGAAGATGACAAAGGATGAAGAAGAAGATGACAAAGGATGAAGAAGAAGATGACAAAGGATGAAGAAGAAGATGACAAAGGATGAAGAAGAAGATGACAAAGGATGAAGAAGATGACAATTGAATTAAACTTTTTAATTCAATTATTTTGCTACTACTCGTGTTGAAAGTAGCAAATATGATTTGAATGTGCAATTAACGTCTTTAACCACCCAAAACGGACGATTTTTTAATAAAGCTGGGTGTTTCATTTATAATTTAACTAGACTGACATTTTTAATACCAGCTAAACCCAAGCATTCATTAAATGCTCCGGGAAGTGTGTTTAAAAAAGTAACATTACAGAACAATAAGTAAACAGTTAGTGCATACAGCTTGCTTTTATACATTAAACGGACATTCTTTTATTTATTTTTTTAATGTAATAGGCCTATATACCTGAAAGTGTGTCAACAGAATAGCTTTTGATATGTTCTATCCTAGATTTCTTTTGCCTATGTTTAACTAAACGCTGACACAATGCAAGCCCATGAAAAGGTAAACCCCTATATATCAATTTTCGTTTGTATTGTAGAGGCTGTCATCAAGTTCAACAGAAGTGTAAGAGCAATATCCAAGGAGCCTACAATCTATGATTTTGAAGCCTGCTATCATGTATTTTCAGTCTTTTTTCCCCAATTGAGCCAGAATGGCCCTCAGGAGAAGGAGAAAAGAAGAGGAACAGAACTAATTTATTGTCCAATAAAGATAATAAAACTTAAGAACTGTTAAACATAAACATGTGGCAAACCACCGCAAAGTCTGTCAATTAGGTGTTGTCCACAATTTATTTAGCTACTTGGCTCTGGAGCCTATTACTCCGCATAATACATGTCAAGAATAATTATGCACACAATTTTAGAGGTATCCATTTTTTTTTATAAGGGTGTCACTGGCAGAAAAGAACGCAAAAAAACAACAACACAGAAATTAAAGAAATATAATAAGATGCAAGATCCAGCAAAGTCCATTTCAGTTTCATTTGTTAACAACATAACCAGCAATAATTTTATTGTAGACTCACGGAATCTGTCACTGCATACATTAATGCAGTAAGAATAATTAATTATAAAGGCGTATCATCCACATAAACTTTTATGTTAGAATTAAAACAAGTGCGGATTCGCAATCGTTTGTGGCAGCGGTCTATTTTTACCACTCCAATCATTACATACACTGAGTCGCCTCCCCTGGCTTTTCAATAGTTTTAATCTGTAAACCAGGGACGGTATTCATGTCGAGATAGCATGAGACTTAGCATGATGCTAACTTAGAAGCTCTTCCAATGTCCTATAGGATTTAATAGGACTTTTGGAAGAGCTTCTAAGTTAGCATCATGCTAAGTCTCATGCTATCTCAACGTGAATACCGTCCCAGAATGTTATCTCTGCACCATTTCGTAACTTTTTATATCTTTTGGAAAACATTTAAAACTATTTATCCTACTTATACTCATCGAAAGAAGCACCGCATACTCGTCGTGTCTGTTGCAGTGTCTGTATTACGTATGTTTATTATTTTGTACGCTTTAAAATGAAGATTCATCTGCTCTGTTCAGCATACAATTCTTTCCATACCTAAGGACTGTAGATAATCAACGGTTTCATTGAGCGTGGCGGTACCATAACCAATGAGGTTTAACCGAGGCGTGGTTACCGCTACACCTATCTGTATAGTTAAAAAATCGGGACTTTACTGGAGTTGCACTGCCTCCGGGCATTGCCTCCAGTATCGTTCCCACCATCTTTGTATCTACAAATGTCCCATATGTGTCTGTTCCAGACCGAGAGGACGTAAAACACCATTTTTCATTCTTCAGGACTGTAGATAACAGGTGCAGCATCTTTTCAAGATATACTTGTGGCGGTACCATAGCCGATGAGGTTTAACCGAGACGTGGTTACCGCTACACCTATCTGTATTAATTTAAAAAATCGGGACTTTACTGGTTTCGTACTGCCTCCGGGCATTGCCTCCAGTATTGTATCCCACCATATTTGTATTTACAAATGTCCCATATGTGTCTGATTCAGACCAAGAGGACGTAAAACACCATTTTCGTCGTCAGGACTGTAGATATGACATCTGAAATGTTACTTTATGACCAAGTATTTTTTTCTTTTTTACAATATGTGCGACAATTTTGGACCGACTGACCGACAGACCAACAGACCGACAGACCAACAAAGCGAGTTATAGGTTTGTGGCTTGTGCCACAAACAAAAAAGCAACAACGGAAAATCTCAAATGCTCGGGTAAAAAGAAAGAGTGAAAAAAGCCTTCTATTTTTGCTTGGCAACATATGTTCTCATTAGTCAATGATTCATTTCCAAACAGTCTTCTTCGTCACCCATCCAAGTCTCCACATTCAGTGAGCAAGCGCTAAGGAAAGAAGCAGGTGTTGAGTAGAACAGTATTTATAAATACTATTTCTAATAGGAATTGTTCGGAAATAGTTAAGGGGAGTAATTTCAAGGTGTGTGGGAGTGATCTTGCCTAATTCAATCGGTCAACAGGGGAAGTTACTCTACCCATCAGGTAGATCCCCAGCTCTCGCCTCGTGTGTTTGACTGAGTAGACTTACATCACTCAGAACACCGTGCGTCAGTCTAAACTTGATGTCATTTATATTTTGCGTCACATTTTGCAAGTTCTATCAGTTTCTGGATACTGGTCACCCCTCATTTTTCTAAAAAAAAAAATGTTTGCAAGTCGCGGACTCGCATCCTGCCATTTCAAGCTTCGACGCCATGCCGCCATGGTTGCTATGGTTTTGACCGAGTAAGTTGAGGTAATCGACTCTAATTTTCACGAAGTGCTATCCACTATTTTTGTTGTCTTCCGAAAATTGTCTATTGAGTGCAAAGGTTTAAGTCTTCTTCGTTAGTCCTCATTAGAACTGGGTTTACTACTACTACTACTACTACTACTACTACTACTACTACTACTACTACTACTACTACTACTACTACTACTACTACTACTACTACTAGGGGAAGACGGGGTAAAAAGCGCATGGGCGGGTAAGAAGCCCACCCCAATTATCTCATGAAATAAAGAAAATTTCAGTCAAATTTGCCCATGAGACGAATGCTAGACATTAACGCCAGTCTCATGGGCAAAATGAGACTGAAATTTGCTTCATTTCATGGGATAATTGGGGTGGGCTTCTTACCCGCCCATGCGCCTTTTACCCCGTCTTCCCCTACTACTACAAAACACAATATGAGCGGATTCTACATGCCCCAGAGCATCACTGATTTACAGTTAGACTCGCCACCAATATTACTAGTACTTACTCATGTCGTGTCAGGAAACGATGAACCCGCTACGACGATGCTCCATGCAGAGACGGCTGGTGACTTTGTGCCTGCTGGCTACAGTCGCCATCTTTCTGCTGATGACTCATCTGAGCTACGGGATTCATACGCTGTCAAACTACAGGTAATGTTACATCTATGTTATGTTTGTGTCTGGCTGGCGGTTTCCCTGTCTGTCTGTTAGTTTGGTTATATAGATCATCCAAACCATGTACTATATATTAAAGTGAAGAAACGCGTACTTTTCAAAATGTTGTTTACCTGTTCGTCATTGCATTGCTGCAAGGATAGTGTTCACCCCGGTGGTCCTTGTAACGATCGTTGTCATTGTTCCTCTCTGTACGTACGCATGCGCGCACAGTGCGCAGATTTTCGGGTGCCCATCGGTTCGCATAATGCGTTTCGCATAATCCTTTGATCAGAGCCGCGGGCGCAAGTCGAGTGTCTCTTCCAAAAAAAACCTGGCAGTTCGCATAAACGGGTTTGCCATTTCGCATATTATGCACTCTTGCAGGTTCTAATGCACTCTACGTGACTTTTTGTTACTTTCTTACTATCCTAACCCTATCCCTAACCTATCCCTAACCCTATCCCTAACTTTCTGAGTTTTATGCGAAATGCCATGTCCACAAAGCTTTGTATGCGAAGCGGCAGTATGTGAATCGGCTTTATGCGAAGCGGCAGTATGCGAAACGGCAATATGCGAACAGGGGCGCACCGAGATTTTCGCATGCTCACGTGTCATAGATGAGTAGAATCTCGTGAACATAGAGTTCACACCTTTTTCTCAAACGTCCTCGAAGGGGAACCCCCTTTGTGCTGGCGCAAGGTCGCCTAACTGTACCTGGGTACAGGGGATTTTTCCTCTCACTTTGCACTAGGCCTTACGGTCTGAACGTGGAGTCTTTCGGATGAGACGATAAACCGAGGTCCCGTGTGCCCATGCACTTAGCATACGTTAAACCCAGT
>CM065684.1:60618353-60623353 GCA_017654935.2 Phymorhynchus buccinoides
GTCAAGACTCTAGATCACCAGCCTACAACATTTCAAGAGATTTTCTGCAGCAGTTCTCGTGATGTTATAAAGACAGAAAAAAACCTACAGCAAACAAAAAGGTACACAACTCGCAATATTCCGTCAATCTAGAATGCAATAGAGGGCTAATAAACCAATCTGAAATGCAACTATGCTTATATCCCTATTGGGGTCTGCAACGAACACCTTTTGCAAGAGTGAATGCCCCTGGAGGGTGGGGGAAGATGGTTCAGTACTGACCAGACAGGGGAATAACACTCGCCAATAACCCCTATTTGATGCCACTAAATGGCTGCCTTTCGCAGGAGTGAATGCCCTTGTCAGTACTGACCAGCAAGAGCAATTACTCTCACTGTCAAGGGCGTTAATAACCCTAGTTGCAAAGGCCTATAGTGCAAGCCGTTTAGAGACAGCCAGCCTTAGTGTTGCTGAAAAATCGTTTCAAATCAGCTCTGGGGGGAAAATACGCTTTTGTTGACTACTGTAGTTTGAAGAATACGGTTCTCTAACCATTTTTTGCTCAATCGTTTTCGTCTCCAAGTCATCTGAAGCAGAAATTGAAAGATTTTTTATTTGAAGTGCAGGGTTTGATGTTCTCTCGCTCAAGTCAGAATGATAATTTTTAGACTTGCGACGTTGTTACTTGTGACGTACAAGACAAAAACTCTGACGTCAACGCAAGAACTAGTTTGTATACTGATTGGAGCACATGTCTGCCCCCCCCATCCCCTTGGCTCAGAGGAGGGGGGGGGGGGGGAGCAGCTGCCCCCCCCCCCCCGCCCTCCTTGTTCCTACGCCACAGCTAAGACGTATAAGTTAGCCTGTCCATCCACTCATGCCTATGCACCGCCCCCCTTCCTTTCCCCCTCCCTGGTTAATAAGATGCAGGGGGATAACAACGCTCAGGCAGGCTTAGATCTAATATTTCGTTGCTTTCTTGTTGTTGTTTTCTTAACAGGCTGTATTCCCGATACCTGTATGACTACCATGATTCGCATACGCATCCCCATGGGTGGAAGAATAAGTCTGGAGATCCAAGCCCTCAACAGTTTCACAAATTTGTGGTGGATACGGTGACTAAATTCAAAGACTGCTTCGAACGATGGTCCATTAGGCATTGCCTCTACAATAAAACCCTGTACGATTCTACTGTCGGGGTGAGAGCTATTTGTTTTAGTATAGTAACGAGGAAACATACGTGTATGTATGGGGGAGGGGAGGGTGTGCATGTGTGGTGTATATAATCAAATACAAGCCTTGCTTTCCACTTTGGTCAATCAGACTATGCTTCTACAATGACACATTGTTCAAATCTTTTTTCTTTTTTTTTGCTGTCCCATCTTCTGGGCCGTACTTCTGCTCCCACGCCGCTCATTCCGAGTCCCAACTCGCAGCCACACCCGTGGCTTGTTCAGGTCGCATAATCCGAAACCAGCAGTCCAAGGGGATTGAATCTGTGTTAGGTCATCAGGAGGCAACCAACCGAGGAGACACTGCACTGCTGCTGAGTCACTTCGGTGGAGTTCAGTGGAGCCTACACGCAGGACACCACCTACTAAGCCCCCTACTGGCGACAATAATGTCTTAGTCGCGGAGCCATCGTGAGTGAAGTCCTCCTCCAAGGGCGCCACCACGTCCGTCCAACAACAGCTCCCCTGATCTTACTGATCCTCATGACTTTGACCCGAACGCACCAAGGGCATAAACTGAATTGGTAAATCTGTTGCCTGAAGAAGTGAATTTTTTTTATTAGAACGTGGGAAACGCGTGCGTGTGTTTGGATGGGCATGGGCTGAGGTTGGAGTGGGAATAACCAAATTCAAGGTCTCCTTTCCACTCTACATTTTAATTGATCAGACATTGCGTCTACGATGAAAAACTGTTCAAATCTTTACCCTAGATGTGAAGATCAGTGTTTGTTTTGTTCTACCTTTTTTCTGGGTTTCTCTGTCTTTTTCTCTCCCGCCCCCCTTTTTTCGGGGGTGAAGGTGGGGGGGGGGGGAGGTGTCTGGTTTGAAACATTGATATATTTAATGACTTCGCCGAATGTTTGGCGAAATATGGTCCGAAAACCACGAAATTGCAGTCTTGAATATTTCAAAAACGTCTGGACAAAATTCAGTATTCATTAAAAACTCAATTTCCAACACTTTGGGATAATGATTCCCGTGAACTGTGTGTGTGTGTGTCTTTCTGTCTGTGTATGTGTGTGTGTGTGCGTGCACACGCATAAGTTAACCCTTTCGCCGCCAGCCATTTTTTAGCCCCAAACTACCCTTAAACTTAAATGGGTAGAAAGAAAAAAAATCTTCAATATTGGGAATTCCTCTGTGACATGTATAACATTACGTCTACATTATTCTTAGCTCCCAAAAGTAAGAAAATGGGGTTTTCGGATAACAGGCCCTGATTTGATGCCTTTTAGTGACATGGGTGTTAAACCATTATGGTGCATAAATGCGACATTGGCGGTGAAAGGGTTAAACCAGAAATAGTAACATCTTATGTAAAATTACGAAAATAATAATGTTCTAAAATGATTATTTCAAAAATTAAGACAGGACTAGAGAGGGCCAACTACTGAGACGATATCCAACTTGAAGGATTTTTCATTCATACTATTTCAGCCAAACATTGCCATTAAGTTTACCTGGGTAGAGAACACAATCCATCTGCAGTATTGGGGATTCTTCTGTGACATATATAACATAAGGTCTATCCTTACTTCCCAAAACTAAGACAATAGGGTCTTTGGATAATAGACGCCTGATGCCTTTTAGTGATATAGGTGTTAAATCGATGTGGTGCTAAAATGCGACTTTGGCGATGAAAGGGTTATAAGTTGGATGTCATCTCAGTAGTTGGCTGGTTGCTGGCTGGCTTTTATTGTGGACTTTCAATCAGGTGCAAAGAGGACAACCATTTTCTTGTAGAAAGTCTTCTAGCTCAGCTTGAACGTTCACAGGACACCATTTGCAGGCGGACATGCAGACTGGGGAGACTTTCAAAGCTCGAAACAGATGTCCTTGCACAAGGCAATGTCCCTCCCGTATTGGGAGGAAAAAATAAATTAGCTCATTTTATTATTTTCAGAACAATTAATAAAGTTTGTTTCTGAGGTTACCAAATACAGACATTGGACATAGAAAAGTTTTATAGAAGCAAATTATATTTTAATATCCAGCCTTGACGTTGGTGTTGAAGATCCTGATCTTGTTCTGCAGGGTCAGTGCTCTGGAGTTCCAGATGGGCCGCAAGGTGTTGAATGCATGTGGGGCCTTGTTGATCCGGCCTATGGTGTCACTGTCCGCCCCGCCATCTTTGTTCACAATGCTCCCGGGATACGTGCAACATGTGCGCATCTATGCTGATATTGTATAATCACGTGCGCGCTTGCTTGTCCGTACGTGCTTGCATGTACGTGTGTGTGTGTGTGTGTGTGTGTGTGTGTGTGTGTGTGTGTGTGTGTGTGTGTGTGTGTGTGTGTGTGTGTGTGTGTGTGTGTGTGTACTGTCCAGATACGGATTCAGGAGAACTTGTACTCTGTTGTCCTGGAAGACTGGCTCAGAGTGATCCCACGGAACCAGTTTCTCTTTATCCGATTCGAAGACTACGTACGGGACAGAGGCCCAAGCCTCCGTAGGATCTTCGATTTTCTTGGCCTGGGTAAGTCCATTTCCTGGTCTAATATGAATAAGAATACATTTTGGCCATGAAATAACGAACATTATGTACTTGAACACATACTGAAGGGCAAGTGCTGTAGACATCTTAATGCAAAGTGGATGTGTGTGTGTACTTTGATGAATATTTAACTGAAAACGTTCTTTTGAGTTGAGGGTATATGTGACCAAAACAACTTGTGACGTGTATTTTGTGTTGCTTTGGTAACGAAATATATCCACTTCCAGACAAACAGTGAACAGTCTTTATGCTTCTAACGTCTTTTGTTTTGCAGATCATATTCCAGAGTTGCTGAAATCCCTCGCGGCGCACAGTCCGCGTAACAAAGGCAAAGTGGTCAACAAGATTCCCCCCATGCTGGCAGAGACTGAGAGACTGTTGTATGACTTGCACCAGCCTTTCATTGAAAGACTGGCTGCGATGCTGAAAGACGAAAAGTTCCTCTGGAAAGATGTGGAAAAGATCTACCAGGCTTAAACGGAACACGCGTCTAACTATCATCTCTCTTGTTTGTCTTTCTGTTTGTGTTTGGAAGTTCTTGCTTCACGGTCATCGCCTTTATATTAATTTTCTGTCTGTTTATCTCCCTTTCTTGTTATTTCTGTTTGTCTGTCTGCCTGTCTGTCAGTTTGTCTGTCTGTTTGTTCCTCACTTTGTCTGTCCCACACCCCTCTCTGTCTCTGTGTCTCTGTCTCTATCTCTCTCTCTCTCTCTCTCTCTCTCTCTCTCTCTCTCTCTCTCTCTCTCTCTCTCTCTCTCTCTCTCTCTCTCTCTCTCTCCTCTCTCTCTCTCTCTCTCTCTCTCTCTCTCTCTCTCTCTCTCTCTCTCTCTCTCTCTCTCTCTCTCTCTCTCTCTCTCTCTCTCTGTGTCTTTCTCTTCTGTCTGTGTCTTCTTCTTCTTTGATCATTTTAGATGGTCAGGCTGATTGGGTGGTAGCTTTCTGCTTTTGTCTTATCCTTGACCCTTTTCTGTATAGGAATCATGATGGCTTCTCTCCCAGCTTGAGGAACTGTTCCTGTTATCCATCCATCATTGAAAAGCTGCAAGAGCCTTTTCTTGCTTTTGGAGCCAAGATGCAGCAACATTTCATTGGTGACCTGGTCTGGGCCTGGGGCTTTCTTGAGCTTCAGGGTTTTCATGGCAACCTACAGTTCTGATAATGAAGGGGGAACTCATCAGGGATTGATTATAGTGGCCGAAAACAGCCTCCTGTGCATCTCTGATTTCTCTCCTTCTCTCTGTGAGGACATGGAGGGCGCCGGTCTCCGCATACTACTTGATAAAGCAATCAGCTG
>CM065684.1:60628353-60630853 GCA_017654935.2 Phymorhynchus buccinoides
TTAACTTTCTTTAACAAAGCAGAATTTCAGTACAAGTGTTAGCGCACGTACACACATATGCGGAACTTCCGCGCGGAAACCTAGTAGGCATTAGACGCGTAAGTTCCGTACGGAAAACCCTAAATAAGTGGAAAAGGGAAGGATACAAGTTTACGCATATAGGGGAAATTCGGACACGTGCGCCAATCTTTTCCCTTCTTTGTTTCACTTATTTATGGATTGCGCACGGGTTTCCGCATGGAATATCCGCGTATGTGTGTACACGGCCTAAATAAGTAAAAGAAAGAATGAAAAAATATGCGGACGCGTTTCCGCACCGAAACGTGCGCATATTTCCCCCATTTTTTCTTTTACTTATTTACGGGTTTAAGTGCGTAACTTTCGCGTCTGTCTGTACATAACCTTAGGCCGTGTACACATACATGCGGAGATTCCGTGCGGAAACCCGTGCGCAATCCGCAATTAAGTAAACGAAAGAAGGGAAAAGGTTTGCGCACGCGTCCGTATTTTCCCTAATCTGTAAGCTTTTACCCTTCCTTCTTCCACTTATTTACGGATTGCGCATGGGATTTACGCATGAACTGTGTACGAGGCCTATGTGGATGGAAGAACAAAGAAAAGTTAAAAATTCTTTAGACCATGTCAATCATCTAGAGCGACGTCGACTGAAGAAAACACACACCGCCAGTACAGTTAACTGATGATGATGTACGTGTGCTTATGCGTGCGTGTGTGCGAGTGACTGCGGGCGTGCGTGTGTATGAGTGTGCGTGGGTGCGTACGTGTGTTTGTGTGTACGTGCGTGCGTGTGTGAGTGCCTGTTTATGTGTGTGCGTGTGTGTGTGCGCGTGTGTGTGTGTGCGTGTGCGTCAAAGTGTGTGTGTATGTGTGTGTGCGTGTGTGAGTGTGCGCGTGTGTGTTTGCGCGCGTGTGTGTGTGTGTATTTGCGTGCGTGTGAGTGTGTATGTGTCTGCGCGTGTGTGCGTGCGTGTGTGCGTGCGAGTGTGCGTGAGTATGTGTGTGTGCGTAAGTGTGTGTGTGTGTGTGTGTGTGTGTGTGTGTGTGTGTGTGTGTGTGTGTGTGTGTGTGTGTGTGTGTGTGTGTGTGTGTGTGTGTGTGTGTGTGTGTGTGTGTGTGTGTGTGTGAGTGTGTGTGTGTGTGTGTGTTGTGTGTGTGTGTGTTTGTGTGTGTGTTGTGTGTGTATGTGTGTGTGTGTATGTGTGTTGCGTGTGTGAGGGAGTGTGTGTGCGTGTGGTGTGTGCGTGTGTACGCGTGCATGTACATGTGTTTGCGTGCGCATGTGCATGCATGTGTGTGTATGTGTGCGTGTGTGCATGTGTTGTGTGCGTGTGTGTGTGTGTGTGTGCGTTCGAGTGTGTACGTGTGTTTATGCGTGTGTGTGTCAAAGTCCAAGTCAAAATTTTTATTTTCAGATGGAACATTGAATAAGCAATAATGGTTTGCTTTTTTACATCAAGCCATCTATAACACAGCAATTAAAGAAGGAAATAAACATGAAAAAACACACATACACAAAACAAACAAAGAAAACACACACACACACACACACACATACACACTCTCTCTCTCTCTCTCTCTCTCTCTCTCTCTCTCTCTCTCTCTCTCTCTCTCTCTCTCTCCTCTCTCTCTCTCTCTCTCTCTCTCTCTCTCTCTCTCTCTCTCTCTCTCTCTCTCTCTCTCTCCTCCCTCCCCCCCTCCCTCTCTCTCTCTCTCTCTCTCTCTCTCTCCCTCTCTCTCTCTCTCTCTCTCTCTCTCTCTCTCTCTCTCTCTCTCTCTCTCTCTCTCTCTCTCATAAGCAAACATCTACACGCTCAAATACATATATACATATAGGTGTTACTTTGGACCAAACCCTTTCTTTCAAACAGCATGTTTCCAATGTTTGCAAGGCTTGCTATCTAGAACTTCGAAGAATTAGTTCTATCCGCCGTTTCCTCTCTCAGGATGCCCTGAAGACTCTAGTATGTGCTTTTGTCCTGTCTCGCCTTGACTACTGTAACTCACTTCTTGCTGGCTGTCCATCAATTCTCATCTCTAAGTTCCAACGGGTCCAGAATAATGCTGCTCGTCTCATTTCTCGCTCCCCTAGGTACGATCACATCACTCCGGTTCTTCGTTCCCTACATTGGCTCCCAGTTCAATCACGTATTGACTACAAAATTCTCCTCCTTGCCTTCAAGTCACTGAATGATCAAGCTCCCCTGTATCTCTCTGATCTTCTTCATCTCTATGTCCCAGCTCGCCAACTACGTTCGTCTTCTGATTCTCGTCTCCTTTCCATTCCCTCCATCCGTCTCAAATCTGCTGGCCAACGTTCTTTTTCTTGTCAAGCACCATCTCTGTGGAATTCTCTGCCTTCTCCTCTCCGACAGTCCAACTCAGTCTCCTCATTCAAAACCTCTCTTAAAACCCATCTTTTTCCTGCTGCGCCCTAAATATTTGATCAGTTGTCTATCGTTGTGTGCACGTGAGGGAAGAT
>CM065684.1:60635853-60638353 GCA_017654935.2 Phymorhynchus buccinoides
TACTCATTAATCAATGGAAATAACATAAACAGTGCTCACACCTGCTTTTCGTTTTTCGTTTTAGCTGTACCTTTGAAACTGTTATCTCGTGTCAGTTTGAAACTCATCTTCCTGACGAAGAGGTGAAATACAATCTCAAAAGCTTGAGACCATTGGTGTTTTGCGGTAATTTTGAAGTCATAAACAGAAGTCGCTTTTTTTTGCTTTTTTTTAAAAAACATTGTTGTTATTCGCAACACAAGGTGTCGATGGAAAAGATGGCTTCCATCGTAAAAAAAAAAAAAAAAAATTAACCCCCCCCCAAAAACCCAAAACGAACAAATACGTAAAGAGGTTATTCTGCTTCTCTTAGTTTATGAAAACAACCCTAGGCTGATCCAATCCCTATATCTTTTCCCGTGAACGGCACAATGTTGTTTTTCAGTGAAGAATGTCAAGGCGAAAACTAAACCACAAGATAGCCCAAATGATACAGTTGCAAAACAATTGCGACAAAACATGATAGCCTATCCCGTTTGTCTTTTTATTTTATTTTATGGAATAAAACAAAAATCCGTCTGTATGAGACCACAATCGTCCGTAAGGAGAGATGAATAATTAAGACAGAAGCGAACACGATTAGAGCGCATCTGTCCAAGCCTGAACGAATTGAACATCATAATTCAAATGCAAGATTTAGCAACGGACACACGCGCCCTCCATTTCAGCCATGCAGTCACTCTTCTATGCGCTTCATTTCTTGTTCCTCCCTCACCCCCTTCCTCCATTCTCCCCCCCCCTTCTTTTCGCTATTTCCCCCTCCTCTATTGGCTGATTTCGAGCGAAAACTGAAAAAGCAAAAAGGGGGCGTGGCTTCTAGCCCGGCTTTTGATGAGCGCGTGGAGTGCTGGGCGACAAACCAATCAGAAGCCAGCTACGTCGATTAAAGCGCGTGGCCGTGGGTTGTTGTTTAGGGCGTGAAGAGACAGACAACGGCCGTGTGATAAGCTGGGAAACCGAGAGAGCCAACGAGAGAGCGAGAGAGAGAGAGAGAGAGAGAGAGAGTTGTGTGTGGGAATTTGTGAGGAGGGAGACATGAGTAGGGGTGGGGTCACTGACTAAAGAGCACCGACTCCCCATCCAGAAATCCAGCCCCTGGAGGCGTTACCCTTGGCAACCAGACACATTTCTACCGCCTATCTTTTGAGCCATGGAGTCTAGGAGTGTGGTAGGGCCTTTGCTATGCTAGTAGTGGGGCGGATATGCACAGTCGCACTTGATCGCTTGTTCGCTCACTCGTTGCCTCGCTGCCTCCCGGATCACAGAGCAGACAGACAGACAGACAGACAAATAGACAAGAGGTCTGATTGTGTGGGCACGTGCCTGTGTAGAATCAGAGACAGGATTATATGTGTGTGTATGTACACAGTTTCGAGTGCGTTGACACAGAGAAAGAAGTAAACCGTGACTAAAATGTGATTGTCGTTATCGGGGGAGAAAGAGATTTTTTGTGCGTTTTAGACTTATTTCAAATCGTTGTGTTTGTCAACTTGGACATATTATTTTCGTCTTTGGTCGTTACAGGATTATTGTGGGAGTTGACTGGCATCATAGAACTAACAAGTTCTGGTTAATAGTAGTGTCTTGGAAATCTTCAAGTCTGCTTTGATTTTGATTTGAACTTGTTGGACATAATGTTGTTTCTGATCGTTACATAATTATTGTGAGAGTTCACATCATAGAACAAACAAGTTTATAGTAGTAGGGACCAACCTTTGAAATCTTCGAGTCTGTCTTGATTCTGATTTGCTTGGGGAAAATTCTGTATGAAGACAATAATTCGTTTTGGTAACCTAATTTTAAAAAAATCATCTTAATGATTTTTTGGCGGGTGACAAAAGTTCAAGATTGCTTTTTTATTCTTCGTCTGTTTAAAAAACAAATGTTATCTCTCTCTCTCTCTCTTCAATAAAGTATTGAGAGATCGTCACAGCTACAGAAAGTCAAACTTGTGATGAACAAGAACATGTTCATTTTTGTTTTGTGGAGATAATTATTAAACAAACAAACAAACAAATTACTTCCACCAACAGCGAGACCCTGAGTCCTGTTACAGTGAAGGGAAGTAATCAGACAAGCCCAGGACAAGTGTTTTGATTAAACATCAAAGACCCGACAATGAGGAGAGACCGTCTTTGTGGTGAGGCTGTCACTGAATTCAAGTCACTTTCCAATGCTTGGGTACATGGTGAGTCCTTTCTTTGTCCTTTTCCGATCTACGATCGCAAAGGAGTCTAAATTCGTTCGTGTATGGTTTTTTTTTCTTCGTTTTTTGTGTTTGTCTGTCCCAAGGATATCTCCCGAACCGCTTGACAGAATCGCTTCAAATGTTGTGTGGTGGTGTGTCACCATGAGAGGAAGGCATCCGCGCATAAATTATCGCCGTCCTGACCTTGTTTAGTTTATGTGTTTGTCTGTTCCTTTCTTTCCTTCTGTCTGTGTGTCTGTCCGTCTGGTGGGT
>CM065684.1:60640853-60643353 GCA_017654935.2 Phymorhynchus buccinoides
TACCGCCACAAGTTGGCTAATATTTCTTCTTCTTCTTTTTCTTCTTCTTCTTCTTCTTCTTCTTCTTCTTCTTCTTCTTCTTCTCATCATTATTATTATTATTATTATTATTATTATTATTATTATTATTTAAAGCTTACTACTAGGTACTCAAACCATCTAAATTACATAGCCAATACTTGTGTTGTGCTGTTTTGTTGATTGCTTTATCTCTGCAGAAAGAATTTCCTGTAAAATGGACAATAAAAATATTGATTGATTGATTGATTGATTGATTGATTGATTGATTGATTGATTGATGAATGAAAATCATTAACAAGGTGATGAACACTAGGTAAAGGGGAATAATTAAAGAAACTCATAGACATCGTTACCAACAACCAAACATAGATTTTAATAAAAGTACAAAATTATAATGCAAAGGGGCAATATTAGATTCGTTCAATATTACACGCATACCGAACAAATCAAGTTTCGCCATCAAGACAAGCAAATCATTTTAACCCTTTCACCGCCAATGTCGCATGTATGCACCACAATGGTTTAACACCCATGTCACTAAAAGGCATCAAAACAGCGCCTGTTATTCAAAGACCCTATTTTCTTCATTTTGGGAGGTAAGGATAGGCCTACTGTTATAAAAAAACAAGAGGCGTGGTTACCGCTACACCTATCTATATTGTTAAAAACTTGGAACTTTACTGGTGTTGCACTGCCTCCGGGCATTGCAGCCAGTATTGTTTCCACCATCTTTGTATTTACAAATGTCCCATATGTGTCTATGACCGAGAGGACGTAAAACATCATTTTCACCAGGCCTACTGTTATGCATGTCATGGAGGAATTCCCAATATTGCAGATTTTTTTCTTCTATCCAGCTAAGTTTGATGGCTTTTTTTGGCAGCAAAAACAGCTGGCGACGAAAGGGTTAAAAGCATATAATTATTAATTCCACTATTAATTGAAATGTTTATTTTACCCTGTCAACTTTTCTGGGTGTGTTCCTCTCTGCTCTTTACCTGCGTAGAGAGAGCTAGGCGGATCGGGGCGGTAGGCGGTCCTGATATAAGTTATGCGCCTTTTCAATGGATTGTTTTCCCCATTTGTTTATTGTGTATTTTCCCCCTATCATTGCGTGACACTGTGGGTTTTCAGAGAAAGTTTAGAATTTGTTTCTGCTAACCTTTCAAACTGACACTAAACTTAACATAACCATAGCCCTTATCCAAACTTTGAACCGTCAAATACACCCCCCCCCCCCAAACCCCCACAAAAAACCACACACACAAAACCCCAACAACAACAAAACTTTACTAAATAATTGAAAACTCTGATTGGAAGACTTCCGTGTGCAGTATTGAACACAGTAAGCTATCTGCAGTATCGACTCCAGCTACTTGCAATTTCATTGGATAACGGCAACGGCAAGCGGCCATTTTGTCTGGACTTTTTTTCATTTCTAACCCTAACCCCAACCCTCACTATTTAACCCTATCCCGACCTGGGGAAAGGGATAGAAGTAGTAGTGAGTTCATAACTTGAAAAAAAAAAATCATTGGCGTCGATACTGCAGATAGCTTGCAGTGTATTGAACGGCTTGTGCAGTCGGTTACTATTATTGTCTTTTGTCAGAAAGAATTGCATGACAGAACAAAATATCATTCGATACAAGGCAACGACAACAACAACAACAGCAGCAACAAAGCAACAACGACAACAGCAGCAACAAAACAACAACAACAACAACAGCATCAAAACAACAACAACACAGCATCAAAACAACAACGACAACAGAAAGACAAAAGCAAAGGGGTGCAATTTTGCATTATCACTTCTACCTCTCTCGCTGTGTCTTTCAGTGTGTCTCTTGTTTGTCTTCTTCCCTGTCTGTCTGTCTGTCTATCTGTCTGTCTCTCTCTCTCTCTCTCTCTCTCTCTCTCTCTCTCTCTCTCTCTCTCTCTCTCTCTCTCTCTCTCTCTCTCTCTCTCTCTCTCTCTCTCTCTCTCTCTCTCTCTCTCTCTTCCTATATCTGTCTGTCTATATATCTCTCTCTCTTCCTATATCTGTCTGTCTGTCTCTCTCTCTCTCTTCCTGTATCTGTCTGTCTGTCTGTCTATATCTCTCTCTCTCTCTCTATATCTATCTGTCTGTCTGTCTGTCTGTCTGTCTCTCTCTCTCTCTCTCTCTCTCTCTCTCTCTCTCTCTCTCTCTCTCTCTCTCTCTATATCTCTCTCTCTGTCTCTGTCTGTCTGTCTGTCTATATATCTCTCTCTCTTCCTATATCTGTCTGTCTGTCTGTCTGTCTGTCTGTCTGTCTGTCTGTCTCTCTCTCTCTCTCTCTCTCTCTCTCTCTCTCTCTCTCTCTCTCTCTCTCCTCTCTCTCTCTCTCTGTCTGTCTGTCTATCTGTCTCTCTGTCTCTCCTATCTCTCTCTGTCTGTCTGTCTGTCTGTCTGTCTGTCTCTCTCTCTCTCTCTCTCTCTCTCTCTCTCTCTCTCTCTC
>CM065684.1:60653353-60655853 GCA_017654935.2 Phymorhynchus buccinoides
ATTTTTCTGTTTTTATTTCTGTATCTTTCTGTTTTCTCTCTGTATCTTTCTGTTTTCTCTCTGTATCTTTCTGTTTTCTCTCTTTATCTTTCTGTTTTCTCTCTTTATCTTTCTGTTTTTTCTCTGTATCTTTCTGTTTTCTCTCTTTATCTTTCTGTTTTCTCTCTGTATCTTTCTGTTTTCATTTCTGTATCTTTCTGTTTTCTCTCTGTAACTTTCTGTTTTCTCTCTGTATCTGTCTGTTTTCATTTCTGTATCTTTCTGTTTTCTCTCTGTATCTTTCTGTTTTCTCTCTGTCTCTTTCTGTTTTATCTCTGTATCTTTCTGTTTTCTCTCTCTGTATCTTTCTGTTTTCTCTCTCTGTATCTTTCTGTTTTCTCTCTGTATCTTTCTGTTTTCTCTCTGTATCTTTCTGTTTTCTCTCTATATCTTTCTGTTTTCTCTCTGTATCTTTCTGTTTTCTCTCTGTATCTTTCTGTTTTCTCTCTGTATCTTTCTGTTTTCTCTCTGTATCTTTCTGTTTTCTCTCTCTGTATCTTTCTGTTTTCTCTCTGTATCTTTCTGTTTTCTCTCTGTATCTTTCTGTTTTCTCTCTGTATCTTTCTGTTATTCTCTCTGTATCTTTCTGTTTTCTCTCTCTGTATCTTTCTGTTTTCTCTCTGTATCTTTCTGTTTTCTCTCTCTGTATCTTTCTGTTTTCTCTCTCTGTATCTTTCTGTTTTCTCTCTGTATCTTTCTGTTTTCTCTCTGTATCTTTCTGTTTTCTCTCTCTGTATCTTTCTGTTTTCTCTCTGTATCTTTCTGTTTTCTCTCTGTATCTTTCTATTTTCCTCTCTGATCTTTATGCTTTCTCTCTTTATCTTTCTATTTTCTCTCTTTATCTTTCTGTTTTCTCTCTGTATCTTTCTGTTTTCTCTCTGTATCTTTCTGTTTTCTCTCTTTATCTTTCTGTTTTCTCTCTCTGTATCTTTCTGTTTTCTCTCTGTATCTTTCTGTTTCTCTCTCTGTATCTTTCTGTTTTCTCTCTCTGTATCTTTCTGTTTTCTCTCTGTATCTTTCTGCTTTCTGTCTGTATCTTTCTGTTTTCTCTCTGTATCTTTCTGTTTTCTCTCTGTATCTTTCTGCTTTCTGTCTGTATCTTTCTGTTTTCTCTCTGTATCTTTCTGTTTTCTCTCTGTATCTTTCTGCTTTCTCTCTGTATCTTTCTGTTTTCTCTCTGTATCTTTCTGCTTTCTCTCTGTATCTTTCTGCTTTCTCTCTGTATCTTTCTGCTTTCTCTCTGTATCTTTCGGTATCTCTCTGTATCTTTCTGTTTTCCTCTGTTCTACGGCAAACCCGTGTTGTGCTATGCTACGGCCGTACTGAGCTGGTTACCACACACTTGCGCCTGTTGAAAATTACTCAATTGAATTGCGCCTATCCGTGTAGGTCTATCAACAATTGCGCCTGGTTTCCTACCTTAGAAGTTAAAACTTCAGATTATTTATAAAACCAAATCTAGAAAAGCTAGTAATTGCTTATGTTAAAAGCGCAGGTATGCCTCTGACCCGAATTGAAGATTGGCTTATATGCATTCTTGTTGTATATGGTTGTATAATGTATGCACGTTTGGCTAATTAGCTACACAGATGGTTCATTTATTGTGTTGTTTATCCCTGTCTCTCATTTATTACCAACCGCGATCGTAGAATTTCACAGAGACGTCTCTGTGACTATAAAGTACCTAATACCTAATACCTAATGTTTTCACTCGTGTCTGAGGCGGACGATGTTTGTATGTTTGTATGTATCCTCTCTAGCGTTTGAACGGATGGACTTAGGATGCTGCAAGTTTGCATGCGGGTAGGTAATGGAGAGATCTACGCCAAGTTCGATAATGAAGGTCATGGGTCAAAGGTCAAGGTCACTGGAGCCGAAAACGCTGCCGCGCGGTTGGTGATTTAACGTCTTAGCGCTCTAGTTATTTTTTGTTGTTTGTCTCCTTCTTCTTTTCTTCGTTCTTTTCCTCACAAAGGCGCTGCTTTTTTATGTAATGTTTTACACCTCTTTACCTTAATCGTTGTGTTCTTTTTGGTGGGTTTGTCTTGCATGAATTGTTTATTATGTTGATGTAAATGCGGGTTGTTTTTCTTCTTGGGTGAGAATTGATCACCTTCTGATTATGTATGATGTATGTGTGTAGGGTACGTCATAATCATTTGCTTGTTGTTACCCCCTCAACCTCATTATTGCTTAAGGTATTAGGTATTAGGTACTTTATAGTCACAGAGGCGTCTCTGTGAAATTCGGGTTGCTCCCACCTGGAGAGCGCGTCGCAGCCAGAGGCGCGCCACCCTTCTTTTTTTTTTTGCATGCGATTTTTGTGTGACTGATGAGGAAGAAAAGGGGGGGGGGGGGTACATTTTGACCAAATGACAACTTTTTCGTTGCCACTGGGTTTAACGTATGCTAGTGCATGGGCACACGGGACCTCGGTTTATCGTCTCATCCGAAAGACTCC
>CM065684.1:60658353-60660853 GCA_017654935.2 Phymorhynchus buccinoides
GGCAAAGTCATAGAGAGTGACATATTAGAGGATGTTACAAGCACAGAACTTCCAGAAGGTGGGGGAACTATTTATACAAAAGACCCCCCGGTATCCCCACGGGGGGAGAGATGGTTAGCCATATACCAGTACTCCCAGAGCTCAAAAGTATGCAGGCCTTAAGTCAATGGAAGCACAGTCAAACCTCTAGTTTACGTCTCCCCAAAAAGTCAGGACAAATCGGTCTTAAATTGGAGGTGGTCTTACAACGGAGGTCGTTTTGATTGGCCACTGCAAGTAGGGTTATTAACGCCCTTGGCGGCAAGAGTTAAGCCCTTGTTGATCAGTATCCAAAAGGGCATCCACTCTTGCAAAAGCAGCCATTAAGTGACCTCAAATAGGGTTATTGACGAGAGGTATTCCCTTGTTTGGTCAGTACTCAACCATCTTCCCCCACCCACCAAGGGCATTCACTCTTGGAAAAGGTGTTCTTTGCAGTGGCCAATAGGAAGAGTTCAACATCCGTTCCAAAAATGTCAGTCGTAACTGAGAGGAGGTCTTTTAACGGAGGGTCGTATAATAGAGGTGTGACTGTAGTACCACTTTAACTGGAAAAATTATCAATATCATACTGACTGCAAAACCAAAATACTGAACTTTTTTTTTTAACCTGTCAGTCCTAGGGACTGATAAATGTTTGTTAGGACTGATAAAAAAAACCACCCCACGGTTTCCACAGAGGCTTAATCAGGGCTCCCAATCGTTCTGCAAAACAAGGGGTCACAGGGACTCCTTCACTTAAAGCATAGAGGGTCCTAGAGGCGTGATAGAGGGTCAGAGTGGCATTGCGAATGCTAAAAATAATTTTTCTAGTGCATCCCTGGGACCCCCTACACATTGTTTTAAAGGGTACTTTAGAATTTTAGTACTTCGTAGATGGGGGTCCCGGGGAGACCTGGGCTTAGGCGTTGTGATATTTGAGTTTCTGCGGTTTTCGCTGTTTTTTAAAGTTTTCCCCGAGGCTGATTTTGACGCCGGTTGTTGGGGGAAAATCTCTCTCTCTCTCTCTCTCTCTCTCTCTCTCTCTCTCTCTCTCTCCTCTCTCTCTCTCTCTCTCTCTCTCTCTCTCTCTCTCTCTCTCTCTCTCTCTCTCTCTCTCTCTCTCTCTCTCTCTCTCTCTCTCTCTCTCTCTCTCTCTCTCTCTCTCTCTCTCTCTCTCTCTCTCTCTCTCTCTCTCTCTCTCTCTCTCTCTCTCTCTCTCTCTCTCTCTCTCTCTCTCTTAGTTTTATCCAGAGGGCTGGATGTAAAAAAAGCATGTTATTGCTTACTCTATTACCCTCTATGAATAAAATTAATTCATTATCTCTCTCTCCCTCTCTCTCTCTCTCTCTCTCTCTCTCTCTCTCTCTCTCTCTCTCTCTCTCCTCTCTCTCTCCCTCTCTCTCTCTCTCTCTCCCTCTCTCTCTCTCTCTCTCTCTCTCTCTCTCCCTCTCCCCCCTCTCTCTCTCTCTCTCTCTCTCTCTCTCTCTCTCTCTCCCTCTCCCTCCCTCTCTCTCTCTCTCTCTCTCCCTCTCTCTCTCTGTGTAAAAGAATGAGACCTACACTACCCCCCACTGCACCGCTCGTCATGACAAGCGTCAGAATAATGACCCCTAACCTCTGTGGAAGCAAACAGTGCACGTGAACAAATAGAGCGGGGACCGAGGCGAGCCCAAAGCCAGCTTGCTGATTGGAGAACAATATGTATGTACATAAATAAACCTTCTGGCTTCACGTGAGCTTCTTCTTTCTTCTTGAATCTTCTTTTTTTCTTCTTCTAGCTTAGAAAAAAAAAGAAACGAAAGTACATGAGGGTCAAAAACTCAAAAGCAAGGGCCGAGTACTTTTTGTTCTGTCTGTTCAGAAACAACAACAAAAAACCAAAAAAACTAAGTAACCAACTATCAAACGCACGAACGAAAACAACAACAACCAAGCAACTAATCAACCAACCAGCCAATCAACCAAGAAACGAGCCAGTCAGCCAAGAAACCAGCCTGTCAACCAAGAAACCAGCCTGTCAACCAAGAAACCAGCCAGTCAGCCAAGAAACCAGCCAGTCAGCCAAAAAACAACCAGTCAACCAAGAAACCAGCCAGTCAACTAAGAAACCAGCCAGTCAACTAAGAAACCAGCCAGTCAACCAAGAAACCAGCCAGTCAACCAAGAAACCAGCCAGTCAACCAAGAAACCAGTCAGTCAACCAAGAAACCAGCCAGTCAGCAAAAACCCACCCAGTCAACCAAGAAATAGGCCAGTCAACCAAGAAACCAGCCAGTCAACCAAGAAACCAGCCAGTCAACCAAGAAACCAGCCAGTCAACCAAGAAACCAGTCAGTCAGCAAAAACAACAACCAGTCAACCAAGAAACCAGCCAGTCAACCAAGAAACCAGCCAGTCAAACAACCAACAACCAGTCAACCAACCAACAACCCAGTCCCAGGGGAACAAAATCCAACGCATTTTAAAAAATAGATATAAC
>CM065684.1:60665853-60683353 GCA_017654935.2 Phymorhynchus buccinoides
ATTATGGAATAGTTTTCAATTCTCCTCAATCACAGATACCATCAGGTGGTTTGTGGCGTCATCCCAAACTTTTCTGTGACGTCATCACAAACCTTTATTAAGACAACTTTTATAGCGCCTAATCTTTAAGCTCTAAGCGCTTAAAATAGCATTTCACTTTCTGTGATGTCATCACTAGTTTTCCTCCACCTTTGGTGGTTGATGATATGGGGATTTAAATCGACCTTGTAACAACAAGATTCGGACATGAGAAGGAGAAAGCCAAAGGAACGTGATCTGGGGGGGGGGGGGGGGTGTATACTCCTTGGGGGGGGGGGGGGGGGGGGGGGGGGGGGGAGGAAAGGGGGGGGGGAGAAGAGAAAGAAGACGACGCGACTCAAATTTGCTAGGTGGCGATGATTCCGGAGCAAAAGTAAACAGGGGCGTACTCTTTGATGCTCGATCCAGTTCCTGTTTTGTAGGTTGGCCACTGAGAGGATGGAATTCCTTCACCTGGACATCAGCCAGACTGAAACTGCAAGCAATAGCCTGGGCGGTGGTGGTCAGTGTTTCCTTTGATGTCCAGTGTAATCGTGAGGTTTTGGTCACTCCATGCTGCTTTTGTGTCCAGCAAGACTCTCCTCAGACCACCTACAAAAATAAACACCTTTGCCCCCACCCCTTCCCCCTCCCATGATGAGATCAAGATGGCTTCATAGACCTTCTAGGAAACTGAGCAGAAATCTCTACTACACTTTGTTTTCCGTTTCCACACAGAAATCGAGACAGTCTTGCGATATAATGTTATCCATTTCTACAAATAACAATCCCCGGTTATGTTATATAGAGAAAAGTCGTTACTCGCTGAGGTGTTGGAATGTGTCGTCATTCCCGAATGACGTCATGATGTAAAGCGTACGGTGGGATGATGGTGGTGGTGTGGTGTTGGGGGCTGGGGGGGGGGGGGGGGTGTTGATAAAGAGCAGGGTATCTAGTATTTGGGGGATGCAGTCTGTATCTGATCGTATTTCGTTGAATTGCGGAGATAGAGGGATAAGACGGTTGTGATGACTTTATCATGTTGATTTAATCCACCACGATTTACAGACGGTGAAGGGAGTAGTGGGGAAGGGTTGGGAGAGGAGGGGGGGGGGGGAGCAGAGTTAGTGGAATGTATGCATGTACAAACACTAAGTCATATGGTGAACGTTCATTTTCTTTCAGCGCCCCTTCTGTCTGGAACTCCCTACCATATTATGAACTTTGTTCTGCTAAATGTTTCCTATCTTTCAAAACCGCTCTTAAAACTCACCTCTTCTGGCAATACCTCTGATTTCTTCCTTGTCCTGTTTCCTGCCTATGTTCCCCACATTATGTGTGGGTGGGTGCGCGCGCGCGTGTGTGTGCGTGCGTGTTGTGGCTGTGTGCATGTTTGTGATAGTTAATATTGTAGTAGCTTATTTACGATCTATGTATTTATTTAAATAATTGTGAAGCGCCGTGAGATCAAAAAGAGAAAGAGCGCTCTATAAATGTTAGTTGTTGTTATTATTATTATTATTATTATTATTATTATTATTATTATTATTATTATTTTTATTTTTATTTTTATTTTTTATTTGTTGTTGTTGTTATTTATTTTTATTTTTATTATTATTATTATTATTATTATTATTATTATTATTATTATTATTATTATTATTATTATTATTATAGGCTGTTGGTCTTAGGATTGTACTGTAATTGGAAAACATAATTATGTGCGGAATCGTCTAGTCTCGTCTGCATGTGTGTCAAGCTGACTATACCTACATAGAAACGCACAAACACGCACACATAATTTATGTCAGTACTGCAGTACAACTGCGTGCGAGACTCCTTATTCACATGCGTACACACGGACACGCACGCACACACATGCACGCATGCATGCACACACACACACACACACACACACACACACACACACACACACACACACACACACACACACACACACACACACACACACACACACACACTTTAATTAACGTCCATTTAGAGGCACACCAGTTTATCTCCACTATATAATAATATATAGGGTAAGACGGGGTAAAAAGCCCTGGGCGGGTAAGAAGCCCATGACAATTATGTCATGAAATGAAGCAAATTTCAGTCACATTTTGCCCATGAGACGTGTGTTAATGTTTAGCATTCGTCTCATGGGCAAAATGTGACTGAAATTTGCTTCATTTCATGAGATAATTGGTATGGGCTTCTTACCCGCCCATGGGCATTTTACCCCGTCTTCACCTATAGTGTATTGAGATAGGTGGTGCACGTACCTCTAGTTTCTTTTCATTGGTCACAACACTTCCCAAAGTTTGCTGATGTTATAGTAGCTGGTCATAAGCCAAACACCATCTACTAACAGTTAACATCAATATTAATACAGCTGTTACCATTAGGCACAGTTTAAACTGTCCCTAAGTTATGACATTGATATCGTCTCTTAATATAGCTGTTACCATTAGGCACAGTTTAAATTGTCCATAAGCTATGACATTGATATCGTCTCTTAATATAGCTGTTACCATTCGGCACAGTTTAAATTGTCCCTAAGTTATGACATTGATATTGTCTCTTAATATAGCTGTTGCTATTAGGCACGGTTTAAATTGTCCCTAAGATATGACATTAATATAGTCTCTTAATATAGCTGTTACTAGCCTATTAGGCACAGTTTAAATTGTCCCTAATTTATGACATTGATATCGTCTCTTAATACAGCTGTTACTATTAGGCACAGTTTAAAATTGTCCCTAATTTATGACATTAATATCGTCTCTTAATATAGCTTTTACTATTAGGCACAGCTTAAATTGTCCCTTAAGTTATGACATTAATATAGTCTCTTAATATAGCTGTTACTAGCCTATTAGGCACAGTTTAAATTGTCCCTAATTTATGACATTAATATCGTCTCTTAATATAGCTTTTACTATTAGGCACAGCTTAAATTGTCCCTAATTTATGACAATGATATAGTCTCTTGATATAGCTGTTACTCAGCTATTAGGCACAGTTTAAATTGTCCCTATGTTATCACATTGATAGATCTAGTCGAGGAATATGTTTTTTGTTTAAAGTTATACGCGTGCTTTATTTCATTCTTTTATTCTCTCTCTATTTTTTGTACTCGAGGTTTTTGTTTGTTTTAGATAGTATACAGATTAAGTTAATTGACTTTCTGAAAAGTACGAAAGCAAAGATGTCAATTCCATCACGTCCACGTCAATCTTAGCCTTCCAAGATGGCGGCGCTGTGGAGAGGCTATGCACACGGCAACCTGAGAGGGGAAGGAGCAGACTATAGGCACGGCAGTGGAACGAAAGTCAATCCGGCGAAACAAAGCGTATCGGGGACTCCACAGTGCTTTTGCTGATAACACCTGGGATCCGGTTTCTCCTTAGGTTAATAATGATCGGGGCTTTGGTGTGGGGTACAGTGTGTGTGTGTGTGTGTGTGTGTGTGTGTGTGTGTGTGTGTGTGTGTGTGTGTGTGTGTGTGTGTGTGTGTGTGTGTGTGTGTGTGTGTGTGTGTGTGTGTGTGTGTGGTGTGTGTGTGTGTGTGTGTGTGTGTGTGTGTGTGTGTGTGTGTGTGTGTGTGTGCGTGCGTGCGTGCGTGCGTGTGTGTGTGTGCGTGCGTGCGTGCGTGTGTGCGTGCGTGCGTGCGCGTGCGTGCGTGTGTGTGCGTGTGTGTGTGTGTTTTGTTGTGAGATTGTAGTGGTTTTTGTTTGTTTGTTTGTGTGTGTATGTGTGTATGTATCTCTCTCTCTCTCTCTCTCTCTCTCTCTCTCTCTCTCTCTCTCTCTCTCTCTCTCTCTCTCTCTCTCTCTCTCTCTCTCTCTCTCTCTCTCTCTCTCTCTCTCTCTCTCTCTCTCTCTCTCTCTCTTGTGTGTGTATGTGATCGCTCGTCTGTCTGTCAGTGTCTATGTTATCTTTGTGTTTTTGTCTGGTTTGTTTTTTTAAAGAACATTTTCTGTATGACATTTTGAACATGGTTATCTAAGATTGTCCTGGTTGTTGTTAAAGCCGTGCTCTTGTTTGCTTACAAAAATTTTCATCTTTTCTTTTTCTTCCTCTCTGCCTTTTGTTTATTTTGTGTGTGTGTTCTGCTCAGCCTTCTGTCTGTCTGTCTGTCTGTCTGTCTGTCTGTCTGTCTGTCTCTCTCTCTCTCTCCCTCTCTCCCTCCCTCCCTCCCTCCCTCCCTCCCTCCCTCCCTCTATCTCTGTCTCTCTCTCTGTCTCTGCATTTTATTGTCCTTAAAGGGATATACAGCCTTCTGTCTGTCTGTCTGTCTGTCTGTCTGTCTGTCTGCCTCTCTCCCTCCCTTTCTCTCTCTCTCTCTCTCTCTCTCTCTCTCTCTCTCTCTCTCTCTCTCTCTCTCTCTCTCTCTCTCTCTCTCTCTCTCTCTCTCTCTCTCTCTCTCTCTCTCTCTCTGTGCTGTTTATTCATTATTTTTTCTCTCTCATTTCACTCTCATGTAGGTCTATGCTCGCGCACACGCTTACACGCGTCTGCATACGTACAAGCTTTGTAGGCGACGCATATGAACACGTGCACATACAGTTTAGAAAACAACAGACCGGATAAAAAGCAACCAAAGCAATCATGTTGGGATATCTTGTGCTCTTGCCCCCTCCCCACCCCCACCCCTTCAAATTCGATGGCTTGGAGTCAAAGCGGACTATCTTGAGATAGTCCATTGACGTATTCTTGAACATATTGTGAAAACTAATAACTTGTATCTAAATAAGACTGTGCAGATATAGAAAGCATAATCCCAATTTTATAATTATTTGCGGTCTTTTTTAATACAAGTTCTTAGTTTTTGAAATAACATCAATAATAAGATAGTCCGTTTTTGACTCTAAGCCATCGAAACTGTTCATGGAGAAGCAACATTCTGTCGTTTTGGGGAAATAGAAAGGGATAGGGTTAGGATCAGCCTAGGATTATTATCATAAAACTGAAAGAAGCAGAAGTTGAGATTGAGTGTCGTAAGTAAACAGGAGGGGTGTGACTATTAAGTACAACATTGCCTGTATTAATGCACCATTGTTTTCATTATTCCCATGCTGTTTGTGTATCGTCTGCATTTTATTGCTCACATAGACATTGAACACTACGGAAACACACACACGCACGCACGCACACACACACACACACACACACACACACACACACACACACACACACACACACACACACGCGCGCGCGCGCGCGCGCGCGCGCGCACGCACGCACGCACGCACAGAGAGAGGGGAGAGAGAGAGAGAGAGCACACACAAACACACACACACACACACACACACACACACACACACACACACACTGAATTAAATTCTGCTTAACGTCCTCCGGTCTGGAGCAGACACATATGGGACATTACGAGGGGTACCTGTCAGAACGGTCTATCTCAAAAGGAATAAAGAGCACAGATGGGCAGTTCTGGCATTCACCCCTATTTATTTAGTAGATATAAAGATGGTGGGAACGATCCTGGAGGCAATGCCCAGAGGCAGTGCAACACCAGTAAAGTCCCGAATTTTTAACAATACAGATGTGTACACAACAACAACAACAACATACAGTATTTATACGGCGCTGAATCTTGATATAAATCAAATCAAAGCGCACACACACGTTAGCATTCAAAGCGCATTCAAACGCAAACGCAATACAACGCGAACACACACAGATAACATAAATGGAATATAGCAGAATCACACACACACACACACACGCACACGCACACGCACACGCACACACACACACACACAACTAGCCTAATTGAAGGGAGACAATGTGACGAAATGACGTCACCTCTCCAGGGGGCCTCAGTTTGTTGTCGATCTTGAGGGTTTGGGTTACCAGGACTGCACCAAGTTGTCCCCCTTTGAAAACACGTGTCGGCCAACCCGTCACCATAATGAGATTGTCTAGCCCTGCCTTTGTTTCTGTCCTAAGTTGGTAAAGTTAAGCGCGCACGTGTGGGTATGTATGCCGGCCTACATGAAGTGTACACAAGCATTATGTTCTTGCTCATATCACTTTACTGGATGTTGTATTTTTAAGTATTAGGTACTTTATAGTCTCTGTGAAATTCGGGTTGCTCCCACCTGGAGAGAGCGTTGCAGCCAGAGGCGCGCCACCCAATTAAAAAAAAAAAGTTTTCATGCGATTTGTGTGTGTGTGTGTGTGTGTGTGTGTGTGTGTGTGTGTGTGTGTGTGTGTGTGTGTGTGTGTGTGTGTGTGTGTGTGTGTAAATTTTGACCAAACGACAACTTTTTCGTTGCCACTGGGATTAATGTGTGCTAAGTGCATGGGCCCACGGGACCTCGGTTTATCGTCTCATCCGAAAGACTCCACGTTCAGACCGTAAAGCCTAATGCAAAGTGAGAGGAACAAATCCCCTGTACCCAGGTTCGAACTCGAGTTTACTTGACACAAGGCGAACACGTTACCTCTGTGCCACTATACACCACGTATGCATTTCTCTATAAACTAATATAAATACATAGGCCAACTAAACAATATACATTGTGAACAGAAATGCACACCCTATTTTGTAAATTGAAATAGCGTTTCATTAGTCTATTTAGCCATCCGTCACCATTTTGTCTGAGTACTTTTTCGTGTAGGGTAGTTTGGGTGTTGTCCGTCCTCTCCACCTGGAACAGGCAGATTATGGGACATAAATTGTAAAAATAGAGATGTGGGGGAACTTTATATCAGTTTTCTTGTTGCCCGATCTAAGGAATATTGATTTTGTAGACGAACCTAGTTAATCCACATGAATACACAATTATTGTTCTCTTTTGTTCAGTATATTTCCCTCTCTGTGCTGTCTTTCTCCGTCTTTCTTTCCCTCCTGTGCTTTCTTTCTTTTCTTCATTCTTCCTTTTCTTTTTCTTTCTTTCTTTTTTTCTTTTTTCTTTCTTTCTTTCTGTTTCTTCTTTCTTTCTTTTCTTTTTTTCTTTCTTTTTTTCTTTCTTTCTTTCTTTTTCTTTCTTTCTTTCTTTTTTCTTTTTTCTTTTTTGTTTCTTTTTTCTTTGTTTCTGTTTTCTTTCTTTCTTTCTTTCTTTCCTTTTTCTTTCTTCTTTCTTTTCTTTCTTTTCTTTCTTTCTTTGTTTTTCTTTCCTTCTTTCTTTCTTTCTTTCTTTCTTTCTTTCTTTTTCCTTCTTTCTTTCTTTTTCTTTCTTTCTTTCTTTCTTTCTTTGTTTCTGTTTCCTTCTTTCTTTCTTTCTTTCTTTTTCTTTCTTTCTTTGTTTCATTTCTTTGTTTCTTTCTTTCTTTCTTTCTGTCCCTTTTTTTTCTTTCTTTTTTTCTTTCTTTCTTTTTCCTTCTTTTTCTTTCTCTTTCTTTCTTTCTTTCTGTTTCCTTCTTTTTTCTTTCTTTGTTTGTTTCTGTTTCCTTCTTTCTTTCTGTCCTTTTTTTTCTTTTTTTCTTTTTTTTTTTCTCTTTTTTTTTTTTTTTTTTTCTTTCTCTTCTTTCCTTCTTTCTTTCTTCTTTCTTTCTTTCTTTCTTTCTTTCTCTTTGTTTCTTTCTTCTTTCCCTAGCTTGATTGTTTGCACTCGATAACAGAATAATATGTACACCCCCCTTCCTCATCTCTTTCTTTCTACCCCCACCCCCACCCCCCTCATATATTGCGATAACTTATCCCAGTGTCTCCCATAGATCTGTCCTGCACACTGCAGTGCTGTTATCTGGTTTACGACAGCCATCATAATTATTCTCCCCGAGCCAAATGCAGCCACGTCATTTGTCAAATACGTCATCGTGACGTCAGACCACCTACGTCGGACAAACCCCGGATGTCGTCTTTTTCCTCACTGTTGCTGTCCTCTTAGATTTTTGTTTCCTTCGGTTTTCTGTCTTTCTTTTTCTTTATATTATAGGCGTGTCTCTCTCTGTCTCCCTGTCTGTCTCTGTCTCCCTGTCTGTCTCTGTCTTTGTAGCTCTCTTTCTCTTTTGCTTTATAATAACTAGCGCAACGCCTAGTACTGGTAAATCCCAGAACCGGTAACGCCTAGTACCGGTACCGCCAATAACCGGTAATGATGAGTACCGGTTTCGCCGTGTCCGCAAAATATTATGTTATTAGAGAGAGAGAGAGAGAGAGAGAGAGAGAGAGAGAGACAGACAGGCAGAGAGAGAGAGACAGACAGACAGAGAGAGAGACACATAGACATACAGAGACATGAGACACAGAGAGAGAGACAGACAGACAAAGGCAGAGAGAGAGAGAGACAGACAGAGAGAGAGACAGAGAGAGAGAGAGAGAGAGAGAGAGAGAGAGAGAGAGAGAGAGAGAGAGAGAGAGAGAGAGAGAGAGATAGAGAGAGAGAGAGAGAGAGAGAAAACAGCTATGCTCGCACCTACCCCTCCCCCCCTCCTCCTCCGAGAGAGAGAACAGCGACGCTCGCGCCCCCCCCCCCCCCTCTTCCCCTCCTCCTCCCCCCCACCCCTCCCTGCTATATAAGTTCTTCTTCTTCTTCAGTAGGCTAACCACTTAATGCAACAAATACTTGTAGCGGTGCCATTGCCGATGAGGTTTAACCGAGGCGTGGTCACCGCTACAGCTATCTGTATTAATTTAAAAAAATCGGGACTTTACTGGTTTCGTACTGCCTCTGGGCATTGCCTCCAGTATTGTTCCCACCATATTTGTATTTACAAATGTCCCATATGTGTCTGATTCAGACCAAGAGGACGTAAAACACCATTTTCATCATCATCAGTAGGCTAAGCTCGCCTGTTGGAATTTCCCCAGCCTCACCGTCCCCAGTCATCTTCCTGCCAAATTCGAAGGCAATCGGCCCAGAAACACCGGAGATACGGGCGCCGAGAGGCCGGCGGATGCGCGTTTCGCGCATTTGCAAAACCGCGCAAATGACACGGCCACCTCGGTTGCCGTTGCCATCGCCCCGTGAGGGCTCACAGCAAATTTGAAGCGATTCGGTCGAAAAACGACGGAGTTATAAGGTCCGTTTCGTGTTTCAGACACAGGACACTTGCTAAATTACTATATGATAGTCCTAAGTCCTAAGTTTCTTTATTGTCAATTTGACATTGTACAAACGCACGTGGGAAATTGTCTTCCACCGTGTAAAATAAGATAAAATACATCAAAATTAGAATTAAAATATTAATCAAAAACATGAAACAGAACATTTACATTTAAACAAATATGTAACTCTCACACCACACCCAATCATTCATCTGCTATCCGCTTCCTATCCGCTTCCGCTTCCTATCCGCTTCCTATCCGCTTCATTTCCCGTTGCATTGACCATCATCATAGTACTTTTCTTTAAACTTCTGTAATGGGATGGGAAGCCACCTCCAGAGTTATTGTTCTTTGCATTTCCCTAGAGGTTTTGGATATTGTATGCATATGTATGCCAGTCAGTCGTTTCCGACCATGGCTGCCAGATAGCAGAGGGGGGCAGATGCTAACCCGGCGGGCTGGGCTAGAAGTAGTAGAACTTGTTTAGATGCCTTGCCAAGGGTACATCCACACTCTGTCGGCCAAAGGGATTTGAGGACTGCTGGCGTTGGGGAAGGTCCCCCCAAAAGACCAACCCATCCCTTTGGCTGCAGCACCAGAGCCGGTGCCAAGGCCCCCTGGTTTGATTAAGATTAAGATTATTGCCCTGTGGACAACTAAGGCCATGTCAGGGCTGTCACCACGTTAAATCTGACCACGTTCCTCTTGTTTTGAGAGGCAGTCTTCCAGAAGAGACTAAACTGTGCCGTGATTTTCCATAACTGCACTCAGCAGCAGTAATTGTTATTGTACAGTTCTCATGTTACTGTTGGCCCCTAACACAGGCTGATATCGACCAGTGATACAAGCCATTTGAGCAAAGGGGTTGGGATATAATTAGGGAGAAGCAAAGGGGAGTAACAATTGGCGTGCCGTCAGACCCCATGAAGAGTGTGTGAAAAGGATTCGAAAAGTGATCCCAAAATTTGGGGAACTTTTGGAACTGATGGTAAATTTACGGGATCAACTATAAAGACAGCATGGCGGGATACAGAGAGAGAGAGAGAGAGAGAGAGAGAGAGAGAGAGAGAGAGAGAGAGAGAGAGAGAGAGAGAGAGAGAGAGAGAGAGAGAAAGAGAGAATGAATGAATGGATTTAATTTATGGAGGGGAGAGAGAGAGAGCCTGAGAGAGAGAGACTCAGGCTCAGAAACTTTATTTTACAAGAGAGAGAGAGAGAGAGAGAGAGAGAGAGAGAGAGAGAGAGAGAGAGAGAGAGAGAGAGAGAGAGAGAGAGAGAGAGAGAGAGAGAGAGAGAGAGAGAGAGAGAGAGAGAGCGAGAGAGGAGAGAGAGCGCGAGAGAGAGAGATAATGAATGAATGAATGAATGATGAATGGATTTATTTATGGAGGAGAGAGAGAGAGAGAGCCTGAGAGAGAGAGACTCAGACTCAGAAACTTTATTTTAAGAAGAGAGAGAGAGAGAGAGAGAGAGAGAGAGAGAGAGAGAGAGAGAGAGAGAGAGAGAGAGAGAGAGAGAGAGAGAGAGAGACAGAGAGAGAGAGACAGAGACAGAGACAGAGACAGAGACAGAGACGGAGAGAACGCCAGTGCTTGAACATCACACCTAACATTGAAGTTTGTTAGGTTTTCCCAAACTAATATAACACGTAAACTTGCTATGCCGCGTTTGTGCTGAATCGTTTGAGTTCTTTACTGTACCTCGGGCGCTAAGTTTGTTGAATTTGTCGGGAGAGAAACAGATTGCTCGGGATGACTTTTCCTGACTTCTCCCTATCGGAGTATCCCGCTCTTTTTTTTCCTGATTGTATACACACAGTCAGTAGGCAGTAGGTACTCGTACACATACACACACACGCGCTCTTACATCGGGTGTTTATGAAGGGTTTGAAAAATTGCGCGTGCATTCTAGCCTTGATTTATGACCTACTTTCAGGTGATGGTGAGAATGCCAACGGAATAATGGCAGAGGCCTTCATTACTGACATTATTGACGACGACTTTATTGTTTATTTACTCGCTTGTTTATCAACGCAAATGCTTGATTTTTGGAGTGCGCATACTCAAACCGTTCATTAACAAAGTCATAAAATGTCAGCAAGATTCTATGAACGGGTTTGAAAATATGAAGCAAAAAGTAAAAGCATGGGTGCAAATACACCCACGGGGTACGGTAAGGGTTAAGGATATTATACCAGAAACCGACAGATCCCTTTATTGACTCAAAATGGATTCTGGCCTTTTTTCGTTTCATTGGTTCATTATTAGCCTGAATTTGGTGCCGATAGTAAAGTGAGAGCGAAAATTGTACACGTTACTTAGAAAATGCTCTTGTTTTCTACAGTGATGGAGAACAAAAAATCATTATAGACTACAGCCTAGGTTTTGTGTGTGTGAGTGACAATAGCTCTGAAAGTAGGGTGTGTGGATCTGCACCTTTACCCCAAACTAGTAGGATTTCATCAGATTCATGTAGACAGTAGTATTTCATCAGATTCATGTAGACAGTAGTATTTCATCAGATTCATGTAGACAGTAGTATTTCATCAGATTCATGTAGACAGTAGTATTTCATCAGATTCATGTAGACAGTTGTATTTCATCAGATTCATGTAGACAGTAGTATTTCATCAGATTCATGTAGACAGTAGTATTTCATCAGATTCATGTAGACAGTCATTTCATCAGATTCATGTAGACAGTAGTATTTCATCAGATTCATGTAGGCAGTTGTATTTAATCAGATTCATGTAGACAGTAGTATTTCATCAGATTCATGTAGGCAGTTGTATTTCATCAGATTCATGTAGGCAGTAGTATTTCATCAGATTCATGTAGACAGTAGGATTTCATCAGATTCATGTAGACAGTAGTATTTCATCAGATTCATGTAGACAGTAGTATTTCATCAGATTCATGTAGACAGTAGGATTTCATCAGATTCATGTAGGCAGTTGTATTTCATCAGATTCATGTAGGCAGTAGTTTTCATCAGATTCATGTAGACAGTAGTATTTCATCAGATTCATGTAGACAGTATTATTTCATCAGATTCATGTAGACAGCAGTATTTCATCAGATTCATGTAGACAGTGGTATTTCATCAGATTCATGTAGACATTAGTATTTCATCAGATTCATGTAGACAGTAGGATTTCATCAGATTCATGTAGGCAGTAGGATTTCATTAGATTCATGTAGACAGCAGTATTTCATCAGATTCATGTAGACAGTAGGATTTCATCAGATTCATGCCTTGCAGATGTCACAGTTGGACAGCCGTACAACTAAAGTTGGATGTGTGTAGCGTTTGTGAGCGTATGAGTATTTGTGTTGTGTAGTTGGTGTGTTGCGACATACGGGTAGGTGAACGTGCACGTCTGTGTCAGTGATTACGTTCAATATCAATATATTTTATTGTCTTCTTTCAAACCCAACAAGTTTGCAAAGTTACTCATATATATGCAGGCAGTAGTGCTAACCTTCATTAGGTATTTAAGGTATTATAAGGTATTATATGGTCACAGAGGCGTCTCTGTGAAATTCGGGTTGCTCTCACCTGGAGAGCGCGTCGCAGCCAGAGGCGCGCCACCCAATCGTGGTAACTGGCGATTATCAATAAACTACTGATTGCAAAACCAAAATACTAAAAAAGAAAAACTGACCTGTCAGGCCCAGGGACTGATAACATTTTGCTAGGACTGATAAATCATTTTAAAGACCCACTGACCCACCACGATTAAGTCCCTTGGTTTTTCCTGGGTAGCTGTGACCCACAAACATACAAATCCCCCCACTTCAAATTGAGGCTGCTCTTTAAACTTATGTGTCGGTTTGAATTTGGGGGCATTTGTATGGGAGTCAAACCTGGTCAAAGCAAGGTTTCTTACCAGCTATAAGAGGGAAAACACGTGAAACCCGTGATTTTGACACGTGATCTGGTGGGTCTTTAAAGACCCAGTGCCGCACCACGATTAAGTCCCTTGTTTTTTTCTGGGTTGCTGTGACCCACATACGAATTTCCCTATATTCAAATTGAGGCTGCTTTTAAACTGATGTGTCGGTTTGAATTTGGGGGCATTTATATGAGAGTCAGACTTGGTCAAAACAAGCTTTCTTTCCAGTTATAAGAGAGAAAACACGTGAAACCCGTGATTTTGACACGGGATCTGGTGGATCTTTAATGGAAGCTTCGATCAGGTAGTATAGTCTTCTTGCTTCTATTTTGCAGTTTTCACTGGTTTTTGTTTCCCTGGTACTGGTTTTGACACTGGTTGTTAGGGGGAATTGTCGCTGATGGGACTGGTTTTCAACATTCCTAGCGTGATCACTGTGTGTGTGTGTGTGTGTGTGTGTGTGTGTGTGTGTGTGTGTGTGTGTGTGTGTGCGTGTGCGTGCGTGTTGCGTGTGCGTGCTGTGCGTGCGTGGGTGCGTGGGTGCGCGTACATGCGTGCATTCATGTGCGCATGCGCCAGCGGCACGAAGACTTTTCTTTGAAGTGGCTGCAGTCCATCTCAGCACGTGATGAATGAGACAGCCCCCAGAGGGCGCTAGGTACCCCCCACCCCCATCGTTATCCACCCCACCCCACCCTTTCCTTTCTTGTCGTTTTCGAATACCCTCTATTGTTTTAACACGTGTTGCGCGTGCTTGTTTGTGAGGAGGAGGAGCAGGAGTGTGTGTGTGTGTGTGTGTGTGTGTGTGTGTGTGTGTGCGTGTGTGTGTGCGTGCGTGTGTGCGCGTGCGCGTGCGCGCGCGCGTGTGTGTGTGCGTGTGTGTGCGTGTGTGTGTGTGTGCGTGTGCGTGCGTGTGCGTGCGCGTGCGTGCGCGCGTGTGCGTGTGTGTGCGTGCGTGCGTGCGTGCGTGCGTGCGTGTGTGCGTACGTGCGTGTGTATGTGTATGTGTGCGTGCGTGCGCACGTGCGCGCGCGAGGGGCGGGCGCGGGCGGGCGCGGGCGGGCGCGTGTGTGTATGTTTGCGCTCATATACGTGTATCTGCGTCTGTGTGTTCACGTTCAGAACTACAACAACAGAGCGAAGCGTTTTTAGTTACATAAACTGGTAAAACAACTGAATTCTGGTAGTACCAGCGACTGGGGTTGTTTTCAGACAAAGCGAACGCGTTATTTGCGGAAGAAAATACACCGGTCTAAAAGAGTGTAAAGATCACAAAGGTGGTAAAGACCATGCCAAAACACACAGGCTCAGACACCCGTACAGACACAGACAGATTGATACACAAGCAAAGAGTCATTATACAGACATACATACTCATTACTCACACTCCCCCCGTGTGGATTCCGGGGGGTCTTTTGTCTAAATAGTTCCCCCACCTTCTGGAAGTTCTGTGCTTGTAACTTCCTCTAATATATCACTCTCTTTCACTCTGCCTTTTCCCTTTGTGTACTGTTATCTACTATCTTTCTGCCTTACCGGTCCATTCTCCTGCCTTTTTTCATGAAACACTTTCAAAACGATTTCCTCCAGCCGAAGTCGGACTTGCTGGGCCTAACTTTTTTTTGGTTAGGCAGCATGACGCATCTGCGCTCATAATTGACAGGAAACTGTCTGAGCGATCGAAGAAGAAGAAGAAGAAGAAGAAGAAGAAGAAGAAGAAGAAGAAGAAGAAGAAGAAGAAGAAGACGAAGAAGAAGAAGAAGAAGAATTGCTCACACTAGACGCGTACACGCATGCACGCGCGTGCATGCGCACACATACACATACACAAACGTACGCACGCACACGCACACACACACACACACACACACACACACACACACACACACACACACACACACACACACACACACACACACACACACACACACACACACGCACGCGTGAGCGTACGCAGATAGACGACTCATACATTCAAAAAGAAACATAAACTAGTAAACTGATCATGCTTATTGCAGCCAATACTATGTAATGTAGATATTTGGAGTACCTAGTATAAGTTTTCCGTTTGTTGCGCTCTGCGATCTTCATATTGATGCTGCTTTGTCACATGAATTTTTGTGTGTGTGAATAGATTTGCTTAAACCAAAAATAAGCATGCACATATACACACTCGCGCATTACTAATAAGGTTAAGATAACAAAATATGCTGACATATAAACACGCAGAAAATCAACGCACACTGTTGCACGCACTCACGCACCCACGATGCACGCAATGTCTGAAAGCCTTCACTACTTGTGTTTGAGCGCCTTGTATAAGCTTTAACCCTTTCACCGCCAGCCATCTTTGAGCCAAAAATGTCCATTAAAGCTACTTGGCTACAGAAAAGATTTCGTCTGCAATATTGTGGGATTTCTCTGCGACACATTTAGAATGGGGTCAATCCTTACTGCCCAAATTCAGGAACACAATATCATTGAATAACAGACCCTGATTTCAAGAGCTTTTATGACATGGGTGTTAAATCATTGTGGTGCAAAAATGCGACATTGGCGATGAAAGGGTTAAGCTTGTTGTGTTCGTTCTCATGTGTTTATGTTGCTGCTTTACTATGTGATTCTAAAATTAAAAAATCGTTTAAACCAAAGCCTTCTATTTAGGATAGTAGGTGCAGCTAAACGTATCCTGAGAGAAGGACACAGAGATGGGGAGGGAGAGAGAGAGAGAGAGAGAGAGAGAGAGAGAGAGAGAGAGAGAGAGAGAGAGAGAGAGAGAGAGAGAGAGAGAGAGAGAGAGATTCCCTTTGAATTATAACCATACTTTTGCCACCTGCATGTTCTTAATCAAAACACCTGCACATTTTAGATATAGGGAAAATCTAGTATACCATTGATATTCACTGAGTGTGTGTGTGTGTGTGTGTGTGTGTGTGTGTGTGTGTGTGTGTGTGTGTGTGTGTGTGTGTGTGTGTGTGTGAGGGGTACATGTGGGTCTGCCTCAGTGAAGCCTGAATTCAGGCAGTTTGATGCTGGTCCAGGCAGTGGTCTACCTGAAGATAGGGCTCTTCTCCTGTTCGTTTTTACTCTTAAATTAACCATTTTAGCAAGGGTTATGATGGAAAGTTCAGACAAACTCTTTGGTCACCGCATACACCCATGGTGTGTGTGTGTGTGTGTGTGTGTGTGTGTGTGTGTGTGTGTGTGTGTGTGTGTGTGTGTGTGTGTGTGTGTGTGTGTGTGTGTGTGTGTGTGAGTGTGTGCGTGCGCGTGCGTGTGTGTATGTGCTTGTGTGCGTGAGAGAGAGAGAGAGAGAGAGAGAGAGAGAGAGAGAGAGAGAGAGAGAGAGAGAGAGAGAGAGAGAGAGGCAGAGACAGAGGCAGAGACAGAGGCAGAGACAGAGGCAGAGACAGAGGCAGAGACAGAGGCAGAGACAGAGATAGAGACTGAGAGAAACAGAGACAGAGACAGCACGCATAACATTCCATTCCACACAACAAAATCATTTCTCAAAATATTTCCCCCAAAACTTTGCCAACAACCGAAACTGTATGAAGACCTACAATGTCGTAATCGTGCCGTATCCCGGACCCTCCTGTTAAAACCCAGGTGCAACTCGTTGGCGAATGATTCAAAACTATACACACAGACATAAATGGTCTCCGTGAGACCATTCCCCTGTCCTCCTTATCACTCTTACAGCCTTGTAAAACATGCGGCTATCTCTCTGGTGGGGTGGCTTCTGGCAGCCTCGTTTGCCCCTAGGCCCTACCTGCCACGCTTTCCAGTAGTAAATCGGAAGGTTTTCTCAATTATATATATATTTTTTTATATTATTGCTGAATAGCATCTCTTCACTATCAAAACCATTTCAGACTTCTCAGTTCCCAAACTTCCAGAATTTCTTGCATCGTTATTATTTATCTCTCCCTTAAAATTCTCCTTTCTGGCACGACCACACATGTATAATGTACAGGGGAGAGCATTCTCGTGTTCAGTCCAGGTGTTGAAGCTTAGAGTTGCCGTCCCTTTTGCTTCTTCTTCATCCGGGCGATAAGGATTAGGTGTTTTATGGGCAAATGCGTGTCATTTTTGTGTGCTGGGGTGTGATATTTATGACATATTCAGTGGCTTTCAGAGGTTTGGGTGTAATATTGTTATATTGTAGAGGTTTTTATGTTTCGTGCAGTGTGTGTGTGTGTGTGTGTGTGTGTGTGTGTGTGTGTGTGTGTGTGTGTGTGTGTGTGTGTGTGTGTGTGTGTGTGTGTGTGTGTGTGTGTGTGTGTGTGTGTGTGTGTGTGTGTGTGTGTGTGTGTGTGTGTGTGTGTGTGTGTGTGTTAGTGTGAAACTTGTGTGTGTGTGTGTGTGTGTGTGTCTGTGAAGCCTGTGTGTATGTGCGTGCGTTCGTTCTTTAATTTAACGTCTATCCACCTTACAGTGATCTTAGACAAAAAAAACAACAACAAAAAAAGTATGTGTATGATTATGTGCAAATGTCCGTTTAAGGGGGTTTGTGGGGTGTGCGTGTAGGAAGATACGAAGGATAGACACGCGTGTGTGTATGTGTGT
>CM065684.1:60690853-60703353 GCA_017654935.2 Phymorhynchus buccinoides
TAACAATACTGTCATTTTCTTTATTGTTATTTTTTTAATTGAATAAGACATTTGTCCTTTTCTCCTTAGAGAGGGAGAGAGAGAGAGGGGGGGGAGAGAGAAAGAGAGAGAGAGAGAGAGAGAGAGAGAGAGAGAGAGAGAGAGAGAGAGAGAGAGAGAGAGAGGAGAGAGAGAGAGAGAGAGAGAGAGAGAGAGAGAGAGAGAGAGAGAGATTAATAGAGATTTTTCGTTTGCAATTTCATTCTTGTTCAATTTCTTTGTTATTTGTTGAATTTCATTTTTTGTTATACTTTTTTTTCAATGTCAGTACAACTGTTATGGTTAATCCGACAATAAATTGGTTTCAGTCCAGTCCAGTCTCTCTCTCTCTCTCTCTCTCTCTCTCTCTCTCTCTCTCTCTCTCTCTCTCTCTCTCTCTCTCTCTCTCTCTCTCTCTCTCTCTCTCTCTCTCTCTCTCTCTCTCTCTCTCTCTCTCTCTCTCTGTGTCTCTTCCTCTCTCCCCTCCACTCTCTCTCTCTCTCTCTCTATCTCTCTTCTTCTCTCTTCTTCTTCTTCTTCTTCTTCTTCTTCTTCTTCTTCTTCTTCTTCTTCTTCTTCTTCTTCTTCTTCTTCTTCTTCTCTTCTTCTTCTTCTTCTTCTTCTTAATACCTGTTTTCTTTCTTGCCCTGTCTGTCTGTCTCTCTCTCTCTCTCTCTATAATTATGCCATGCAGCTGTCTGCTTCTGTACGTCCTCGATTGATCATCAGATAGATAGTAGGTGAGCATAGTATAGAGGGACTACAATGATAGAACGAGCACAGAAAAGAGCCAGAAATAGCGAGAGTGGTGCTGAAGAGTGTGGGAATGGGGGTCCATTCGGAACTGTCCCTTCGCCCATTCTCTGAGGGCGTTTGATGAACATTATTAGAGCGGACAGTGTGGGAACGGGGAAGGGAGTCATTCTGTTAGTGTCACTGTCTGTGTGTGTGAGTCTGACAGTTTATCTGTCTGTCTGCCTGTCTGTCTGTCTGTCTGTCTGTCTGTCTATCTATAAATCGGTAGCTTTCGAGTCCTTAAAGTAGATTATGTAACCAGATAGTCTTGGCTCTCTTGTCTGTATGTCTGTCTCTCTCTCTCTCTCTCTTTCTTTGTCTCTGTCTCTCTTTCTCTGTTAGTCTGTCTATCTGTTTCATTCTGTCTGTCTCTCTATGTGTCTCTGTCTCTCTCTTTCTGGCTCTGTATGTCTGTCTCTCTCATTCTCTGTCTCCCCCTCTCTCTCTCGCTACGTGTCTCTCTCTCTCTGTATCTGTCTTTGCTGTCTGTCTGGTTGGCTCTGTGTCTCTTTCTGTCCCTGTCTTAGTTTATGTCTCTCTGTCTGTCTGTCTGTCTGTCAGTCTGTCTAGTCTCTCTCTCTCTCTCTCTCTCTCTCTCTCTCTCTCTCTCTCTCTCTCTCTCTCTCTCTCTCTCTCTCTCTCTCTCTCTCTCTCTCTCTCTCTCTCTCTCTCTCTCTCTCTCTCTCTCTCTCTTCTCCTCGTATCTGTACTACGTTAGCTCTGAAGGCTCAGGGATTTAAAAGATTGTGTCAAAGTTGCTGGATTTGTGTTACACAAGAAACACTTTTTTTGTGTGCATATAAAAAATACAATTCTGCGTTAAAGTATGGAATGCCATTTGTAGCAAAAGATTGTAATGATCCTGTAAACTATAAGTCACAGTTATGTGTGCATCTTCACTTAATTTTTTGTTGTTCTGTATTATATTTTGGTTGGGTTTTGTTTATTTTTTGTTTGTTTTCGTTTTTGAATGGCAATGCTTTAAAAAAAATATATACGCTTGCTTGTGTGCTTTGCCAATAGAAAAGTATTGTTTATAAATAGAAAACAAAAGGCAAATGAATAAATAAATAAATAAATAAATAAATAAATAATAAACAATAAATAAACAGATAGATAGATAGATAGATAGAAAGATAGATAGACAGATACATATATATTTTGCTTTGATAAAACTGTTTGTGTCCAATGTCGGTATTTGTGAACCTCAGATTAGACAGATAGATAGATATATAGATATATATTAGAATAAATAAATAAATAAATAAATAAAGAACAAGAAGGAGGAGGAGAAGTTAACAATATAGTTTTTATATAAATAAATATATAAAAAAGCCGCCGTGGTTTGACACCAATCATTTCCCATAGTAGCATAACTTTTGGCGGCGAAATCTCCGGATGCTAATTTGTCACGTGTCCTGCTGCGCTCGTCCTGCAAATGGTGCCAGACTGTGCAGGGATCGGCAAGGGGCCTTAATTCTTCAGACAAGTGCCTGTTGTGTCTGCTGGCTGCATACATTGGGTCCCTATATAAGGCTAATTTGTGGCTGGGTGTGGGAGAACAAGAACAAGAACGACGTGTGAAAACTGGGTTATGTTTTTGTTGCAGTTATGTGAAGAGAAAAAGCGTCAGAGAGAGAGAGAGAGAGAGAGAGAGAGAGAGAGAGAGAGAGAGAGAGAGAGAGAGAGAGAGAGAGAGAGAGGCACAACACACACACACACACACACACACACACACACACACACACACACACACACACACACACACACACACACACACAACACTCTCTCTCTCTCTCTCTCTTTCTCTCTCTCTCTCTCTCTCTCTCTCTCTCTCTCTCTCTCTCTCTCTCTCTCTCTCTCTCTCTCTCTCTCTCTCTCTCTCTCTCTCTCTCTCTCTGGGACTTGTAAGACGATGTTTAACAGTACTACAATAGTGTAGTGTAGTTCTTTGAAGACACACAAAGCAGCAGGTTTGTTTTGTTTGTTTTTTGTTTTTTGCCCTATTAGTATTACAGTATTAGACGTACTGACGCTACGATCACGTGATCTCGAAGCGCGAATCACATTTGTTTTGGGAGACCGCGTGATCGAATCGTATCGTACAGTCGTACGATTTTAATGGACACGTGGCTTGGCCCCTTATCGTCATCGTCGCCGTTGTTATCTTTATACACGGTGTTATTGTTAGGCTCGGTGTACATCTTGTGTCCTGGGCCTGTATTCACGTTGAGATAGCATGAGACTTAGCATGATGCTAACTTAGAAGCTCTTCCAATGTCCTATAGGATTTAACAGGACTTTTGGAAGAGCTTCTAAGTTAGCACCATGCTAAGTCTCATGCTAAGTCTCTCGACATGAATACCGTCCCTGGCTAATATAAGGCATCTGTTTTGTTTCATTCTGTGTTTTTCTCACATCTGCTGCCATGTCATTCACACCGACTGGCGTGCGTTGTGTACGCATTTGGTCTGCTGTCGCCCGTGTTGTTTGGGTCTTGGGGAAGGGAGACCAAAAGAAAGAGAGAGAGAGACCAAAAGAAGCAGACCTGCTTGTGTGTATGGCCTGTCAGCAAGCCAAAAGCAACGAGGTGTGTGCCACCTTTCACACGATTGTCAAACATGCTGGGTCCTGGGTAGAACACAGATGGACACCGAGCCTTAATAATAATAATAATAATAATAATAATAATAATAATAATAATAATAATAATAATAGTGAATCATTTATATAGCGCACTCCTCCACCGAATGTGGAGCTCTATGCGCTTAGCAACAACGAAAATTAAAAGCAAGAAATTCAACAAAAACTAACCCATTGACTGACCCACACATTTTCTCTCTCTCTCTTGTTTGCTTATATGGCCAAACGTATGAACAATGGCCAGTCGAGGCCAATACGTTTACCGCTGTCAAATCAATAGGCCTGCTACACTACATAGGAATCGGATCTGAATGCGATGCGATTGTGACGATGTGAGTCATGATTCACGTGAAATTCGTGTATTGGATCTGCTTGAGTACATAATAGTGAGCGAAAACAGCAGAATTATTTCTAGACGGAACTATTTCATCATGATGAATCATGATGACTCACACGTGGCCCTGTCGGATCGCATCCCCATACGATTTTACGCGTGTGTAGCCGTCCCCGGCTTGTTAGTTTCATTCAACTTCAACTTCAACTTCAAAGAACTTTATTGTCTCAAGACTGAGATATTAAATTGTGGCAAACGCCTGCGATTCAATCACATGAAAACACAAAATTTATGAGATGTCGAAAGCATGCCAAACAATATAAAAGAAAATATTAGTATGCAGAATCAAACACATAATAATAAATCGATCCAATCATGTCCAGACATGCTAAGATAACAAACGCTACATAAAACAAACGCGATACAGTGGAACCTCCCTTATAAGACCTCCCATTATAAGACTCCCTCCCATATAAGACCTCCTTCTCTGAGACATTGCCCTTCTTTATAAGTATTAAAATGACCTCCCTTATTTATAAGACCCCTCCCTTATAATACCTCATTTTGGATGATTTTTGAAGGTCTTATAAGTGAGGTCCCACTGTATCAACATAGTTCCCCAAATTACGTCTAAATTCATTGAAAACTAAATACATAGAAATTAATTGTCTGTGCACCCAGAGATTATCAATTCATCATTTACTCTTAGAATGCGCAATGTTGCTCTCTAAATACCGAATGTTCAATATGGACTTTTTTCATAAGTATAATAATATCAAGGATGTCTTAAGTGACGCAGAAATTGACTTTGCTTTAATTGCTAAATTAGTGCTGTCCACGCCTATTGGAAGATTACCGTAGATGTTTTCCTTTGTGTGTTGTATTTTTTAGTATTTTTTAAATTGGTTCAATTGTTGCATGTTGTCTAAAATCACTATTCATGTGAAAAGACATTAAATTAAAGAATCATTCATAGTTACCCAATATCATGATGATTATCTTCGTCTTTCTGTGTCCCTAGAGCACCAGACGTACGGCGAGGTGAACCAGCTGGGCGGGGTGTTCGTCAACGGCAGACCCTTGCCCAACGCCATCCGCCTCAGGATCGTGGAACTCGCCCAGCTGGGCGTCAGACCCTGCGACATCTCCAGGCAGCTCAGGGTCTCCCACGGGTGCGTCTCCAAAATCCTGGCCCGCTACAACGAAACGGGTTCCATCCTCCCTGGAGCCATCGGGGGTTCCAAGCCCCGAGTCACCACGCCTAACGTCGTGAAGCACATCAAGTCCTACAAGGAGAGGGACCCCGGGATCTTCGCCTGGGAGATCCGGGATAAGCTGCTGTCGGACGGGATCTGCGATAAGTACAACGTCCCGTCAGTGAGCTCGATTTCTAGGATTCTGCGGAACAAGATTAGTTGTGGAGGTGGTGGTGGTGGTGGAGGTGGTGGTGTGGTGAACGGTAATGGAGGAGGAGGAGGGAGTGGAGGTTCCAGCCCTAATTCCCAGCCCCACATCCCCTCCTCCACCCACCACCCACCCTCCTCCTTGGTAGACCCTAAATGCGCCCCCCACCCCCACCCCATGATGTCCTCCGCTACGGGAACACCTGCTCTGTACAACCAGTTCTACCCTTACTCCTGCCCCGCGCCCCCTCCGCCCCCTACCGCCATGCCCGCCCCGCTCTCCCCCTCCCAGATGATGTCCCACCACCCTCACTACCCCACCCCACCCACACCCTCATCACCCCCACTCCCAGCACCAGGCGTCGTCCATGCCTCCCCCGCCTCCTCCGAGTTTCACGGCTCCGGGACCTTCCCCCTGCATGATGCGAGCCTGGCCTTCCTCGCACTCCGTCCACGACCTGCTGGCGTTCCGGGGGGGGGCCCAGTCCATGGCCCAGCCCGTCCACATGCCGCACCCCGAAGCCATCAGCGCCTCCTCCCCCGCCGCGGGGCTCACCCCCCACCACCATCCCCACCACCATCATCACCCCCACCCCCATCCTGCTCATAACCCTGGGATCGGAGCTCACCACCCCTACCCCAACATGTCCAACTATTACATGAAGCCGTCCATGTCGCCCATGTATCTTCAGAGCTGAGGGTTGGGCGGCTGGCTCCTAGGGCACGGGAAGCATAAAATTAAGGAGCGAGACGCAAACCCGGACGGGTTCAAAGTTCCCTCGCGTGTTCTTATCTAGGCAAGGCCACGTGAAGGTCTGTCTCACACGGACGTACGCACACACGGACGAAAAAACAACAACTATACCAATAGTTCCTGCCGCTTCAGCTGGGGAACTAGCAAGACAGTATTATTCAAAGCTCTTTCTCCTTCTTTCAGCAGGAAGATCTCAACCAGTCAACATATTATAATCTGAAAATATTGTAAGACATCGGGACTTTCTTGGTATTGCAGTATCTCCAGCGTCGTCCCACTATCTTTACAATTACAAAAATGATGTTAATGTGTACTTTTTCCTAGTCGGAGGACGTTAAAGGACACCCCCCCCCCCCTTCTGCAAGAGACTCAACTGTATTGGCCACTGCAATGACCACCTTTTGCAAGAGTGAATGCCCTTGGTGGGTGGGGGATGCCTTTTGCAAGAGTGAATGCCCTTTTGGATACTGACCAAGAAGGGCTTAACTTTTGCCGTCAAGGGCATTAATAAACCTAGTTGCAGTGGCCAATATACATTGGGTATACAATAGGCATTTTTGTATAAGAAATGCCCCAAAGCTGAAGACTCTTTCACAGGATCTACCTGACAATACTGCAGAGGAGAACACAGGAGAAAAAGAAAACCACAGACTTTGGTAAAACGGGTCTTTCCTGGCATTGCAGTACCTACAGGATCGACCCTCTATCTGTACTTATATACATGTCCCTTATGTGCCTGTTCCAGATCAGAGGACGTTAAACACTTTTTTGTTTTAATGACTTCATCGTCTTGACTAGCAAAATACAGATTTATTATATTCGAATTCAAATCCATTTAAACCCCAGATCCATGAAATCCAGATTTAATAGAAGCTAAATCCAAATCATTCACAGTCACACGTTTGGCACGACAACGTGTGAGTTCTGGGTCTCCAGAGTACGTAATATTCTATGATTGTCTGATATTGATCTCAGAAAAATACCCCCACACTGTGTAAAAAATAATGTCCATGTGCAATCCAGAGTTTATGCCAAGGTATATGAATGTGCAGAATTAAAAAAACAAAAACTAAATCACCCCAACAACAACAAAACACGATTGTCTCTAGCCAGAATGCATAGTCCATGGGGTATGGACGGGCAAATATGGCAAAATTTCAGAACTTCTAAAAGAAATGATCTTTGAATAGATAGTCTCACGGGCAAATCTTTGCAGAAAGCGTGTTGGCGGAGCTGTAAAGAAAGCGATGAAGTCATGTTTTTGTCAAAGTGCCCTGGGCATAGTGAAGCAATAATAAACATAATATCCTAAGATCGTCGAGCTAAATGTTATGGTTTGAACATTATGAAATATTAAATGATGTCATGCATATTAACATGCCCTGAGCTATACACATACCAAGTTAGGGATGAAGGGAGGTAGGATGGGAATTGGGTACCATGTGGAACAGTTGTTTTGGGAATTGGAAATAGTTGTTTGGATCTCTTCCATTGAAATGTATGAAGAGTCCTCGTATCGTTGAATGCATCAGTCTGCCTTGTTATGTGCCTTGTTATGTGTTTTTTTTAACTCCCAGATGATTGTAATATGTGAATATCAATTATCGTTAGCCTCGAATAATCAGCATCAATATTGTCCGCTGGATTGTTTGAGGTTTCGCGTAAGACAATGCACAAACGTTTTACATGATATGCTTAGTCGATGTTTAGTCCCTTATTCAGACTTAATTTAATAACTAAGTATGCATCACACAAGCTTTTACGTGGAATCAGAATGCAATATAAAGGCGTTAGAATCAATCCTCTTTTTTAATCCAAGGAAGACCCTGTCTTCAGATAACGTGTCCTGAAGGGCTCACGCCAATAGCACGTTGATCCAAACATCATCTCAATTTTCCAATTGAAAAGACACAATGAAAGAGAAAAGACAATCAGAAATAATACTGCGATGGCTTGGAGTCAAAACGGACTATCTTTAGATAGTCCATTGACGTATTATTGAACATATTGTGAAAGCTAATAACTTGTTAAGAAAAAAAGACTGCAGAAATATAAAAAGCATAATCCCGATTTTAAATTATTTGCAGTCTTTTTTTAATACAAGTTCTTAGTTTTTGCAATAACATCAATAATAAGTCAACGGACCACCTAAAGATAGTCCGCTTTGACTCTAAGCCATCGAAATTATTGCAGTCGAGAAATACTATGTGACACGGGGGTCGGGGACAAGTGACCCCCGACAGGCAGCAGTACTTTTCAATTCGGCTCTACCGAAGTAGAAGAGACCATTGTGTGAATGAAGGTTTGCAAAGTGAGTAGTGTTCGGGGGCTTTATAGTACCCGTACAATTATAGCAATCCCGTTTTAGAGGGTCTACAAAAACATGGATGTTTCGTTGATGTGACGAACAACTGTGTGGCCTGTGGATATTTCTGGGTGTGTTTTTTCTTTCTTTTTCTTTCTTTTTCTTCCCCCCCCCCCCCCCCAAGAGAATCAGTGAAGTGAAGTGCATTGCGGAACCTGTTAGTCCAGTTGATCATATCCAGAAACAAGAGAGAATCAGATGTGTTGAGAGAGAGAGAGAGAGAGAGAGAGAGAGAGAGAGAGAGAGAGAGAGAGAGAGAGAGAGAGAGAGAGAGAGAGAGAGAGAGAGAGTCATTGGGTGAATTGTAGATAATTATAATGTGGTGTTCAATTTCCTTGTTTGCATGCAAAGTTGTATGTAGATTTTGTTTTTATTCATTTACTTTGGAGAAAGATCCATTGTGCCATGATGCTGTTTGAAGAAAGGAGGAGAGGGTAGACATAGTGTGTGTGCGCGCGCGCGCGCGCGTGTGTGTGTGTGTGTGTGCGCGTGCGCGCGCGCGTACATGTGTGCGTGCGTGCGTGTATGTGTGTGCACGCGCGGGTTTTTTTTAGTCTATATATATTGTTTATCTCGACGTATTCAATTATTGGCTAAAATGCGACGTTATTGTCATTCAGCAATCGGGTAGGGATGAGTCAAAATCTAGTCCAATATTAATTTGCCAGTCATTGGTTTCGTTTTTCTTTTATTTGTTTGGTTGTGAGCGAGTTGGGTTGGTTTTTTTCAAGGAAAAACAATTGTGTTGCTTTCAGACTTTTTTTCTTCCATTTTATGTCTAAATTTATGATGTATGATTGTTTATCTTCCAGAAATGTTCAGTGTGAAACAATTTTGATTAGTGTTTATTTTGAATAAGTGTGTCTGTGTGTGCGGTTTGTTGTTAATCGTGCGTGTTTACAACCCTTCCCGTACCCCGTGGGTGTGTTTGCACCCATACTTTTACTTTTTGCTTCATATTTTCAAAACCGTTCATTGAATCTTGCGGAAATTGAATGACTTTATCCATGAAAGATTCGAGCATGTGCACCTCAAACAGCAAGCATTTTGGTTGAAAAACAAGCGAGTAAATAAACAACAAATTCGTTGTTTAAAAATCAAATTGTTTCATTTCATGAACCACACCTATTAATGAATACGAACACACAGGCTATTAATGAATACGAAATTACTTTCCCAGAAGAAATTAGCATTTGTTTACGTCATGCATTCTCTAGAGGGCTTATGTTTGCCTTTGAGAGCAAACTTGACAGGATTCTCCCCTAAACAGCCATTTGCAAGATATTCAATAATAAAATTTGGCAAAAATTTGCCGTTTTCGTCCCCACTTCCTGTTGACACTTCCGGTTCGAGTTTATGACGAATGCATTGCAATGCTACTCTTTAGTAAATACTGAAAATAAGAAAGTATTCCGTACAGCCGTTTTCGATTTATTCAAGATTAAGGTTTTGCCAAAATGTGCCCTTTTTTGCCATATTTCGGCCACATTTGGCCAATCGGTTTAAAATTGGAAATGTAGCATAGGCATCGTGTCCGCCAATTTTCCCGCAAATATCAACGAAATCAGATGATTTTGTTAAAAATAAATAGGAATTAGTGAACGTGACACAATCAAATTTACATAAATTTTAATAACTTCCAAACTATTTAACATATCGTCAACAAACTCCTTTCCGACCTGGGCCAGCGTAAGGGCTACAAAATCCAATCGTTAGTCTTGTGACATCACTTCCGGTTTTGGCTATTCCGTGAATCAAATAAAAGCTACCTGACCATATCTGGGGCGTCCGCTTATTTTTTCCTTCTTTCTTTTACTTATTTACGGCATGTCCGTACGAAAACAGGTAGTTGTGTGTACTAATCGTGAAAGCTCATGTCACGTAATCTGCAACAAAAGATCGCATATAGTTGTTTCTAAACTCAGTTGATTTTTAGTTTACTTTTGAAAATAGGTCTACATAATGAGAGAAAAATATTGTAGCTCATTTATCATGTCCGAAATCGTAAAGGAAAAATATATATAAATAAAACACACAAAAAGCTATACTGCCAGTGCCTACAAAATAAAACACATAAAATAAATTTAATGGAGATAAATGGCTTGGAGTCAAAACGGACTATCTTTAGATATTCCATTGACATATTATTGAACTTATTACGAAAACAAATAACTTGTATAAAAAAAAAAAGACTGCTGAAATATAAAAAGCAAAACCCCCTTTTTATATTTCTGTAGTCATTGTTTGATACAAGTTATTATTTTTTAAAATAAATCGAATAATACGTCAATGGATTATCTAAAGATAGTCCAAGTTTGACTCCAAGTCCAAGCCATCGAATTATGTTTTTTTATTTAAACGGAGTCTTTCTATGGAAATTGTTTTTAAATATATTAATTCTTTTAAAGATTATTGTTAATTCACTTCTTGTCAGCGCCATATTATGCTATGACAATATGTTTTGTAATAAAAGACACTTCTTTTTTGTTTAGACTATTAGTTGTTTGTTTCATGTTTTTTCCCCTGAAAGTTTTATTTGGCCCTAAGTAATTCAAACTTAAAAAGCAAGTGACGTTGATAACACGTTTGTTTGTTTGTTTGTTTGTCCTTTGTCAATGCATAAATTGAATAATTATTTTATTCAAATGAATCGCAAACAGTCATTTGAGACACGTTTATCAATTTAATATGTAGAAACAAGTCATTTCTGAATTCAAGTGTGGCAAAAGAACCCAATAAAAAATTGTTAACGATTATGTAACATCGTCGCTTTAATTATAACAAAAAGCGTAAAGACATAAAAAAAACCACCCTGAAATTTTAAAAGAAGAGAACAAAACTAGGAGAAGTTACTATCTGTTAAATGTATGACCAAAAAAGGTATAAAACTTGCGACATGTCAAATATGTGATAAATGCAATCAAGGAAAAAAGGTGAATTTTTGGAAACAATTATTAACAGAATATGTTTCTCTGCTAAATGTAGCCTGCAACACAAGCAAACAACTTAGAATTCTCTGTCAAATGTGCATTTAAAAAAAAAGTCTTTTCAAAATATATGATAATGACTGCAAAAATATATGATAATGACTGCGCCTACAAGAACTATATTTTAATGATTTATTAAAAAAAATAATGATTTATTAAACACCAAGAGACCATCACATAAAACTTTTTCTAAACATTATTTTATCAGTTGAATTTTGGGCAAATGTTAAGAATGCCCCCTCCATTCATTTCAGACGGTTTCAGGTTAGGGCTAGGGTTAGGAATAGGGTTTCGGATAGGGTTAGGGATAGGCTTAGGGTCAGCTTAGTCATCAACATTTTTAATGTTTGTGTGTTTGACACTGAACGGATCCTAAACCTATCCAAACCCTATTCCTAACCCTAACCCTAACTTGAAACCGTCTCATCCACACACCCCACACCCCAACCCTAATGGTATGTTATAAGATTGACACTTAATTGACCCTAAGCCTATCCCTAACCCTATCCCAAACCCTATTCCTAACCCTAACCCTAACTTGAAACCGTCTCATCCACACACCCCACACCCCAACCCTGATGGTATGTTATAAGATTGACACTTAATTGACCCTAAGCCTATCCCTAACCCTATCCCAAACCCTATTCCTAACCCTAACCCTAACTTGAAACCGTCTCATCCACACACCCCACACCCCAACCCTAATGGTATGTTATGAGATTGACACTTAATTGACCCTAAGCCTATCCCTAACCCTATCCCAAACCCTATTCCTAACCCTAACCCTAACTTGAAACCGTCTCATCCACACACCCCACACCCCAACCCTAATGGTATGTTATGAGATTGACACTTAATTGACCCTAAGCCTATCCCTAACCCTATCCCAAACCCTATTCCTAACCCTAACCCTAACTTGAAACCGTCTCATCCACACACCCCACACCCCAACCCTAATGGTATGTTATGAGATTGACACTTAATTGACCCTAAGCCTATCCCTAACCCTATCCCAAACCCTATTCCTAACCCTAACCCTAACTTGAAACCGTCTCATCCACACACCACACACCCCAACCCTAATGGTATGTTATGAGATTGACACTTAATTGACCCTAAGCCTATCCCTAACCCTATCCCAAACCCTATTCCTAACCCTAACCCTAACTTGAAACCGTCTCATCCACACACCCCACACCCC
>CM065684.1:60715853-60730853 GCA_017654935.2 Phymorhynchus buccinoides
TTTTGACCAGGTTTTGCTCCCATACAAATGCCCCCAAATTGAAAACGAAACATCATTTTAAAGAGCAGCCTCAATTTCAAGTTGGGGGCATTTGCATATGGGTCACAGCTGCCCAGAAAAAAACCAAGGGACTTAATTGTGGTGTGTCAGTGTGTCTTTAAGGTTCCCCCCCCCCCCTCACACACACACACCACAATCACGCACCCTCCCCCCATCCCCCCCCCCCCCCCAAACAAAAAAAAGCAACTCCCCACTCCTCTCATCACCCTCCCCACCCACCCACCCACCCTTTGACCTAAAGTGGCCCCGACTCTCCGTTGAGCTAATGAGAATCGTGACCACGGGGTCTTTAAATAAATCCGAGCAAGACCCAGTGACCACGTGGTCTTTAAATAGAGGCAGTGGCGTGGGTCACACCCAGTCACTAAAAACTGAAAACATTGTGTTTTACGTCCTCTCGGTCTGGAACAGACACATATGGGACATTTGTAGATACAAAGATGGTGGGAACAATACTGGAGGCAATGCCCGGAGGCAGTGCAACACCAGTAAAGTCCCGAATTTTTAACAATACAGATAGGTGTAGCAGTAACCACGCCTCGGTTAAACCTCATCGGCTATGGTACCGCCACAATCTAGAGTACTATAATATAACATCCAGTCACATATTTTGGGGACCTTTATATAGTAAACATGCATAATTTCTTCTATGCAGCGGTCAAGTTAAACATGTAACCGGCATCTTAACGAGCACCAAACTTTAACCTGCACCATGAATTTCCCTTACTTTTTAATAACACAATCAATTATTGCATAGCTCTTTTTGTTTGTGGTTCAAGCCACAAACCTATAACTCACTTTGTCGGTCTGTCTGTCTGTCGGTCGGTCTGTCGTTCCAAAATTGTCGCACATTTTGACAAAATTGTCGCACTTCAAATCGAGGCTACACTTCAAAATTATTTGAGGCCGCTCTTTAAAATTATGTATTTTAAAAGCGTACAAAATAACAAGCGCAAAATCGCAATAGTTTGTGGCGCGTGGTCTATTTTTACCACTCCAATCATGAGTCATCTCCCCTGGCTTTTCAATAATTTTAATCTGTAAACCAGGGGCGGTATTCTCATTGGAGCTGCTAACATAGCATGTATCATAACTTAGCAGAGCGAGTTATTAGCCGACTTAGCACCTCCTCCTCTGTTATGCTAAGTTGGTATTCACATCGCGCTTTCTCTCTTCCTGCTAACTAGAAGCCGTCTATTTTTACCTAATAGGGAAACCCCCATACCGCATGTGCAAATGTACCACAATGCAACTGTGAAGTATAAATTTGTAAACATCCGACAATGTGATCGCCACTTGGGTTGCTGCTTCATTTGTTCAAGGAAATGGAAAAGAAAACAAGTAAGTAAGCAACAGCAAAGTTCTTGGGGGGGGGGGAGAAACGTTGCTAGACTTTACGAATTAAGTCCCCTGTATCTTAACACGCTCAAATGAAATCTATTGAAAATAATCCAACACAACACTGCAGATCTATTGCGTTGAAAGTGTAGGCTACTGACTGTAGTACTAGTAGTGATAGGGACAGGCATCATGGCCTAGGCCTCACGGCCTATAAATCGTCCCATCATTAGTACAATCTTTATTTTATGTATGGTGTCTGGTTTGCATACATCACTAATGTATAAACAATTTCATAGCATCAATCAAAGTAGGCCTATGGTTTTGAGAGCCATCACACTCACTACGTACGGAGAGTCACTTGACTTGTCTTTGTTGTCTAGTAGCCTTGATCTACTGCAGACGGACAATCCGTGATGTTGCAAGTGATAGGCTACGTTATTATCCACTTGTGTGATTTTAGTACCGGTAAGTACTATTATAGTATATTTCACAGTTAAAAAAATGATTTAGCAGAGTTCTACGTTTAACTCCTTGACTCCTGATGCATTAAGATTGAAAATGGCAAAACAACATTGCTGAAACTGTGAAAGGGTTGGGTGTAAACTTTACCTTCACTTGAGTCAACAAGGGAGGGAGAGGAGGGGGGTGGGGTGGTGCTTGCACTTGTACTTGTCTAGAGGGGTGAAAAAAAGCAGTAAATCATTTACTAAATCAGTAAATGTGTGTGTGTGTTTGTGTGCGCTGCCTCTGCACACTGCCGGTGCCACCCCTTAGCAAGATTTTTGAAATTTCCCAGGAGCACCCATGTAGCCGCAAGGCTCTTCTTGTTGAAGTGGCGGTGCCTTCCAATGCCTTTGCTGACAGCTGCTCTAATGCCAAATGTGATAAGTACCTCCCACTGTGCATGGATGGAATTGTGATGCTTATCTTTGGCAGTCTAGTTAACATGCATTGAAGAGGCTTAGGTTGATAAGTGTGTGGTCCTACACTACAAAGTGGATGGCTTACTATCTGCCATAATTAGACCATTCAGGCTGTGGCAAAAGCGCTGCACTGACCTAAAATGAAATTTATGAAATTAGTAGGTCTGACAATGCTCTGCAAAAAGGCCCATAGGAGCTTCCAGTGTGTGTGTCAAGTCAAAATTATCTCTGTGTGTGTGTGTGTGTGTGTAAAATTGAATGCTGACTTAAAACCATAATCTAAAAATATTTTGATTAACTAAATTGTTTATTCAGCCCATTTGGTGCTGTCAATGTGTAAAAATTGCTTTTGCTATCATAATGTTGATTTAATTGATATCAGTCAACATTGACCAGTAAAAATGATGTTGAGAGTGTGTGTGTGTGTGTGTGTGTGTGTGTGTGTGTGTGCAGGGCTCCCAGGGACCCCCATTTGGGGGTCTATGATTTTATGAAGCTCTAAAATTCTTCAGGACCCTCTAAAAGAATGTGCAGGGGGTCCCAGGGATGCACTATTTTAGCATTCACTATGGCCACTGGGACCCTCTATCCCGCCTCTAGGACCCTCTATAATGTAAGTGAAGGAGTCCCTGGGACCCCTTGTTTTGCGGGACGATTGGGAGCCCTGGTGTGTGTGTGTGATGTGCTTGCAATAAATATGTTGATGTAAATGTCCTACAAAATGTATAAATTGGCTAGATTTACTGTTTTACTTTTCTGAATTAAGTAGAATTCTTGATATTTAATACTATTAATAAAAGTATTATAATTATAAAAATTTAATATAAAAATTGTGTATTTCTTTGTTTTTACAGTGATAGCTTTTGTTTACTTTGTGTTGGCCAGAATGTTTACATTCAGGTTTAAAAACATCTTTATTTTAAATTATATTATTACATGAGAAATTCTGAATTATGCAAGAGAGAGATCTATGCACTCATTCCTTTTGTCTGTTTACATTTCATAATTTTTTGCACATTATTTTTTTTTTTAGCTAAGCCTACTTCTGGTGATTTTGTGTGCAAATGTATACATGTTTTTGTAAACAATTTAATCGTCAGGAAATGAACCGTGTGGTCGTCATCATCTTCATGTAATTTTCCTGAATAAATATGTTGAGATGAGTGTGTGGACCATAGACCTTTATATATATCCCAGTATCCAGGCAAGACCAGCCTGACCAGTGAAGCGCTGCCCGGGCACAACTGGACATGCAGGGAACCAACTGGAGCATATTGAGGGAGCTGCCCAGAACAGAGTGTGATGCCAGAGTGTCGCCGATAGCCATGATCCACTGGGATCAAAGGGCCTAGAAAGTAAGCGTGACTCCTTGTTCAAGTTTGCTTGCATGCTTACAAGTTTGTCTGTTTATGTATCATACATTTTTTTAATCTTCAAAACTAAGTTGTTTTTATTTTTATAGAACATGTATTCTAAAATAGCTTGTTCTTTGTTATTAATTATTTTCCAGTTTGACCATCAATTTGATTGGATGGGTATGGAAGTGCTCTGTTTGGCATTATTTGCTCAATTGTGTGTTTCTGCACCTTTGTGTGATGTCACACCACACCATTGTGTGATTCTGTGTTTGTGTGTAAATGCAGCCATTTTAATTGTCACAACTCTGTAAAGTGTATAGTTTAAATATTCCAACTATAGTATTCATGACCTATATAAATATTTTGTGAATGAGCAAATAGAAATCTTATTAGTATAGAGTATTTAATACTCAGTAATGAGATAAGTATAACTATAAGTCCTTAATTTTACACTCAGCCCTGAATAGAATACAACAGAATTTATATATTTTTCCTGTTCATTGTATACAACTCTAAAATTTATTAAAAGAACAAGTATTGCATAGCATCAACATTTGAATTAATAATAATTGAAGTTGAATAATTATGTAATTCAGTGACTGGATTAGTACTAAAGCATGGCTGAGAGGGGTGGGACTTCATCTTCACTTTTGTCAACAGGAGAGAAGGGAGTGGGGGGGGGGGGGGGGGGGGGGGGGGGGTGTTGAGGCTTGACAAATGCTTCCTCTTTTCTACTTGTTTCTTCTTTGTCAATCTTTAGTTTTTCTTAGCTGTGCAACAGGTCTAAGCAATGTAGAAATGACTTGGATTTTTGCAATGTGTAAAATATATGTGTGTCAAGTCAAGTCAAACTGATCTGTATTGTGTGTATGTGTGTGTGTGTGCCATAGACCTCTGTTTCCCAATTCAGGCAAGACCAGTCTGACTAGCGAAGAGCTCCCAAGGCACAACTGGTGATACAGGGAACCAACTGGAGCGTCTTGAGTGAGCTGTCCAGAACAGAGTGTGATGCCGGCGTCATTGATTGCCTAGATGCTCCACTGGGCTGAAAGGGCCTAGAAAGTAAGCGTGACTCTGGGCGCAAGTTTGCTTGCATGCTTACAAGATTGTCTGTATGCAGTGATGCACATTTCTGTCATTTTCTGGACATTGGCCTATTAACATGTCAAATGTAATATTGTCTTGACCTCTGACAGGATATCTGTCCTGTTGCATCACTGTGGATGCGGACTCGCATCCTATTATTTTTGTAAGAAAGGGGATAGCAATGAGTCTTGTTTTTCTCTCGTGCTATGTGTGATCAAAGATAGTTCAGTAGTTGGGAGAATTTGTGTGTCTGTCCGTCTCTCTCCCTCTCTGTATGTACGAAAACTGAAATGCATAAAGTGATTTAGCTTTGATAAAGCACTTTTCTATACTTAGCCCTGAATGGAATAAGATCAGAATTGATATTTTTGCTGCATAAATTGGTCTTTGTGTAAAAATCGAAAAGTTATGAAAAGAACACCTTTTGCATGGAATCAAAATTTGAATTTGTAACAATCGAAGTTGAATTAGTGAATAGGCAATTCACTGACTGAATTAGTGTTAAAGAATACAATGGTCTGTAAATTTGTAGCAAAAAGAAACATGATTTAACTTGTTTATTTCTTAATGTTTATTTTTAATAGGATTGAATGCAGTTATGTCTAGGACTAAGTACATTAAAGACCCACTACGTCACGTGTCAAAATCACTGTTGTTTGTGTTTTCCCTCTTATAGCTGGTAAGAAATCTTAATAAATCTTCCTAGCATAAGAGGGAATGTGACACGTGACGTGGGGGGTCTTTAACAAAAATAATTCTGATTGTTTGTTTTCCTTTTCCGATCGCTTCAACTGTCACTTGAACACTGAATATGCATGTGTTCAATTAAAACAAAGCCTAACACTGGTAACAGTAAAAAGTTGATAAGCTTGACTGAATATTTGTTGTGATTTAGTTGTAGACTATGATTTAGAGAAGTTGTGGTATTGTTTCCTTTTTTAATTAAATAAGAAGATTGTTTTCTCCATTCATTAAATTTTGTGCACACATTGTGTGTGTTCAAATTCTGTGCAGTATCATATAAGAAACCTTTTTATTTTTATGTTCAGTCGTTTCAGTTCCCCACCCATGCTCTCTCTCTAGTCTCTAGCTCTCTCTCTCACACTAACACACACACACAAGATTTGCTAAGAACTACACTTGAATGTATTACTACTAAGTAGTGTGTGTGTGTGTGTTTCAGTTCAAGACAATTCCCCATAGCACAGTTGACCTGAGCAGGCGCTGCAGTAAACTGAAAGTAACCTTGGTGTAAAAAAATCCAAATGTAATTTCTGACCTCATAAACTGCACCATGATTTTTAAAAATCTGTCAAGCTTTTTTTTAATTCTTTTCTCTTTAAAAATATTTTTTTCCTTGAAAGCCTCAAGCATCGATTACCAGTGGAATTCTCTGTATGATTTTGTTGCATGGGCATGAAGGATGAACAAATATAAAATCAGTATTTATCTTGCAAGAACAATTATTATTGATTAACTTTGTCTGGAATCAAAATGGTCATGCAGATAGGGATTGAAACAGTGGTAAATGGTTCCTGGTTGGTTGTTTGGTTGGTTTGTGGTTGCCCCCTCCCCCCTTCAGCCCTGCCCACCCCCTTCCCCCTAAAAAAAAAGAACAGAAAAAAAGAATCACAATTATTTTATAGAAATCCATCCAAAGTTTGTTGGTAGTAATGCATCCTCAGTGTTTGAGTCTTGTGAGCCAATCTACCAGTCCACGCAAAAGTTATTATTTTTCCAGTTGGGGATGTTTATCCTGCCCTGTGGCCACCGGTCTTCCTTTAATGGCACACATGATGTGTGATATATGTGAATTTGTGTCATCCTTCCCACTGGTGCAACATGACCTTCTCCTACTGAATAGTGGGATGGGCTTAATTAAGAGGGTAGACCTACTCTAAGAGTAAAAAAACAACTTTTCTTTTTGTTGAAGTTATATTGATTTTTCTGTACTAAAATGATTATGATTTAATGTGAAATTTAAATTTTGTTCTTTGTACCATGAATTTTGTTCCCTTTTACAGGCATGAAAACAGCTCCGCCGTCTCAGACGAATTTAAAAAAAAATTGATCTCCGCCGAAACAAAAAAATCTCCGCTGAAAAGAGAAAAAAACCTGAATCAAGATTATCTTTATATGGCACAATCTTCATTTCGTGCCTTTTTGCTCTTCTGCCGTTGTCATTTCAAAGATGGCGTCCGCCGAGAATACGTGTATTGAGTTGGCCAAATCAAAACCTTGTAAAAAAAAAAAGTTCTTAGTTGGAAGGCGAATTGTGAAATGAGTATTTGAACCGCCCGCCCCCCCCCCCCCCCCCCAACAAAACTTCAGACGTCAGCTGAAAATCCGGGTGGAAGGATGTTCGTGCCTGAAAGAAATTTTTGGACCAGTATTTGCCCCACCCCCCAAAAAAAAACACTTCTAGCCGTAAATCCGGGTGGAAGGATTCCTTGGCTAAAAAATCTCCTATTTGGGGGGAACAGTAGTTTTCATGCCTGATTTTACGATGAAAAAATAGGATGAACACCAAAATCTCTTACGTACAGTGAAAATTGATCATTTTTTGCCAATTTGAGCAGATATATTTGAAAAACTATATAAGATATTCGCTTGAAATTTTGCACTGTTGTACCAACTGATTATCTGGATTTTGTCACAGCCGTTTTGAAAATAATTGTTTACTATGTGTTTTTCACATAATTATCATACATTTTATTTTAATAAATTTTGCGTATTATTATGTCTTAAATCATAAGATGTATTTTGCCATATATGTCTCATTCCCCAAGACAAAATTCTGATAATTATGACATCCATTTGTGTATATACCAAAATTCAAAACCATTAAAAATTCGTTCTGAGACTTTTATGACATTTACCATATTCTACAGACTGCAAGGCGCACCTGATTATAAGGCGCACCCCCCAATTTTTACACAAAATTCAGATTTTGTTATTATAATTTCTTACTATTTTATCAGTCACATTATACGGCGCAAAGGTCTCAGTCTAGGAAAAAAGTATCGCCTTATAGTCCGTAAAATACGGTATGGTTTTTTTTTCAAAACAGTAAAACCACTAGATATTTTTTTATTTAATTTTTATTTTGTAGTGACAGATATAATTTTCAACCATACATAAGTTTCTAAATGTTTTTCAGGCTGTGTTTTACTTTCAGGCTAAAACTGGAGTAATTTCATGGGATAGATTTATTTCTTATGACTAAAAGAATTTAGTGACCCTTCAGATGTGGTGTAGAGTGGCACAGTGGTATCGCGTTCGCTTCGTGTCAAGTAAACCCGAGTTCGAACCTGGGTACAGGGGATTTTTTCCTCTCATTCTGCACTAGGCCTTAACGGTCTGAACATGGAGTCTTTCGGATGAGACGATAAACCGAGGTCCTGTGTGCCCATGCACTTAGCATACGTTAAACCCAGTGGCAACGAAAAAGTTGTCATTTGGTCAAAATTTACCCCACCCCCCAGTGACAAAAATTGCATGCAAAAAAAGAAAGAAAAAATGGGTGGCGCGCCTCTGGCTGCCACCAGGTGGGAGCAACCCGAATTTCACAGAGACGCCTCTGTGACTATAAAGTACCTAATACCTAATACCTGATATTTGTGCAAGACCTTGTGCAGGCGTTCGCACACAGGACCTCAGTTTTAAGTCTCATCTGGGGACTTTTTTTTAATACAGTACTGAGCAAGATAACGCACTCAACTTCCTTATAAAAAAATATATAGGGCAAAACCAAACAATTGCAAGCCACAAACAAATTTATTCATGAAAGTTTTTAATAATCATGCTCAACTGATGAAAGTTCAGAACAAGAATTTTTTCCAGATGCTTGTTAGTTCCTTAAAAACGTTAAAAAAAATAAAGGTGGTTTTCATTGGAACCCATATAATAAAAAAAAAAGTCCTTTGTTAAAAAAAAAATCCTGCATTGTAAAATATTTTCAGTTTTTATCTTCTCGTCACACAAAAAACTTTTTGTCTATGTGTGGATTTAACATTTTCAGGGAGAACAGGGTAGCCTTGAGTTTATTTTTTTAAGCGGCAGGCCTAGCTGAATAATGGGTCTCGGGTAAACTTTATTTTTTCTCACTTGCCCGACAACACAAAATTTTCCTTTAAATTAATAACTTTTGAACACATATTTTGGTTATATTTCAGCTAGGCCTGCCACCTTAAGGAATTCTGTGAAAAACGTTTTCTTTTACAATTAAAAAAATTCAAAAGTGATTTGCAACAGGTTTTTTTATACCTAGAACTTTAGAAATATGCATTAAACTTGAGTATGCTTCATGAACAAAATAGGCAAACAGTCTTTCAACAGGTTGAATGACTCCTGTACAGTTTTGTATGTGTGAAAACTCTAAATATCAAGGTGGATTTGTATGTTTTCAGGACAGGATGGAATCCCCCATCTCCCTTGCGGTGAATGCAGTAGCACAGGACAAGTTGACCAGGCGTGGCGTGTGGACATCACTGAAGACAGGACAAGTTGACTGGCGTGTGGACATCACTGAAGACAGGACAAGTTGACCAGGCATGTGGACATCACTGAAGACAAGTTGACCAGCCGTGTGGACATCACTGAAGACAAGTTGACCAGCAGTGTGGAAATCAGAGATGTCAGCATCTGAAAAAAAATCATGTGTAGAATTTATTATTTTTATGCATGTTTTATTTATTGATTAAAAATAAAATGTACAAAATTCTATTAATTAATATGAACATACATGGAAAAGTCCAAGCATAAGGGAATCAAACATTTTTAAATTATGAAATCTGATAAAACACTAAAATCAAAGAAAATGACTAGTGCAGACCTGGGTACCGGTACCCCAAAAAATTGATGTAGTAAGATTTGGAGTCAAAATAGTAAGATGTCAAAAAACAGTTTTAAAAATGGGTCAATGACGCAGGCGCGCCGACAATTTGTAGCTCTGCACACACACAAACTATTAGAGAGACTTGAAACAACATTTGAGAGGGGGGGGAGCTGGGCCGGTCAGGGTTCGACCCCGGTGATCGCTACGCTAGCCGGATTGGTCCAGCCCGAATACTATGAAAAGGCCTATGGTCAACACCACCAGACAGTAAAACAAAGACATTTTCTTTATTAAATTTTAAAAAATAATAATAATTTAATATGTAAAGTTATATGTCATTGGAAAGCTTAAAGGTTAGACTTAAGCATGAATGTGATTGTAAGACTGTGATTGATTTCATTAATTAATTAAAAAAAATAATGAACGGACAGGTGTGTTGAATTTTTTCAAATGCAACCACTCTCTGGGCTATTTTTGTGTCTTCAAGTTTAACTTGGATCGATGGATGAATGGTGTGCAAAAGAATAATCATCCAAAGACATTTAGACACTGGCATCTTTGGAATTATCGGGTAATTTGTTTAAAATAAAGGTAGGCCTAATCAAAGTCAAGTCTTTGATCGGTAGCCGTAACCGTAGCAAGATCAGTTTCCACTAGTAGTGGCACATTGAAGGGAGGAAGATATGATATATCTCTTTTCAAAGTACTGTGCCCCTTCCAACCGCGTTGTGTGCGTGCATGCGTGTTTGTGCATGTGCGTGTGGTGTGTTCGTGTGTGTGTGTGTGTGTGTATCTGTTTGGTGCGTGCGTCCGTCTGTGTTTAGTGCGTGCGTGCGCGCGCGCGTGCGTGTGTGTATAATATATTTTTGTCATCTATTTATTTATATATTGCTTGCTGGGTTTGTTTGTGTTGGGTTTTTTTCAATTATTATTGTAAGCGCTTAGGGCTTTTTTGAGATTAGGGGCTATAAATGTTCATTATTATTATTATAATGAATCAAGACATTTGTTAACTGAAATTGAGGATAAAAAGTGGTGTTAGAAATGAATGCCAAGATACCTGAACATTCAAATCTTTAAAAGAAAAACTTTTTAAAAAAACATTTCAAACCTGTAAAAAAAAAAATCTTGTTGCACATTTTAAACCTTTGAATTTACATTTTATTACTTTTCAATGTTCATAATTTTTTTACTATTTATGAAACAATATGTAACAATTACTGAACTAGAGCTAAAGGTCTAGAGCTAAAGTGTAAAGACATCCATTTCAAAATTCAATTATTGATACACCTTACTTGTTGATTAATGTTACTATTCATTTATTAATAAGTACCATATCTATACTGCTAAGCGCTATGCTCTCACCAAGTGCTGCATCATCTGTGCAGTTTCTCCTGTTGTTCGTTGCCTCCTGATGTCTGCACACTAGCGGCTTTATATGGACTGCTTGTATAAAAGGCGTCACAGCTCCCTATCTGAAATAGATTTTAAAAGAAAAAGGAAAAATCTCTTGCCAGTCATCATATGGTCTCAATCTTCCTTTTTCCTGATATTGCTCATGATTTCTATTCTGATTGTATCAAGAAAAAAGGGAAAATAACAATTAACCAAACAAACAAAAAGTGTGTTCTGTATATTCAAGCACAGAAATAATGTTGCCGTTTAACACTAACATATGTTGTACTATATCATTTTTCTTGTTCCAATCATATGAATGAATGATAAATATTACTGATGACTTCTACATACAAGTTTTTAAATTAATAAAACTAAATTCAAATTAACCTCGATTGTGTTGTTTTTTGTTCACAGAGTATAAGTGTACTTAAACTAAGCATGATTCCAAACAGAAACTAGCCAGAAATTTCACTGATATTCATTAAAAGAGGCATTTCTACCCTTTTTGGTAATGTTCAGGTCCCCTGCACCTGCCTTATGCCCATGTAATGTTGTTGCTGTTGTTGTCATACTTAAAGGCCTATCAACCGATCCCTAGGATCAGATAACGCTGGTCCCACACATCTGACGCGGCGCGCGAAGGCTGCTTTCTCACACAATAGGGGGAAGAGAAGGGAAAACCCGCTTCTGTGGCTGCAGCGATTCGAATACTAAGCCCGCGTCAAGCCTACTCCTTTTACAGTCCGGCTGTGCCTTTAAAGACTTCAGGGATCATCCCAACAGCCGAAGCACTTGAATACTATGGTACAAAACGAACCAGCTATGGACGAGAACATTGCATGTGTGACTGTTTTGTATTACCCCGCCATGTGGGCAGCCACACTCCGACCGGAGGATTTTAGACTGATGATGTTATGCTAGGAGTTTGTCATGGCTATAGACAATCCTCGCATAACTATTTAGAACATAGCATTTTGATGTAGTCTTGGTGTTCTACTTTATGTCAATTGGTCTGACACAGCCTTATGCCAAGGTGAGAAGTATCATACAGTCTCATTATTTTACTGATATAACTACAGATGGCATGACAGGAATACTTTAAACAGACTTTGATGTGCTAGTTGCATGATTACAAATTACATGTGCGTGCATGCACATACGTGTGTGTATCATAGATACACTCATGCTACAAACATTTATTGTTTTCACACAAACATGTAATATACACGGGACAAGCAAATAAGCATGCTCACATGAAATACACACACACATGGCTGACTGCAAAAGTCTTCTATTCGGTGTGCTGGACATCAGACAGCTGTTTTAGTCCCTCCCCACCCACCCTACCCACCCCAAATAAGAATTAAAAAAAGCATAATTACAAATATTAATATTATTAACATTACCAAACATGGATGTGGTAATCGTGTACTCAGCTGGCACAGCATCAGAAGTGTGCACTGGCACGTCCTGCGCTTGTGGATTTAAATCTTCACTGCCAGTCTGAAAAACAACAATAAAACAAAAACAAAAATTGAAATCAAAATCACATGGCTTTACTTCTATATGGTTTCTGTTGAAGTTCAACCTGTAAACCATAGGGCCAGCCCGGCCTATAATATTTTTGGGTATATTTGATATAGAATCAAGTATTATCAAATGTTTATCTTTTCATCTTATTTTTACAAAAATATGTATGCATATGTATGGGTGCTTGCACATATATGCATGTGTGCAAGTGCTTTAAAAACCACAAACACACAATCATGCATGTGCGAGCACACACATACACACACACACTCACTGATGATACAAACACAAAATATAGCTTCTTATAACTGACTTTTTAGCAACTCATTTTATATATGCTTGTGAGGCATCTTTACTTGTTCAGACACATTATATGCCTAATTTCATATAGCACGTTTTCTAACAGTTCATGTGTCGGCATTATCATGCATTGTTGGTGAAAGGTGGATGGAGGAGGTAGGAGGGAAAAAAAGGTCTTGTTAATCAGACAACACCCCCCAATACAATAGGCAAGACTGACAACTTGAAAACTTATAAATACAATTGGCTACATGATCTCTCTCTCTCTCTCTCTCTCTCTCTCTCTCTCTCTCTCTCTCTCTAACACACACACAAACACATTTGCGCACGAGCATACACACATGGAAGCATACTTTTGTTACCATACCGCTAGTTCCACACGCCGTTGTTTATGCGTGAGTACAATGCACGCATAATTATATTCTGAATGGGCTTGTGTGTGAGAGTGTAAATGTACGTGTATGTGCGCGCGCATGCGTTCATATGGGTTTGACGGACACAAGGGGGGAGAGACATTTTGTGGGACTAGCGGTATGTGGGACTAGTTGTATCATGGATGTAAATTTATAGTGAAAGTGATCATGTACCGAGGATAGAAAAGTGATAGGACAAACTGTCCTACTTACTTACTTAGGACTGGTGCTCCAAGAGGCGCATAGTCCACTGACGACACCCCGCCATCACACCCTGTTCTGGGCAGCTCTTTTCACGCCATTCCAGCTCGTTCCCTGTCTCTCCAGTTCAGCCAGGGTGTCCCTCCTCCAGCTGTTGTGATGCCGACATCTCGTCCTTTTCCTCTGGGGGTTCCACGTCAGGGCCTGGCATGTGATGCTGGTTTCCTGTGGGTGTGTCCAATCCAGCCCCACTTCCTCTGTTGAATCTGCTAGGCAACTGGTTCCTGACCCGCCCGCTGCCACAGATGTCCTGAGACAAGAGAAATCAATAGGACAATGTCCTGGCTCTTTCCAGAAATCAATAAGACAAAGTTCGCCTGTGTTACAAAAATAATCAGACATTAGTCCTGACAGGGGAGAACACAATAGGACAGTTTGTGTTACAAAAATAATCAGACATTAGTCCTGACAGGGGAGAACACAATAGGACATTTTCAATATTAATAGGTCAATGGACTATGACCAGGGCCTCCGGACATCACTCCAGTATGGGGGTAGGGGTGGGCTAGGGTATGTGGTAACAAAACTATGCCTCTTCTTCATATTGGGGATGTTTATGCTGCCCCACGCCCAAAGTCTTCATTTAGACTGCAACTGGCGCACAGGATGCATGCTATGTGAGTTTGTGTCATCCATCCCACCGGCACATGGCCTACTCCTACCGATTAGTGGAATGGGCTTTAACGTGTGCACAAGATCTTTGTGCATGCGTTCGCACACGGGACCTGACGTCAGGTACCCATTTTACACCTGGGTGGAGTGAGGAAAATAGGAGTAAAGTGCCTTTCCCAAGGACACACCACTGCGACCCCAGCTGGATTCGAACCCACACACTCGCAAACTTACACACACACGTTTAACTTGTTTTCTGTTTCACCTCATAAGAACATAGAAAACATTTTCAAACAGATCTAGACTTGTTATTCTTCATTCTCAGATCCGTGTGGGCCTGTGTGTCATCTACTGAATGAAATAGGGGCAATAAGTTTGCACAGGTCTAGTTAGCGTGCAGCATCATGATCATGACACATTAGATCTAGACTAGACTACATATTTTATGTATTTTATTTCAGCATTATCCCGCGATCACGATATGATGTAGGTATCGTCTAGATCTATCGAGGGAACCCTTACCTTCATCTATAACAGATGTGGTAGACTAGTCTAGAACAACAACACCACCACCACAACAACAACAAAGATTTGTTTTAGTTTCTTTCATCATTGCAGGAATTGATGAAGTCTAAGGTCATTGCCGGTAGGTGGCAAGGCAGGAAGTTTTGTAGACAACGGCTACGTGGGTAACGGTTGGCATTGTCAACGGTAAACAAAACAAAACAAAGCTCCCTTCGATGAATAAACTTATAAAGCCATCATACGAACACACACATTCAGCAAGCAGTATGTTGACCTAAAAGTAAAATCTAGTAACTAAACTGTTTGAGGGAAGCGTCACTGACTTTGGACACGATTCTGCTGACATGGGCTGTGAA
>CM065684.1:60735853-60740853 GCA_017654935.2 Phymorhynchus buccinoides
AGAGGAAACACATCTATAAGCTATTCGAGAAGGGAAAAAAGGGATTGCATTGCTTGTTTGTTTGTTTATTTGTTTGTTTGTTTGTTTGTTTGTTTGTTTGTTTGTTCTCCCTCCCTCCCTCCCCACCACCCCACCTTCCTAGGTTTTGCATGGGAATAGTGAGGCCGTGCTTTGTTTTCTGTCTCATTTGCCATCTCTGTTCCTTCTGTTTCTCCTTACGTGGACAGATTTCACGTGGTGACAGCCCTGACATGGCCTTAGTTGTCGACGGGGCTATAATTTTAATATTAATCTTAATCCTTCTGTTTGTCTCCCCGATTTGCTTCATATTTCGAATTTAAAAAAAGATCACGGCCAGTCATTTTTTTCAGCCACAACCTTCTGTCAAAATTACCTTGCCTTGCTGTCCGCAGTAAATTATTACACGAGTATAATACGTATTTACTATTCTTCATTTGCTGCATTTGCTTTTTATCATACGTATTTACTATTCTTCATTTGCTGCATTTGCTTTATTGTCAACTTGACCCCGTGCTTTTTGTTTCCTTTATGTATTTACCACATCTGTGTCAATAATTCCTTTGATGGTTTTACGACAAATAAAACAGTTTGAGTTTGATCTGGGTAGAGAAAAGATGGCGCTTGCAATAGTATTACTGCAGATTTCCTTATGCTTAATATGGAAATCCCCAGTATTCCAGGCACCAGATTTCATTATGCTTAATATGGAAATCCCCAGTATTCCAGGCACCAGATTTCATTATGCTTAATATGGAAATCCCCTGTATTGCAAGCGCCAGATTTCCTTATGCTTAATATGGAAATCCTCAGTATTCCAGGCGCCAGATTTCCTTATGCTTAATATGGAAATCCCCAGTATTCCAGGCGCCTGGGATCTCCTTATGCTTAATATGGAAATCCCCAGTATTCCAGGCGCCAGGGATCTCCTTATGCTTAATATGGAAATCCCCAGTATTACAGGCGCCAGGGGTCTCCTTATGCTTAATATGGAAATCCCCAGTATTCCAGGCGCCAGGGATCTCCTTATGCTTAATATAAAGCATTGTGGCCTTTTACACACATGGCTTTTATCACTAGTTAGCATGAGTCTGACATTAGTCTGTAGAAAAGGCCAATAGTGATATGTGAGAGTTGTATACTATAAATGATGTTCTACAGCATTGGAATATTAGTAGCCTCACTACTTCATATTTGCTTTCGTGGAAGACTATGACTCTCTAACTAGGGGCCATTTGCACTGGCTCTGGTGCTGCAGTCAATGGGATTGGTTGGCCTTTGGGGACCTTCACCAACGCCAACCTTTGTCCTCAAATCCCTTTGGTCTAGAGAGTGGGGATGTACCCTGGGCAAGGTTTCTCCGCTATAAACAAGTTGTAGCCCAGCCCCGCCGGAATAGCAGCTGCCCCCTCTGCTATCTGGCAGTCATTGTCGGAAACGACAGACAGGCAACAATAACAATATAAAACATAACAGTATCTTGCAAAATTATGAACATAATAGACCCTGATTAATTTGTATACCTTGTTGTTGTTGTTGTTCCTTAATTTAACGTGTTTTCACTTCAAGTGATATTAGACAAACTGTGCATGATAATGATGATAATGCTAGGTGAAGATAAATAGCTGTGACGCCAGGTTACTTGGCAACGGTGTATTCTTACACCTTTTTCTCACGTGCATCTACATTAAGCCTATGGGTTAATATACGCAAACGATATGTGAAGTTATGATTTTATATCCCACTCTTGGCAGCCTTCTTTGCTTATCTTGAAGATCGGTATATTATCAGTTATTAGGACTTTGCAGTTTGATATTTTGATACCTTTTAGTGACATGGGTGCTAAATCATTGTTTTAATTAGGGGTCGATACCGTTTTGTCGTGTTCCGTTTAATCCATTCCTAGTGTCGCCAATTTTTCAGCTCGTTCTTTCTGCCGTAAGACTCACTAGTTCCGTTTCGTCTATTACGAAAAATACTCAACATTTTGTATCACTCTGTCTGTGTTTAATCACCTTGCCTCAAGTTCATGGTAAAAGTAGAGCTCAGTAATGCGGCTGCATACGATAAACGCGCATTTTTCTATTGTCGATAAACGCGCATCGACTTTTTCCGGCTCATATGAGCGCATGCATGTAGTCCGAAATGAGCGCATCCCCTCTGTCGTAATTGAGCGCATCGCTTCTGTCCTAAATGAGCGCATTCAGTTTTGATCATCGAGGTTTGCTAACACACATATATACAGACACACACAGATTGTCACGTATGTAACTCATTTCACGAATGTTTATTCTAAAATTTGTTTAATATAAAACAAAACTAAAATAAATTCCATCGAAGTTGTTTTTGAGACGGGTGGACTAGGACTAAGCCTATCCCTAACCCTATTCTTAACCCTAACCCTAACACTATCCCTAAACATATCCCTAACTATCCCTAACCCTATCCCTATCCCTAAACATATCCCTAACTATCCCTAACCCTATCCCTAAGCTATCTGAAAAACAAGGAATACCTGGGTACGCAGAATTGCAATGATACAAATCGGAGTTGGCAATCAGCGGCCTACATGCGCTCTTATCGGCAGAAGGGATGCGCTCTTATGAGCATGCAAATGTGCGCTTATGAGCGATGCGCGCTGATTGCCAACTCCGAGTAATGCATTGTCATTTTAAATCAATAACTATTTCTTGTTCTTGGCTATAGATCATTGCATAACAATGTCAAAAGTGAATAAATATATCCCCCCGTGGGGATACCGGGGGGTCTTTTGTATATGTAGTTCCCCACCTTCTGGAAGTTCCGTGCTTGTAGCTTCCTCTAATCTGTCACTCTCTTTGACTCTGCCTTTTCCCTTTGCTTACCGTCATCTACTATCGTTCTGCTTTACCAATCCATTCTCCTGCCTTTTTTTCAATAAATATTTTCTAAACGATTTCCTCCAGCCGAAGTCGGACCTGCTCGGCCTAACTAACTATTTCTTTGTTAACTATTTCTTAGTTAGGCGCATAACGACAGCATGACGCATCTGCGCTCATCATTGACAGGAAACTGTCTGAGCGATCGAAGAAGAAGAAGAAGAAGAAGAAGAAGAAGAAGAAGAAGAAGAAGAAGAAGAAGAAGAAGAAGAAGAAGAAGAAGAAGAAGAAGAAGAAGAAGAAGAAGAAGAAGAAGAAGAAGAAGAAAAAGAAGAAGAAGAAGAAGAAGAAGAAGGAAAAGAAGAAGAAGAAGAAGAAGAAGAAGAAGAAGAATAAGAAGAATAAGAATAAGAATAAGAATGAATACATGCATACATGAGGGAGAGAAAAAAAGAAACAAAGAGACAGAAAATTAAAGAAAAAGGTATTACAACAAGCGCGAAATCGCAATAGTTTGTGGCACGCGGTCTATTTTTACCACTCCAATCATGAGTTACCTCCCCTGGCTTTTCAATAATTTTAATCTGTAAACCAGAATGTTATCTCTGCACCATTTCGTAACTTTTTATATCTTTGGGAAAACATTTAAAACTATGTATCCTACTTATGCTCATCAAAAGAAGCACCGCATACTCGTCGTGTCTGTTGTAGTGTCTGTATTACGTATGTTTATTATTTTGTACGCTTTTAAAATACATCATTTTAAAGAGCGGCCAGAAGTGTAGCCTCGATTTGAAGTGCGACAATTTTGTCAAAATGTGCGACAATTTTGGACAGACAGACCGACCGACCGACCGACCGACCGACCGACAAAGTGAGTTATAGGTTTGTGGCTTGGGCCACAAACAAAAATGGGTTCAGAGAAAAAAATGTAGGCCTAGAGACAAACTGTTTGAAAACAAATGAGAAAAAAAGAGCACATGTTCAGATCAAAAGAAAAGCAGGGGAAAACGTGCATCAAAAGAAAGAACAAAATTGGTAAGTCACAAACTGTTTCTTAATGAATAAAAAGGAAGGTAAATAAAACAAAATGCTAGGGGAAAAAAAGAAAGAAAAAGAAGAAGAGAAATATGTGAATGAAGCCCCCCAAAAAGAACAGTGTTAAAACAGAATGGAAAATCAAGGCTTTCTCCATTTTTAGCCCCAGCACAGTTCAGTCTTTCAAGCCTTAAAGGTGGACCCTGACGGATGCGTTTTTGTAAGAAACACGTCGAGATCACCAGAAAGACAGCCATTTCAAGGATCGGTTTCCTAGAAATCAAACCGTCAAAACGGCGATTCCTCCTTGGCGGAGATGCCGGAGAGAGAAGCCATTTTGGATCGGGTGGGTGGGGGACACTCATTGTGGTTGAAGCTATTTCCTTTTTGTAGTGCATTTAAAAAAAAAAAGAGGAGCTATTTCCTTTCTTGTGAGCGAAACTCCTTTAGGTAAACTGTATAAAATAAATTAAAAAGAATCATTGTATTGTGAATATTTCGTGCAAACGATTTGGTCTAAACTCAGGCGGCCATTAGAAAAGGGAAGACACACGCCTTCTCTTTCACTGAAATAATTTGACTTCCAGCACCGCCGCCAAGGAGGAATCGCCGATTTGACGGTTTGATTTCTATGAAACCAGAGCAAAGTGAGTGTTGCGATCTCTGTAAAGGGTGTTTTCCTGGTGATCTCGACGTGTTTCTAGCAAAAACTCATCCGTCAGGATGCCCCTTTAAAAAGCAAAGTGGGAGCGACCGACCGAGGCAACGGCAGGGGCCATAACCGTGAAATATGACAAGTAATCCCGGGAACCGCGCGACAGTCGAGATGCGCAGTGCGGCAGTAAATCAGGGGAGATAATTACAAGTAGGGGGCGCTCACTGCAGTCTACATCCGGGGAAAACGAGTTGTAAGTGCTTTTTCATGGCGAAGTCTTCCTGGATAGTGATTTTTACAGATGTTTGACTCTTCTGGTTTCCCATGGTTCGTGCGTCTATTGTTGGTCAGTTTGGGAAGATGAAGAAGAAGAAGTAGGCCAACTAGGTAATCATCTTTTGTTGCTGTTAATTGCAACGTTTAATCAACGA
>CM065684.1:60753353-60763353 GCA_017654935.2 Phymorhynchus buccinoides
AAAGAAAACAGTTTAACTTTTCATGAATTTTTTTTTCCCAAGAAGAGTTTGATCTCAGCTACCAGTATATACGTGTCTGTTAGCGAGAGCTATCCGAACGCACACACCCACAACTTATTTGCGTGTAGTCAATAGTTACACCAGTCCCATGTTATTCACCACCACCACCACCACCCCGTCCCCCTCCTACTTTTCATCCTTGCTTCGCTTTCATCCTCCGCTATTTCCCACTCCACCCTCAACTCCAACGCACATACACACACACACACACACACACGCGCGCGCGCGCGCGCGCGCGCACGCACACACATACACACACGCACACACGCACGCACGCGCGCACGCGCAAGCATGTACGCACGCACACACACACACACACATATTCTCTTCAGCCCTCTCTTAGGCATTGACTCTGTTGTATTACAACCCTCGAGCCTTTCACACACACACACACACACACACACACACACACACACACACACACACGCACACACGCACACACAGACACGCACACACACACACACACACACACACACACACACACACACACACACACACACACACACACACACACACACACACACACACACACACCGTCTCTTCGGCACTTTCCAAGGCGATAACTCTGTTACATTACAACCCCTCAGGCCTTTTGTTTCGTGATCAAGACATGGGCTTCCAGCAGAGCAGCAACATAAAGGCCTTTAGTCTAGAGAAACAGGACCCCAGCCTCAAAGCGTGACTGTCGGACAAGGCGGAACCGTTCCGCTTGGAATCAGCACCGCCACGCTTAGTTGAGGGCATTTACACGCCAAAAAACATCTTGGGGACGGGGGGTGGGGTGGTGGTAGGGGGTGGGAGGTGGTGGATCTAGGGATGCAACGATGGGATAGTTTTTGGGATGAGGGGGAGGGGGGTGTTCATTGTTTTGGTGGCTAAGAATCCCTTTACCTACGGCTTTATTGCTTAGGACGTAGTAGCAGAGAACTGCAGAGAATTGTAATTCCCAATCCTACCCTGACTAGCGTATAACGTTGTCTTTTGTTATTTCGTGATCTAATACTGTTTTTTCAAGATGCACTAGGGCAGGAGGAAGAGGAAGAGGAGGAGGAAGAGGAAGAAGAGGAGGAGGAGGAGGAAGAGGAAGAAGAGGATGATGATGATGATACTAAATTGGCCCTATTGTTTTTCCTTTCTATCTTTTCAGTCACCATTCAACAAGTGTTGTCATTGTCCGGTCAAATATGTACTCAACTTCTTTCAAAGTCCCGTGCAAAAATTGTAAGTTTACTTTATTTGGCCCCATTTCCATCCCATTACATTCATTAACACAACGGGGAACACAACACACCCTAGACATAATTATCTTTCTGTGTTTGATATAATCTTCTCTGATAGACATAATTATCTTTCTGTGTTTGATAAAATCTTCTCTGATTGATGCCGAGTTGGCGTCAATAATTGTGTGTGCTTATGTGTGTGTGTGTGTGTGTGTGTGTGTGTGTGTGTGTGTGTGTGTGTGCGTGTGTGTGTGTGTGTGTGTGTGTGTGTGTGTGTGTGTGTGTGTGTGTGTGTGTGTGTGTGTGTGTGTGTGTGTGTGTGTGTGTGTGTTAGAGAGAGAGAGAGTTGCTTTGCATATGCGCTGTTGCTGGTTGGTGTCGCTCTTGAATGTTGTTTTTGTTGTCTGTTGATGAATAATTGATTGTAAAGCGCTTTGGGCTCATCTGAGGTAAAGCGCTATATAAATGTACTATTATTATTATTATTATTATTATTATTATTATTATTATTATTATTATAGGTGTGTAATCTACTGGGGCCAATCTACTAATCTTGCGTCAGAAACTTTATTCTTTCTAATTTCATATGTTCAAAAGTCAACATTAAGCAATAATGAATAATTATGTTTGCAACTGAAATGTGTTTGAGTGAGTTTATTATTTTTGAGCTCGTAAAACAAATGTTGTAATCTGCATTGTGTTACATTAATAAACTTTGTTTAAACCAATAATGAATCCTGCTTCTTGAATTTCAATTAAGGTACCAATATCTGCGAGATTATCCCAACTTAAAATTCCGCGCTGGTCGCATCTGCTCAAACGCTTAGTGTACGTTTTGAATAATGTAAAGCTAACAGACAGTTGGGAGAAACATTTCTTTCATACGCAATTCCCTTGAATATCAGAAACGCAAGAACTTAAAAGTCACGTCACTTCCTCCCAGAATGCACCGGTAAAGGGCAATAACTTTAAACGGCAAAGGGAGATCACTGCACGAGAATCGTGAGGAGGGCTTTATGATTAGGACAGGGAGTGGTTTGGGTGGTGGGTGTGGTGTGGGTGGTGAAGGGTGTGGGTGTAATTAGTGGGTGGTTAAGTACGACCCGTTAAGCACGGTGTAATAAAGGGTTTGAGTAATTGGAGGTGGGGAACTGAACACGCCTTTTGATGTTCTTGTTGTAAGGCCCTTGGCTTCTCTCTGTCTCTGACAGTTTGTATGTCTGTCTGTCTGTCTGTCTCGCTCTCTGTCTCTCTCTCTCTCTGTCTCTCTCTCTCTCTCTCTCTCTCTCTCTCTCTCTCTCTCTCTCTCTCTCTCTCTCTCTCTCTCTCTCTCTCTCTCTCTCTCTCTCTCTCTATTTATTATATTCTTTCATTGGATGTTGTTGTTTTTAATTGTTGTTTATTTCGATATTTTCGTTTACCACAGGGCTGGGTGTAAAAAAGTATGTATACTTATCTCATTACCCTGTATAAATAAAATTTCGTTCGTTCGTTCGTTCGTTCGTTCTCTCTCTCTCTCTCATTCTCTCTTGAGGGGCGAAGGCCTACATGAATAAACCATTCATTCATTCATTCATTCATTCGTTCGTTCGTTCGTTCGTTCGTTCGTTCGTTCGTTCGTTCATTATTTCTCTCTCTCTCTCTCTCTCTCTCTCTCTCTCTCTCTCTCTCTCTCTCTCTCTCTCTCTCTCTCTCTCTCTCTCTCTCTCTCTCTCTCTCTCTCTCTCTCTCTCTCTCTCTCTCTCTAATTCCATCTCTCTCTCCTGAGGGGCGAATGCCTCTTTCTCTGTCTCTCTCTGTCTCTCTCTTTCTCTTACCCGCGGCTGCCATCCCCCTCTCTCTGGAGCTCTCTCTCACCCCTGTCTGAGAGAGAGAGAGAGAGAGAGAGAGAGAGAGAGAGAGAGAGAGAGATAGGAGAGAGAGAGAGAGAGAGAGAGAGAGAGAGAGAGAGAAGAGAGAAGAGAGAGAGAGAGAGAGAGACTTCAGACTTCAGATGTTTAATATACTTTGGCCATTGACCCATGTACAACGACATATACACAAACACACACACGAAAATAACAAACAAAACAAGAACAAGGGCGTCGCCGAGCGGCAGACATGTCCGTCAACAGCAATGCCACGCACTTGCGACACCCCGTAGAGTGTCACATCCTGACTCAAAATTGGAAGGGATTCTGTCTTCTAGTTCACGAGATACAGCTTGAAGAAGAAACATATAGCGCAAAGAAGGAAATTTCGGTTTTCAAGGTCACACTTCAAGGTCAAGGTCAGCATGGTGATAATTTATGCTCGGATGTTTTCTTCTCCAGGGTATACAGTACCACACACAATCTGAAGCGCTTCTGTCAAGTACCAATGTGGAAAATATGGCTTAAAACCCAATGTGTAGACCCCTACCACTTTCAAGGCCTACTGATCGCCCGGACCGTGACCTTGACCTTGATCGGTATGCCACCATCAGAACGGGCATAAGCCAAAGTACCTTCATGCCAAATTTGAAGACTCTAACACTAACGGTGTGGGAGTTATGGCCCCTGAAAGATTTTCGGTTTTCAAGGTCGTACGTACGCGGATGGTCCTCTCATGGTGACACACCAGCACACAAAATTTGACGTGATTCTGTCAACCCGTTCGAAAGATATCCTTCGGACAGACAGAAGGAGAAAAAAATGACCCTCCGATTTTCAGGCTCCAGCGATCTTTTTGACCTTGACCTTGACCTTGATCGGTATGCCATCATCAGAACGGGCATAAGCCAAACCACCTTCATGCCAAGTTTCAACATCCTATGTTGATCGGTGCCCGAGATATGGCTAAAAATAGATTTTCGGTTTTCAAGGTCGTACGTCAAGGTCAAGGTCACGACGGCAAAATGGTTTGCGCCGATCTCTTCCTATTAAGGAGGCACACCTTCACACAAAATTTGACGCGATTCGGTCAAGCGGTTCGGGATATATCTTTGGGACAGACAGAAAAAAGAAAAAAAAATACAAACCAGCCCATCGCAAAGTCTGTTCACCTTCGGTGACGGACAACAAAACAAAATAAACACACATATGCTAACTGCTAAACATAGGAGAGAGAGAGAGGGAGGGAGATAGATAGGTGGATAAGCAAGGGGTATATAGATTGGGGTGAGGTGCGCAGTTATTTCCCTTGTGAGGCAGTTGACAAATGAGGTTTTAACTGCGGGCAACATTGGACCGAAGAGGCGGAAAACCCCTGTATTAATTCTCCTTTCTGCGTTCCCAGGCCATATGGCCATAATGGGTAAGTACGTATGTGTCCGGTTTTCAGTTTTCACTGGTCTCTCCGCTGCGTACAGCTGACACATTCCGATTTCGGAGGAGCTCAAAAGATAAAAATATTCTGGAAGATTTTTTTGAAGAAAGGCAAGAGAATGGACCACAAATCAGAAAGATAGTAGATGATAGAAAGCGAAAGGAAAAGGCAGAGTCAAAGAGAGTGGCAAATTAGAGGAAGTTACTAGCAGAGAAATTCAAGAAGGCGGTTGAGCTATTTTTACAAAAGACCCCCGGTATCCCCACGGGGAGAGACTGGTGGAGGGGGCGGGGTCGTCCAGCTCCCCGTATGGAGGCACGAGGCATTCACCCACTGCACCAGTATTAATCATAAACTCTCTCTCTCTCTCTCTCTCTCTCTCTCTCTCTCTCTCTCTCTCTCTCTCTCTCTCTCTCTCTCTCAGATTGTAAGAATAGGCTTGGCCTAAAATCTCAATCCTTTCAAGTTCAAGTTCTCTCTCTCTCTCTCTCTCTCTCTCTCTCTCTCTCTCTCTCTCTCTCTCTCTCTCTCTCTCTCTCTCTCTCTCTCTCTCTCTCTCTCTCTCTCTCTCTCTCTCTCTCTCTCTCTCTCTCTCTCTCTCTCTCTCTCTCTCTCTCTCTCTCTCTCTCTCTCTCTCTCTCTCTCTCAGAATCTCACCCTTCTTTTTTCTTTGCCAACAGCGACAATGCCCTGAAATAACCATTACTCATCAGAAGCCTTGCTCAATGATATTTTAAGAACGAATAGGAATACATTTACGTGGCCTGCTATATTCTTTTTGGCTCACTCGTGTAAACGAACTGAAGCTTTGTTCATATGACTTTTCGGTTGTCTGTCCGTCTGTCTGTGATCAAAATGTGCATACACATGGAAGTTCATGCAAGCTGTCAATGAATATCCTTTACTTTTCCACTTCAATTAACATGTCCATTTTTGTCTTGGCCATATCTTTCGCATTGTCAGAGTAATGGTATGATTATTACCTGAAGGATGTGGAAGGCACCTTTACTCTCTTGACCGTGACTTTGACCTTTGACCTTGAGTTGAACATGTTTATTCTGGGGCAGTGGGTGGATGCCTCGTGCCTCCATACGGGGAGCTAGACGACCCCGACCCCTCCACGAGTCTCTCCCCGTGGGGATACCGGCGAGTCTTTCGTAAAATAGTTCCCCCACCTTCTGGAAGTTCTGTGCTTGAAACTTCCCCTAATCTGCCACTCTCTTTGACTCTGCCTTTCCCTTTGCATTCTGTCATCTACTGATACTATCTTTCTGACTTATTGGCCCATTCACCTGCCTTTTCCCAAGAAAGTCCTCCAAATTAATCTTCTTTAATTGAGCTCCTCCGAAATTGGAATGTGTCGGTTGTACGCAGCGGGGAGGCCAGTGAAAACTGAAAACCGGACACATATGTACCTTACTCATTACACCCTGGGGACGCAGAAGAAGAAGAAGAACATGTCAATTATCTTTTACATCCTATCAGTTACAGTCCCCAAATTTGGTGAGTAAGAAGAGCAGCTTAAGCTCCTATGGAATGCTAAGTATTTGGACCTTGATAAGCACGATGACCTTGAACCGATGTACAGAATCGCTACATATTTTGTAGAGTGGTACATAATCTGAAGTTGACGAGTTTGTGGGGTAACTGTAATCTTGCTGGCTTTGACCTTGAACTTTGACTTTGAAAATAGGTCTCAATATCTTATCAACTGCTTCACAAAATCACTTCTAATTTTATAGAGTAGCATAAGCACACGAGGTTGACATGTGACAATAACCTTGCAGAACTTGACCTTGACCTATGGCCTTGAACATGTTAATTTGTTTTCTTGGTCAAATCTTTCACATCTTCGCTGTTACATTCCCAAAACTGGGGAAGATACAAGATTCTGAGTGACCATTACCTCTTTGACCAGGATTGACCTTGAACCGTGACATTCAAATTCATTCAATGAACAATACGAGAATGGCGTTTAGATAATTATAATCTCATGCTTGAGCATGAGAAGCACAAAACATGGATGAGCCTTGAAGGCTTTGCCTCTTGTTTTTCTTTTCTTTCTTCCTTTCTTTCTCTTTTTTTTTTATCTAAAGGAATAAAACTGTGTGTCTCAGTGTTGGTTGGCTTTTAAATGTGTTAGTTTGCAACAAAAAAACACAACAACAAAACTAAAAAAGCCAGCCACCACCACATCCCCCTAAACCCACAGGCTGTCAAAGGGAGACAAATCACCCAGTCTGCCTGACTATAGCAGGAAGACCTGGTACGGTAACCACGAATGCGTCTAAAAGAGTTAACACGGGTAGTAGTAACGTGTAAATTAGACTAAACCGTCAAAACAATTGTCTCTTTATCCTGGTTTACACGTTACTACCCGTGTTAACTGTCTTAATTAGCACTGGTGATTACGGTACCTGGAGTAGAGTGACAGCTACAGGTCTCTTTTCCTTCCTCAGTGTGTTTTCCTCAGCCACACCACACCCGATTAACAGGAGGGGAGGGGGGTGGGAGAGGGGGGAAGAGGGGTGGTGGTAGGGGGATATGGAGGGGTAAAAGCGTGGTGGTGTTATATAATGTGTGTGATATATATATATATATATATATATATATATATATATATATATATATATATATATATATATATATATATATATGTGTGTGTGTGTGTGTGTGTGTGTGTGTGTGTGTGTGTGTGTGTGTGTGTGTGTGTGTGTGTGTGTGTAAGGTGTGTTACGCCCAATTCGTGAAATTGCCTATTTCATGAAATGGGCAAATTTGTTTGCCCAATTCATGAAATGGACAATGTATATCAAAATGTTCAATTCCCAGCAACAAATAGGGGCTTCTTCTGGAAATGGGGTACCTTAGAAACCGTTAATTTCTGTACCACACAAACAACTCTTGGAAAAACGATTTGTGAGCTGTTATGCAGGTCTGAATACACATTAACATTTTTCACTCTTTCCCCATGGCAACACAGTGATATGGTTTTCACGAAATCACTTGCATACCACCGTGTTGCTATGGGGAAAGAGTTTCAAATGCTAACGTACTTTGAGACCATTTATTTACAAATCCGAAAAATCGAAAAAAACCATTTTTCATCGACAATTCAGTGGGTTGCATTTTTTATGAGGCACCCTGTATAATCTTTTTGTGGGAGTGCAAAAAGGTAAGAGAATAAAGGAAAGGGGAGGTAGTAGTGGGGGTGAGTGGGTGGGTGGGTCGGTCGGTTGTGAAACTGTCAAAATTTCTGACGACAGTTGAGCGAGGCAGGTGTGGAAGGTCAGACAGGCTGTCGTTATTTTTCAAGGCTGGCACCAGCCAAAGTCTGTGAAGAGTTCACAGCACAGGAGCTCTGGCAGTCTGGAACAGTCAGAAATTTATCCACCAAGATGCCTATCCGGACCCCCATAAAAACGTTTCCTTCCCCCGCCCCTCTTTGCCTTCTTCGCAAAGGTTACCTCACAATTGCGCATATTATACATACAACTAGTGCGCCTGGTTTCCGCTATTGGTGGATCTTACAAGTTATACTGCACATGGTAGTCTTCCGGTCAGACTTTTCAGTTATTTAGTAAAGTTTTATTTTTTGTGTATTTGACGGTTTAAGGTCAGGGTTAGGGTTAGGAATAGGGATAGGGTTAGGGTCAGTTTAGTGTCAGTGTGAAAGGTTAAAAAATACGAGTTCTAAACTTTCGCTGAAAACCCACATTGTTAAACTCGCGTCTAATCCATATTTGGACGTCTTTTCCATATTTGGAGGGACTCTATGTGCAGCATTGAACGTCTTGTCAGCAAACACGGGTAGTAGTATGTCAATTAGACTAAACTCCCAAAACGATTGGCTAATTACTACACTGTACTACCCGTGTTGACTGTCTAAGACGCACTCATGATTACACGCACTGATGCCTGTAAAATCAAACCCAGAAAAGCTATATAAATTCTAATTTATGTACGTTTATAAATAATGTTAGCTCTATCTTCTGAAACACAAATGTACATTATGTCAGCCTAAAATTTCCATTATAACCTAGTTTTCTATTGAGCCAATTCATGATTTCAATCATGTATTTCAACGGGCCGCAATTGTTAACTGCTACGAGCGCAATTGACAAAGGCCATAATTGAGTGTAGGGGTAATTACAAAAACAGGCGCAATTGAGATGCACTGCTTCGCAAAGGGAGACTATGCTATGACTACTAGAGCCCATAAAGGGGTGGATAACCATCAGTTTGGGGTTGGGGGTGACTTGGGATCTGATAAAATGAGCTACGTACTGTACTGCCGTGGCGGACGTACTATAGTGCTGGCGAAGAGAGAAAGCTGAAATATGCAGTGGAGAGAGAGAGAGAGAGAGAGAGAGAGAGAGAGAGAGAGAGAGAGAGAGAGAGAGAGAGAGAGAGAGAGAGAGAGAGAGAGAGAGACAGACAGACAGACAGACAGACAGACAGACAGACAGACAGACAGACAGACAGACAGAGAGATAGTGTTTTTGTTATGCATCATTCGCCACATGAAAAGACCCAAAGGGATACGATAAAACGAAAAAGGGTGAAACGAGAAAGGACGAAATAGAAAAAAATCAAACGAAACAGGACGCTGTGGTCCCATGGTACAGAAACATTAGTCGGGCGGAAAATGAAAACGTTTCTTACTTTTCCTACAGAGAATGTTACATACATTCATTATGCATTATACAAACGTTTCGCTACAGTCTCTGATTCCTATTGGAGGGAAGTGCCCTCTACCGGCAAAAGGGACGTCACTCTGAAAGCAGCGTGGAGAGACGACAGCCAATCAGATAATTGGAAGTTGCATTGCTCTCCCTTCTTCTTGCCCCCCCCCCCTCCTCCGCCTGTTCATTTTTCAGATAATACGATGGTGATGGTTCTAAAAATGTGAAGATACCTTGCTCAGAATGCAGGGATTAAAAAGGGTTTTCTTATAAAGTTATGAGGATTTAAAGTTAGTAGGGTGAGTGTCGGCCATTTTGAGAAAACACAGTCTAAACACAGGCTGAAGAAAATGCATTGACCTACTCGTTTTAAAACACTTAAAAGACCACTTAGAAACAATATTAAAGATTGTCCTTTATAAATAGGGGAAGACGGGGTAAAAAGCGCATGGGCGGGTAAGAAGCCCACCCCAATTATCTCATGAAATAAAGAAACGTTCAGTCAAATTTGCCCATGAGACGAATGCTAGACATTAACGCTCGTCTCATGGGCAAAATGAGACTGAAATTTGCTTCATTTCATGAGATAATTGGGGTGGGCTTCTTACCCGCCCATGCGCTTTTTACCCCGTCTTCCCCTATGAAAGATAAGATGTTAGAGAATACGAAAAGACCCATAACTCAAAATTGACAAAAAATTAGATTTTTAACTTTACAAGCCTGTTGTGAGAAACTAGCCCAGCGACTTAA
>CM065684.1:60768353-60770853 GCA_017654935.2 Phymorhynchus buccinoides
GCGCTCTTTTCGACTGCTCCGTCTGTCTCATCTCCACCTCACCCCCCACTCCCACCACCACCCTCACCCCCACTCATCCTACCTTCTTGCCCCGGAATCTTCTTTTTTAAGTCTGATGCGTTCAGCAGACGTCATACTAGGGAGGAGTTTGCCTCAGAAGGGAGGAAGGAATGAAGGAGGTACCACTCAACTGCGCACTATCCCGGTATCTACAACACTGGCGCCTGTTTCCGACATTGATGTTTCTTACAAGTTCATCTTCAGGTGACTATCAAATCAAAACTATAAAAATAATATTTCAATTCTGTTTTTCTTCTTCTTCTTCTTCTTCTTTTTTTTCTTCTTCTTCTTCTTCTTCTTCTTCTTCTTCTTCTCCTTCTCCTTCTTCTTCTTCTTCTTCTTCTTCTTCTTCTTCTTCTTCTTCTTCTTCTTCTTCTTCTTCTTCTTCTTCTTCTTCTTCCTCCAGTTGGGGATGTTTATCCTGCTCCGCGCTCACCGGTCTTCATTCAGACCATTATTAGCGCACAGGATGCGTACTATGTGAATTCCAAATCGAAGTAAGAACTAATGTCCCACATGAGTTCTTAGGACCGGGAGGACGTTAAATCCAATATTCGTTCGTACTGTGTGAATTCGTGTAATCAATCCCACCGGCCTACTCGTACCGTATAGTGGGATGGGCTTTAACGTGTGCGCAAGATTTTGTGCATGCGTTCGCACACAGGACCTCGTTAAAAAAAAAAAAGACTCATCCGAAAGACTTTTCCTCAAACTGACGTCAGGTACCCATTTACACCTGGGTGGAGTGAGGAAAATAGGAGTAAAGTACCTTTCCCAAAGGACACACCACTGTGAACCGAGCTGGGTTCGAACCCGCGCACTCGGAAATCTGGAAATCGGAAATCTGACGGATTACGAGCTAGCGACTCGGACTTACCAACTGAGCTACAGCGGCCGGCTCTCTGTATGTCGATAAGAAATTGATTAGCTGCGAAATAGGATTTTACGCCCTCTGCGGTCTTTCGACCATGTGGGGCATTTTTAATACAAAGATGGTGGGAACAATGCTGGAGGCAATGCCCGGAGGCAGTGCAACACCAGTAAAGTCCCGATTTTTTAACAATACAGATTATGTGTAGCAGTAACCACGCCTCGGTTAAACCTCATCGGCCATGGTACTGCCACTGAGCTATTGAGTAAATGTATTAGCTCTATCAAAACTTTCACTATGTCTAGTTACATGAACCTCACGTACCTCACGAACCATTTCAACCATTTTTACCAGCGCAATTGATGACTCCAAAAGGGCGCAATTGACACAAGCGCGATTGAGCATAAGGGTAATTAAAATAGGCGCAATTGAGTTGCACCGAATGAAGGAAGAAAGAAGTAAAGAGAGTTAAAAAAGGGAAGGGTAAGGGGGGGGGGGGGGGGCATAGGGAAGGGCATAGGGCTGATCACCCTAACAGAGCCACCCCCGAATAAAGCGGCGGCGTTATCCCCCTTTTTTGCATTTATCTCCCTTTCTGGGCTGAGGCAATTACATTTTTCCGCCTTTGATTAGCAGACCATTTGGTCCCCGCTCTCTCTGTCTGTCTGTCTGTCTGTCTGTCTCTCTCTCTCTCTCTCTCTCTCTCTCTCTCTCTCTCTCTCTCTCTCTCTCTCTCTCTCTCTCTCTCTCTCTCTCTCTCTCTCTCTCTGTCTGTCTCTTAAAATAAAGTAATTGAAGTTTGAAGTCTCTCTCTTTCTCTCTCTGTCTCTGTCTTTCTCTCTCTGTGTGTGTCTGTCTCTCTCTCTGTCTCTGTCTGTTTCTTTCTGTCTCTGTTTCTCTGTCTCTGTGTCTCTATGTGTCTATCTGTCTCTCTGTCTCTGTCTCTGTCTCTGTCTCTGTCTCTCTCTCTCTCTCTCTCTCTCTCTCTCTCTCTCTCTCTCTCTCTCTCTCTCTCTCTCTCTCTCTGACTCTCTGTCTGTCTGTCTGACTGTCAATAATCTACTTTAAAGAGTATTTAAAAAAAAAAACTAATGATAAAACAATATGGATATAAGTCATGTAATGAAAAACCTACCTCATACAGGCATCTCTCTCTCTCTCTTCTCTCTCTCTCTCTCTCTCTCTCTCTCCTCTCTCTCTCTCTCTCTCTCTCTCTCTCTCTCTCTCTCTCTCTCTCTCTCTCGCTCTCTCTCTCTCTCTCTTTCTCTCCCCTTCTCTCTCTCTCTCTCTCTCTCTCTCTCTCTCTCTCTCTCTCTCTCTCTCTCTCTCTCTCTCTCTCTCTCTCTCTCTCTCTCTCTCTCTCTCTCTGACTCTGTATGCAAATATACAGTTTGATGTGTTATTATTAATTCAAGCCAGTTTTAATTAACAACAGTTTCCTTCAACGCATCTTCACTTGTCTATTCAGTCAATATGTCCTCTGCCAAATGATTGAATTCCCTAATGACCAAAAACAATCGTGATGACAAGCATAACACAACAGTGCCCATGCACTCATAGTAGGGTGCA
>CM065684.1:60790853-60795853 GCA_017654935.2 Phymorhynchus buccinoides
GTAGTACCTTCTGGATTTCACCCGAGAAGAATGGTAGTACCTTCTGGTTTTCACCCGAGAAGAATGATAGTACCTTCTGGCTTTCACCTGAGAAGAATGATAGTACCTTCTGGCTTTCACCTGAGAAGAATGATAGTACCTTCTGGCTTTCACCTGAGAAGAATGATAGTACCTTCTGGCTTTCATTCGAGAAGAATGATAGTACCTTCTGTCTTTCACCTGAGAAGAATGATAGCATCTTCTGGCTTTCACCGAGAAGAATGATAGTACCTTCTGTCTTTCACCTGAGAAGAATGATAGCATCTTCTGGCTTTCACCTGAGAAGAATGATAGTACCTTCTGTCATTCACCTGAGAAGAATGATAGCATCTTCTGGCTTTCATTCGAGAAGAATGATAGTACCTTCTGTCATTCACCTGAGAAGAATGATAGCATCTTCTGGCTTTCATTCGAGAAGAATGATAGTACCTTCTGTCATTCACCTGAGAAGAATGATAGTACCTTCTGGCTTTCACCTGAGAAGAATGATAGTACCTTCTGTCATTCACCAGAGAAGAATGATAGTACCTTCTGGCTTTCACCTGAGAAGAATGATAGTACCTTCTGTCATTCACCTGAGAAGAATGATAGCACCTTCTGGCTTTCACCTCGAGAAGAATGATAGTACCTTCTGTCATTCACCTGAGAAGAATGATAGCATCTTCTGTCTTTCACCTGAGAAGAATGATAGTACCTTCTGTCTTTCACCCAAGAAGAATGATAGCATCTTCTGTCTTTCACCTGAGAAGAATGATAGTATCTTCTGTCATTCACCTGAGAAGAATGATAGTACCTTCTGTCTTTCACCTGAGAAGAATGATAGCATCTTCTGTCATTCACCTGAGAAGAATGATAGTACCTTCTGTCTTTCACCTGAGAAGAATGATAGTACCTTCTGTCTTTCACCTGAGAAGAATGATAGCATCTTCTGTCATTCACCTGAGAAGAATGATAGCATCTTCTGTCTTTCACCTGAGAAGAATGATAGTACCTTCTGTCTTTCACCAGAGAAGAATGATAGTACCTTCTGTCTTTCACCAGAGAAGAATGATAGCATCTTCTGTCTTTCACCTGAGAAGAATGATAGCATCTTCTGTCATTCACCCGAGAAGAATGATAGCATCTTCTGTCTTTCACCAGAGAAGAATGATAGCATCTTCTGTCATTCACCTGAGAAGAATGATAGCATCTTCTGTCATTCACCCGAGAAGAATGATAGTATCTTCTGTCTTTCACCCGAGAAGAATGATAGCATCTTCTGTCTTTCACATGAGAAGAATGATAGTACCTTCTGTCTTTCACCTGAGAAGAATGATAGCATCTTCTGTCATTCACCCGAGAAGAATGATAGCATCTTCTGTCATTCACCCGAGAAGAATGATAGCATCTTCTGTCATTCACATGAGAAGAATGATAGTACCTTCTGTCATTCACCTGAGAAGAATGATAGCATCTTCTGTCATTCACCCGAGAAGAATGATAGCATCTTCTGTCATTCACCCGAGAAGAATGATAGCATCTTCTGTCATTCACCTGAGAAGAATGATAGTACCTTCTGTCATTCACCTGAGAAGAATGATAGCATCTTCTGTCATTCACCTGAGAAGAATGATAGCATCTTCTGTCATTCACCCGAGAAGAATGATAGCATCTTCTGTCTTTCACCTGAGAAGAATGATAGTACCTTCTGTCTTTCACCTGAGAAGAATGATAGTACCTTCTGGTTTTCACCCGAGAAGAATGATAGTATCTTCTGTCTTTCACCTGAGAAGAATGATAGCATCTTCTGTCATTCACCTGAGAAGAATGATAGCATCTTCTGTCATTCACCTGAGAAGAATGATAGTACCTTCTGTCTTTCACCTGAGAAGAATGATAGTACCTTCTGTCATTCACCTGAGAAGAATGATAGCATCTTCTGTCATTCACCCGAGAAGAATGATAGCATCTTCTGTCATTCACCCGAGAAGAATGATAGCATCTTCTGTCATTCACCCGAGAAGAATGATAGCATCTTCTGTCATTCACCTGAGAAGAATGATAGTACCTTCTGTCATTCACCTGAGAAGAATGATAGCACCTTCTGTCTTTCACCTGAGAAGAATGATAGTACCTTCTGTCATTCACCTGAGAAGAATGATAGCATCTTCTGTCATTCACCTGAGAAGAATGATAGCATCTTCTGTCATTCACCTGAGAAGAATGATAGCATCTTCTGTCATTCACCTGAGAAGAATGATAGCATCTTCTGTCATTCACCCGAGAAGAATGATAGCATCTTCTGTCATTCACCCGAGAAGAATGATAGTACCTTCTGTCATTCACCTGAGAAGAATGATAGTACCTTCTGTCATTCACCCGAGAAGAATGATAGCATCTTCTGTCATTCACCCGAGAAGAATGATAGCATCTTCTGTCATTCACCTGAGAAGAATGATAGCATCTTCTGTCATTCACCCGAGAAGAATGATAGCATCTTCTGTCATTCACCCGAGAAGAATGATAGCATCTTCTGTCATTCACCTGAGAAGAATGATAGCATCTTCTGTCATTCACCTGAGAAGAATGATAGCATCTTCTGTCATTCACCTGAGAAGAATGATAGCATCTTCTGTCATTCACCTGAGAAGAATGATAGCATCTTCTGTCATTCACCCGAGAAGAATGATAGCATCTTCTGTCTTTCACCCGAGAAGAATGATAGTACCTTCTGTCATTCACCAGAGAAGAATGATAGCATCTTCTGTCATTCACCTGAGAAGAATGATAGCATCTTCTGAGAAGAATGATAGCATTCACACCGAGAAGAATGATAGCATCTTCTGTCATTCACCCGAGAAGAATGATAGTACCTTCTGTCTTTCACCTGAGAAGAATGATAGCATCCTTCTGTCATTCACCCGAGAAGAATGATAGCATCTTCTGTCATTCACCGGAGAAGAATGATAGCATCTTCTGTCATTCACCTGAGAAGAATGATAGCATCTTCTGTCATTCACCGGAGAAGAATGATAGCATCTTCTGTCATTCACCGGAGAAGAATGATAGCATCTTCTGTCATTCACCTGAGAAGAATGATAGTACCTTCTGTCATTCACCAGAGAAGAATGATAGTACCTTCTGTCTTTCACCTGAGAAGAATGATAGCATCTTCTGTCATTCACCTGAGAAGAATGATAGTACCTTCTGTCATTCACCAGAGAAGAATGATAGTACCTTCTGTCTTTCACCTGAGAAGAATGATAGTACCTTCTGTCTTTCACCAGAGAAGAATGATAGTACCTTCTGTCTTTCACCTGAGAAGAATGATAGTACCTTCTGTCTTTCACCAGAGAAGAATGATAGTACCTTCTGTCATTCACCGGAGAAGAATGATAGCATCTTCTGTCATTCACCTGAGAAGAATGATAGTACCTTCTGTCTTTCACCTGAGAAGAATGATAGTATCTTCTGTCATTCACCTGAGAAGAATGATAGTACCTTCTGTCATTCACCAGAGAAGAATGATAGTACCTTCTGTCATTCACCTGAGAAGAATGATAGTACCTTCTGTCATTCACCTGAGAAGAATGATAGTACCTTCTGTCTTTCACCTGAGAAGAATGATAGTACCTTCTGACTTTCACCAGAGAAGAATGATAGTACCTTCTGTCATTCACCTGAGAAGAATGATAGTACCTTCTGTCATTCACCTGAGAAGAATGATAGTACCTTCTGGCTTTCATTCGAGAAGAACGAGAGATCTGAGGGGGGAAGAAGCAAAACAAAAAGCTCAGCATATGTCAACATTTCGATTTATTAATCTTTGTCAAGACTTCCAAACGATAGTACCTTCTGGCTTTCACCCCAAGAAGAATGATAGTACCTTCTGGCTTTCACCAGAGAAGAATGATAGTACCTTCTGGCTTTCACCTGAGAAGAATGATAGTACCTTCTGGCTTTCACCTGAGAAGAATGATAGTACCTTCTGGCTTTCACCTGAGAAGAATGATAGTACCTTCTGGCTTTCACCCGAGAAGAATGATAGTACCTTCTGGCTTTCACCAGAGAAGTATATAGTACCTTCTGATTTTCACCCGAGAAGAATGATAGTACCTTCTGGCTTTCACCCGAGAAGAATGATCGTACCTTGTGGCACATATCGTTCGCACAGTTCCAGTTTAAAACACTGGGACATTCCTGGTATTGCAGTACCTCCAGGATCGCCCCACTACCAATGTCCCACATGTATCTGTTCCAGGTCGGAGGACGTTAAACAGACTTTCACACAGTTCCAGGGTTGAAGGAAGGGGGGTAAAGGGAGAAGACTGTGATGATGCCAATTACCCGCACAGTTTACATTTCCAACCAGTGCACCTTCATGAACTGCACCTTCTACCTGTCGACCTGGGGCCGCCTCTCTCACCTCCCTGAAGCCTCTTCTCACACCTCACCCTTCAGCTTCTGATATCTATATAGCCTATCGGGCGACATTCAAAAGCGCGGATTTCTGAACCGGATATGTTTCAAAAGCGCGTAGGCCTATAAACCCATGATACGAAAGCGCGGAGGGTGACCTACCAGAAAATGAGTGTGGAGCACGGGAGACACGAGAAATGCAACTCGGCCAGCCGTTCATGACAAAAATCAGTAATGGTGTTACAGGCTAGTTTGTCACAATGACACTTATTTCTTACCAATGGTGTGACACACCACATAAACATGTCACGTCTCTCTCTCTCTCTCTGGACATCTGTGCTCAAAATTGTTAAAACAAAATCCGCGCTTACGTATGCCGATTTGACGCGCTTTCGTAACTTTTTTTCGCGCTTCTGATATGCCAATACGTGCTTTCGTAAATCTCCCGGCCTATCTACCCCCTTCTGACTACCACTTCCCTTCTCATACCCGCATCCTATGACATACTGGGACTTTCCTGGTACACATAGTAGGGGAAGACGGGGTAAAAAGCGCATGGGCGG
>CM065684.1:60800853-60820853 GCA_017654935.2 Phymorhynchus buccinoides
AAACCGTGGTCCAACACATGTTCAACTGTTTTATGACTATTTTTGTGACTTTTGGACATTGCACCCATTGATGTCCGTCTTCTCTGGCAATCACGTGACGTTTCAAAATTAATTTTATTCTTCGATTTTATGCTCAAGGAATAACATACTTTTGTTTTCAAATCTAATAGAACTTATAATTTCGTTATTGAACCCATGGTGATCTTACAAAACACAATATCCCCTACTTTGTGTGAGCAGTATATTTCCATGGCACGTTGGAGGAGTGAGGAAGAGGGAGATAAGTGTATACTGAAAGAAACTATTGGCTGAATATCTGTTCGAGTTACCCGTAGTCTGCATTGTCATTCATACATAAACATAAAACGTTTGAAAGTCCGTTTTTATGCATCTATTTTTTTTAATTGTTGTTTAATACATGTTCTGTAAAACTATGAACTCAAATTGATGCGAATTGATGGACAGTATTTTTTCCTGCTAAAGAATAAACAATCCTTTCTCGGACTGGTTTATAGATCGAAATCACCATCCAAATGGAAGTCTAAATAAAATGTTTTTCATCTCTATTTTGCGACTTTCATATTAGTGATAATTGTAAGATAACTCCAGAAATACTGCAGAAGGTGAGGGTAAACGGACGAGAAAAACGGATGAAGATATATCTTCTTTTAAAAAAAATAGGCTACAGTAACACTTTGACATTCAACATGTCTGAGCAATCTTTTTTTTATAATTCTAAACACATTCTATTCGTAGTATTTGTTCGCATCTGATCATATCTTCTTCTATTTCTTCGCCATAGGCAGCCAACTTCATAACGTTGAACGAACGAAAAATGGTGTTTTACGTCCTCTCGGTCTGGAACAGACACATATGGGACATTTGTAGATACAAAGATGGTGGGAACAATACTGTATGCAATACCCGGAGGCAGTGCAACTCCAGTAAAGTCCCGATTTTTTAAACAATACAGATAGGCATAGCGGTAACCACGCCTCGGTTAAACTTCATCGGCTATGGTACCGCCACGAGTTAATCATATGTATTACTATAACTTCATCACGTTGAAGATTCTTCTGCACTTTAGGGGGCAGTACGAAAAAGAAAGAAAAAAATCTAGTTTCTGAAACAGAAAAAAACACGATTCTAAAACTTGCCATTTTGAAACGACGAGAACATCGAATACTAGCATGAATGTGATTATTATTGTTGTTGTTGTCGTTGTTTATAACTAGTTGCAAATTGTTTTCCCCCATTTAAAACCCTTTCGCCGCCAGCCATTTTTCAGCCAAAAATAACATTAAAGTTAACTGGGTAGAGAAAACAAAATATCTGCAATATTGCGAATTCCTCTGTGACATATATAACATTAGGACTATCCTTACCTACCAAAATTAAGAAAATAGGGTCTTTGGATAACAGGTCTTGATTTGATGCATTTTAGTGACATGGGTGTTAAACCATTGAGGTGCTAAAATGCGACATTGGCGGTGAAAGGGTTTTAAGTACTTCGTGCACTTCAGCGACATTTGATGTTTGGAAGCTCACTGTCTGTTTGAGTATCATAGCTTATGCGATCCTGTGAAGCCACGGCTTTGATAAACCTGTGTTCAGACTGCTTTCTAATATTAAGTAATAATAAATGATTGTCACCTGGCACCGTATTCATGAGCTCGTCTGAAACAGTTAACACGGGCAGTTACATGCAAATTAGCATAAACAACCAATCGTATTCACAGTTTTTTCTTCTAATTTACATGTTACTTTTACTACCCGTGTTAGTATTGGCACTTCCTTCTAATTCTACATGTTACTACCCGTGTTTACTGTTTGAGATGCACTCATGATTACCTGATTATATACCTTTCATACATTCCCCACTCTTCAGACTTCGCTGCTGGACTTCTTAGTTCCAGGGAGATAATAAATGTCACCGAGACTTAATGTTCATTTTTCATTTTGTTACATGGGGTAGAATACTTATAACATTATGTCCTCCATTAAGCCTAAATGTAGCAGACTATAGTAGCAAAGAAATATTTAAAGAATCACACAAAGAAATAAAACAAAACAAGAGAAAGGTAAGTCAATAATGCTTGTTTAATAGGCAATTCTCAACAGACAAGTTAACTTCAAACATCTTTGCTTTCCTCAGGGTGTAACACGTGACAGAAAGCTTACACACCTTTTTAAATGGCAATGTACCGTAAACCAACACTAAAATTACGCAGAGCACAAATTAAAAACTCGTTACACCATCTCTCTCTCTCTCTCTCTCTCTCTCTCTCTCTCTCTCTCTCTCTCTCTCTCTCTCTCTCTCTCTCTCTCTCTCTTCTCTCTCTCTCTCTCTCTCTCTCTCTCTCTCTCTCCTCTCTCCCTCCCTCTCTCTCTCTCTCTCTCTCTCTCTCTCTCTCCTCTCTCTCTCTCTCTCTCTCTCTCTCTCTCTCTCTCTCTCTCTCTCTCTCTCTCTCTCTCTCTCTCTCTCTCTCTCTACTGATATTAACAAAGCATGCTCATCTCTTTCTCTTTTTCTACCTAGAGCGTTTGCTTTTAGAAGTCAATCGCTTGTCTCTGGATACATTCTTTTTCTCAAATTATTTTATCCCAATGTATGGATTATATATGTATGTGCATGCTTTTATTGTTCTAGTTGACATTTATTTCTTGATGAAAAATATTCATACGGGCAAAGAGGCCTAATCAATAAAAACAAACTCAGACTTCAAACCTCTCTCTCTCTCTCTCTCTCTCTCTCTCTCTCTCTCTCTCTCTCTCTCTCTCTCTCTCTCTCTCTCTCTCTCTCTCTCTCTCTCTCTCTCTCTCTCTCTCTCTCTCTCTCTCTCTCTCTCTCTCTCTCTCTCTCTCTGTTTGTCTGTCTATCTGTCTCTCTCTGTCTGTCTCTCTCTCTCTCTGTCTCTCTCTCTCTCTCTCTCTCCTCTCTCTCTCTCTCTCTCTCTCTCTCTCTCTCTCTCTCTCTCTCTCTCTCTCTCTCTCTCTCTCTCTCTCTCTCTCTCTCTCTCTCTCTCTCTGTGTGTGTGTGTGTGTGTGTGTGTGTGTGTGTGTGTGTGTGTGTGTGTGTGTGTGTGTGTGTGTGTGTGTGTGTGTGTGTGTGTGTGTGTGTGTGTGTGTGTGTGTGTGTGTGTGTGTGTGTGATATTCAGAATTCACTGTAGAATATTTTGCAAAGGATCGGCCCTCCGGCACAAAAGGTTATAATGCACACGTTCAGAAAATAATGAGGACAACGAATTTATATCTTTGTTTCTTCCGTATATTAACCTCTCACGTACCAGATAACCTCGCTTTTGTTGACTTTTGCCCTTTTTTCACATTAGTGACACCTGCTTACCTTTCCCCTCAATCCCCTTCCCCCCACCTCCCCAAAGCCACTACCCTACCCCTCAAGTATCTATCCATATCTATTCTTTTCCACAGCCTTTCACTGAAAGTTTCAGGGTGGCCCAAAATGGAGAATCAGAAATGAGAGGTGAAAAAGAGCTACAGTCAATGATACTAGACTGGTGATGAAATTCGTATACCCATTCACTCCTCGAACACCCACCTCCCATCCCATCCCTTCCCTTTCTCCCCCCCCCCCCCCCCCCCCCCCCGCCCGACCTCTCCTCTGTTTTCTGTTTTAATGTTCCTAACAGCTTGCTATGGAGTTGTGAAAATAAACTGATCGTAGACAATGAGCAAGAGACGCGCACACATACGCAAGTACACGTACGCGCACACACGCACGCGCACACACACTATCACGTACTCGTGCATACACACACGCACACATACCCGCACGCACGGACGCATGTACACACGCACGCGCTCATGCACACGCGCACACAGACAAAAACCCATTATCAGCATCACCATTATCAATCCATACTAGGCCTGTAGTCAGAAAAAGACTCAGGAAGCCGTTGCTGACAACGAAAAAGAACACAAATGTGGTCATGAGTGCAGGGAAAAAAAGAGGGGGGTGGGAGGGGCGAGGGAGGGGGGTATGGAGAGACACATCCCTACGGGAGTATTGTCTACCTTGTGGGCAAAACGGAACCTACAGGGGTGGCGCTGACAGCAGACCAAGGGAAACAACCCAAGCAGAAAAACGCAAGAAGGGTTCAGTTCTTAGAGCGCCAGGATTGTCACTCATGTCTGCTCTCTGATGACGCCCCATCCCCCCATTCATTCCCGTAATCCACTCCTTCAGGTTTGTACACGATGAGCAGATCAGAAACTTCTTCTTCTTCTGCGTTCCCAGGCCACAATGGGCAAAGTACGTTCATAGCCTTCATAGCCTTCATAGCCTTCGACGTACTACAAACCAGAACCAGAACCAGTCCGTAGGCCTAGGTGTCCGTTTTCAGTTTTCGTTGCTCTCCCCGCTACGTACATCCGACACATTCCGATTTCGGAGGTGCTCAAAGGAGAAAAGTTATTTGGAAAATGTTTGTTGAAAAAAAGCAAGAGAATTGGCCAATAAGAAAGAAAGATAGTAGATGATAGTTAAGCAAAGGAAAAAGGCAGAGTCAAAGAGAGTGGCAGATTATAGAAGTTACAAGCACAGAACTTGCAGAAGGGGGGGAACTATTTTTTACTAAAGACCTCCCCGCCGCCCCCGCCCCCCGGTATCCCCACGAGGAGGATCAGAAACAGAATGCAGAATTGTAACAAAACGCCTGAATATACAAGAAGTACAAGGACAGTAGGCCTAAAACAAAGAAAAAGCACCTTCTAACGGTACCCACCAAATTTTACTTTTCAAATCTTGTTTCACAACTGACGTATTTACATTTTTTAGTCCCCGAGCCGAAGGTTCGGGGAGCTATTGTTTTTGTCTGGTCCGTCGGTCCGGCGTGCCTCCGTCCGTCCGTCCGGCTATTCGTCCGTTTTTCTCAAAAACTATTCAGTCTATCATCATCAAATTTGGTATACTAGTTTGCCAAGATGCAAGCTATCCACTGATGTATTTAGTTTTACATTAAGGTCAAGGTCGCGCCAGTTACGGGGTTCAAACCCCGAAACACATAATCGCTAATATCTCGCGAAATTTTGCATGTATTTCAATGCAGTTTTTTTCACAACATTTCTTGATGAATAAGGTCTATAACACAGTTGTCATGAATTTTTATGTGCGCGCGTGTGCGCTCAAATCACGCGTCCGAACCCCAAGGCTATATATAAAAAACTAGTCAGTCTATTATCGTCAAATTTAGTATACTTGTTGCACAAGATGCAAGCTATCCACGGATGTACTTTACATTTTACATTAAGGTCAAATTTACGCCATTCCGATTTCGGAGTAGCTAGGCGATGCTGCGAGGGGACTTTGCAGCCGCTCGGCGTTGCACTTGTCTTTTATAAAAACGTCAAAATCTGCATGCATTAATATAAAGCATTTTGTTCCAGTTTCTTGTATGTTTCGTTGTTGTTGCTGTTGTTATTTAGCAAGTGATGTGTTATCCTAATTATACCCATTAATTGTTTGGTGAGATGGTTTCGTAAATCAGTTAAAAAAAAGTCAGTTTCACAAACATCGTGGCGTTTCTATTTAACTACAAGCTTTTATTATTTAATAATTATTATCTTTATTATGACAGGTGGGTGACGACACACCAAGCAGTAGCTGAATGAAGTCAGCAAGGTAGGTCTACTTTGTGGTAGGTAAACTCAGACGACCCTAGTTTTTGTAGGTTTTAAAAATTAAAAAAAGAGAAAACAAAAGGACAAAAATGAAAGGCTGAAAGAAATTATCATGAAAGACTTTTTAGTTTTTTTTATTCTTACATGGTTTTGCGGGTTTTGGACTTTTGTTTCATGTTTTTATTCCATTTCAATTCTGTGTAAAGCGCCCTGTAGCCTACATAGTAGGATGAGCGCTATATTAATTGTCCTCATTATTATTATGATTATTATTATTATTATTATTATTATTATTATTTAAAGAATAAATTCATCTCTATGTCTTGTTCGTTTCCGTTAGTTTTTGTTTTGTTTTTCTTTTTCTTTCATTACGTTGTGTTAATTTAAAAAAGAAAGAAAAACAAACACAAAATTTAGCAAGCATGCTAATTAGTTATTCTTTCTTTCTTCTTGTTCCTTTTTTTTGGGGGGGGGGGGGGGGGGGGTGGCGGGGTCAGCATACATTTATGGATGTTTTCCTCCTCGGTAAATGAACACTATAGTTACTGTAACAGGCACAAGACGTTCAATGCTGCACTTGGTCATCTCCAAATATGGAAAGTGACGCCATTCGCGTGACAATGTCGGTTTTCAGCGAAACTTTAGAATGTGTATCTTTCAACCATTCAATCTGAAATGAAACTGACTAGCCCTAACCCTAACCCTATCCCTATCCTTAACCAAAACATTAAACCGTCACATACACAAAAAATAAAACCTTACTAAAACAAGCGCGAAATCGCAATAGTTTGTGGCACGCGGTCTATTTTTACCACTCCAATCATGAGTTACCTCCCCTGGATTTTCAATAATTTTAATCTGTAAACCAGAATGTTATCTCTGCACCATTTCGTAACTTTTTATATCTGTTGGAAAACATTTAAAACTATGTATCCTACTTATACTCATCAAAAGAAGCACCGCATACTCGTCGTGTCTGTTGTAGTGTCTGTATTACATATGTTTATTATTTTGTACGCTTTTAAAATACATCATTTTAAAGAGCGGCCAGAAGTGTAGCCTCGCTTTTCGGCCTTTTGGCTAAGACAGTGATTCGGGAACATAAATTTTTGTTTATAACCTGGTTGGTTTGTTCAGCCCGTCGTACATGGCGAAAGCCGATACGCGACGTTAAACTGAACTTCCATCCAAGTGCGACAATTTTGGAACGACCCGACAAAGTGAGTTATAGGTTTGTGGCTTGAGCCACAAACAAAAACAAGAAGAGTGTTACATGTTTGGAGATGACCAAGTGCAGTCTTGAACGCCTAGTGAAACATGCCCATGCGGAACACACATTATGGATGCATAACATGTCCCGCAGCACTGTCGACTCCATGATGCTCCCAGACAAACAACGTGGCCAGACCCTACACCGCTGAGAGAAAAACTCTATGGAAGCCAGAGGGATCTCCAGGCGACTGCTGCTTTGGTGCGGGCCATTGGCCTCTCTGTCTGAGTGATCGACGAAGAAGAAGACTTTGAGCGTGTATTAGTAGTATAGGCCCACTTAGTTCAAAACAATTTGACTGTTGAACGTTTTTAGTCCGCGAGCCGAAGGTTCGGGGAACTATTGTTTCTGTCTGGTCCGTCCGGCGTCCGTCCGTCCGTCCGGCGTCCGTCCGTCCGTCCGGCGTGCCTCCGTCCGGCTATTCGTCCGTTTTTCTCAAAAACTATTCAGTCTATCATCATCAAATTTGGTATATTAGTTTGCCAAGATGCAAGCTATCCACTGATGTATTTAGTTTTACATTACCCGCTGTGCCCTAGGTCCTTTGTGTCCATCCGTCCGTGCGTGCGTACTGTTTTCAGTTCTCAATGGTCTCCCCGCTGTGTGTACAGCCGACACATTCCGATTGCGGAGTAGCTCGGCGATGCTGCGAGGGGACTTTGCAGACGCTCGGCGTTGCACTTGTTGATCTTCTCCCCGTGGGAATACCGGGGGGTCTTTCGTAAAATAGTTCCCCCACCTTCTGGAAGTTCTGTGCTTGTAACTTCCTCTAATCTGCCACTCTCTTTGACTCTGCCTTTTCCCTTTGCTTTCTATCATATTTTATCTTTCTGACTTTTTCGGCCCATTCTCCTGCCTTTTAAAAAAAAAATTATTCCAAATAATTTTTCTCCTTTGAGCTCCTCCGAAATCGGAATGTGTCGGCTGTACGCAGCGGGGAGACCAGTGATAACTGAAAACTGGACACATATGTACCTTACCCATTATGGCCATATGGCCGGGGAACACAGAAGAAGAACGTTTTTGTGTGTTATTGACCTTTAAATGTCCGTCCGAGTCAAGCGGTTCTTTAATTAATTAATTAATTAATCGTAGAATCGTCCGTGCTATGAACATTTCTGTGGTCATCAGTTTGATTCTTGGGTTGTTTGCAAGGCCCCAAGAGATTCCAATAATGTGTCTGGAACAAATCATCAAAGACAACGCGCACCACCGTGCGTGGAACAGATCGATTACGGACAAACGCAAGCACGCAGGCACACACACGCTCGCACACACGCACTGACACACACACACACACACAAATAGTCAACACACACACACACACACACACACACACACACACACACACTTTCTCTTTCTGTCCTGTCTCTGCCTATCTGTCTGTCACTACCCTCCCCTCTCTCTCTCTCTGACCAATCCAATTCTCATAAAAACGGGAATCAAACATCCTCTCCCCCCACGTTCAGCGGCTTGATCAAACACACGCTAACTATGACCAATGGCGACTCCCTACAACTCAACGCTTCAAAGAATGCTCGGTATTTCCAACGGGAGCCCATTAGCTGCGGTTTCTTAGCCAAGGCAGACAACTCCAGTGGGAGGAGCTCTCTGGCGATTATAGACTCATAAGCTACGCCCCAATGAAAATGGCCCAAGCAGCAGACGACAGAAGAGCGGCAAGTTGGTCACGCCTAAGACGTTAATGAAGAGGATCTGAAGATCTGGTAGAGGGCGGGGGGAGGACAAGAGAGAGAGAGAGACTGATAGACAAAGAGAGAGCTGAAGGAATGGGGACACAGAGACTGAGAGAGAGAGATACAGAGACGGACAGACAGAGAGAGACATATACTGAGATAGACGGTGAGAGATAGAGAGGGGGGGGGGGGAGGGGTAGAAGATACGGGGTGAGAGAGAGAGAGAGACTGAGTTTCTTGTTCTTGTGCCATTTCTGGTGCGAACCAAATGATTTGTAAGGGGGGAGGGGGGTTCCGCGGGGAGTCCATGGAGCTGCATAGGTCCTGGATTAGGGTGAACATTTTGCAGTTTAGTGATTATTAAAGAAAAAAACAGCAATTTTCTTACTTTGTACCCTTATTGTAAGGTACATACTTGGGGAAAAGGGGGGGGGGGGGTGTTCCAGAAATCCTGGAACCCCCCCTCAAATCTGCCCCTGCATTTATGTATTATTGAACAGAGAGACAGACAGACAGACACAATGAGAGAGATAGAGACTGGGAGAGAGTTTCTTGCGTCATTTATGCACCATGATAGAATGAACAGAGAGAGAGAAAGAGAGAGAGAGAGAGACAGAGAGACAGAGAGACAGAGAGACAGACAGACACAATGAGAGAGATAGAGACTGGGAGAGAGTTTCTTGCGTCATTTATGCACCATGATAGAATGAACAGAGAGAGAGAGAGACAGAGACAGAGACAGAGAGAGGCAGGCAGACAGACAGACAGACATTCTTGCGTCGCTCATGCACCATTGAGCACGGGAAACGTTTCAACTGCTAGGATGTTTGGCAATATTTCTGTTGTTGTCAGTCGTTAGGCACGGGGACTCTGCGTGGTGCCAGAAGATAATCCCCGTCTCTCTCAGGCTAAAGAAGAATTACATTACTATACTACTGCTACTTCAGGGTCATCCATCAAGCCACTGACCCGAGAAGACGCTGCACCGATGGGTCAGTCAGATGGTGGTATCGACTCTGCGTGTTGTTCCTTTGTCTCTGTCTGTCTCTCTGTCTATCTCTGTCTCTCTCTCTCTCTCCGTCACTTTCCCTGTCTCTGTCTCTCTGCCTTGTTCTGTCTATCTCTCTGTCTCTGTCTGCTTCTCTCTCTCTCTCTCTCTCTCTCTCTCTCTCTCTCTCTCTCTCTCTCTCTCTCTCTCTCTCTCTCTCTCTCTCTCTCTCTCTCTCTCTGTCTCTAGTCTCTCTCTCTCTCTCTCTCTCTCTCTCTGACAAGTTGACAATATGACTATGTTTCCACGATAGTGTTTGAATGGAGGGACAAAGGACCCTAACATTCTACATGCGCATATAGGCAGTTAGAATATCTAGGCCAAGGTCGAAGATGGTCATTGGTCAAAGGTCAAGGTCACTGGAGCCGAAAATGCTGCCGCGCAGCTGCTTGATCTAGTGTTGCTTTTGTTAATGTCAAGGTTAATATCTTAATATACTCTATGCTTATAAGTTGTGACTTTGTCCTCCGCCTCCGCATAGCGGGGAAGGAGACTTTGGATTTTTGTGTGTCTGTCTGTCCCGCCTGTCCCCAGAGAATATCTTGTAGACTACAGTACAGAATCGCTTCAAATGTTGTAGATGTGTGTGTGTAAATGCTACAGTGAAAAAGATTCGTGGACAACGTATAACCCTGCTGACCTTGACCCTAAAGTTTGACCTTGGAAATGTAAATTTATTGAGGGCGGCCCTTTCTTTCACACTTTTGAAATTAAAATTCATTGAAGTTAATGTGTTTTGTTTTCGCCCAATAGTATTTTTGTGTTTCTGCTTATTTATATAGTAAGTGTTTATGTACAATGCTTTGTTGATTGTGGCAGGTGTGTAAGGTTTATTCATTGTATTTTGGTGTCTATTTTAATGTTGGTGTACTAGTAGAGCGCTCTGAGCTCCCTTCAAAGGGAGTAGAGCGCTATATAAATATCCATAATTGTTTTGGAGTTAGTCTCCAAACTTGTAAGTGTGTTTTTGTACGGTAAATTGAAATATTGAGTACTGATTATCCTTTTGACCGACATTTGACTTTATTATAGCCTACATGTCAAATTAAGGTCTTATTTGAAGCGATGCTGTTCACTAGTTCACGAAATAAAGCTGGGGGGAAATTACATAGCCCAAAGAAGGAAATTTCGGTTTTCAAGGTCAAACTTCAAGGTCAAGGTCAGCACGGTGTTGATTAACGAAAGGAAGCTTCCTTTTCAAGCTGTCTACCCCTCTGCCAATTTTGATCAAAGTCCAAACAGTAGTTTTTAAGATAATCGATACACAGACACACAAACAGACACACAAACCGATCGCAAAACCCCGGCCTCTGGCCGGGTAATAACAGCCTGCATAACAGCCTGCATTAAAGAAGTCCAGCTGTTTTCTAAGACCAAAAAATCGCGTTTTTGCATGACAAACAAAGAAATCATAACTGTGCACATCTGTGCTTCAAAAGTTATTCATCCATTGCTTTTTTTAACAACAAAATGTCTTTCTTTCTTCTTTTTCTTTTCTTTTTCTTTTACTATTTTTCTTCAAACTTGTTCGACGTTCCAGGCGCCCTTGGCTTGATGAGGAATAGAACGGGAATGGAAGAACAATATTCCCCCCATACCACGACATAAAACCCAGAAAGAGGTTTTTTTTAAGAACTCTGAGAATTCGTCGCCTCATAAACAGAGACCAAACTCGTAATCAAGTCTGCAGCGCACGCGATATAACGTAAGTCCCGTCGTCTGTTTCATAAACTGAGGAGGGATTTATAAAGTCTGGAGGGAAAATATCTTGCCTCATAAAACGCAGGGTAGCCATAACGAAAGAAAACAGCCTGGTTGAGGGAAGGTCGTAAGTCCCTCGAACCTGTCGTCATTGCAATCTGCTGTCTTCTTCATCCGGGGACTTGAGTCACGAAAGCGAGGCTGGTTAGTGCAGCGGCCGCCATGTTGACAAGCTAGGAATGTGCACACAAAGGTTTCGAGAAGTACCCCCTCAATCAGACTGATATATAATTGTGTTTGTATTTATCGCCCAGGATAAACAACAACAAGATTAGGTGGGGTTTTTTTTTTAAAGGTTAGTGTAGAGTGGCACAGTGGTATCGCGTTCGCTTCGTGTCAAGTAAACCCGAGTTCGAACCTGGGTACAGGGGATTTGTTCCTCTCATTCTGTACTAGGCCTTAACGGTCTGAACGTGGAGTCTTTCGGATGAGACGATAAACCGAGGTCCCGTGTGCCCATGCACTTAGCGTACATTAAACCCAGTGGCAACGAAAAAGTTGTCATTTGGTCAAAATTTACCACCAACACCCCTTCCCTCATCAGTGACAAAAATTGCATGCAAAAAAAACACAAATGGGTGGCGCGCCTCTGGCTGCGACGCGCTCTCCAGGTGGGAGCAACCCGAATTTCACAGAGACGCCTCTGTGACTAGAAAGTACCTAATACCTAATATATATATTGGCCATCCTGGAGCATTCCAAATGTGTGCACGTCAGAACAAAGGGATTGCCCAGAAACGGAACAGAAGAAACTGTAACACTGTTACTATGATTTTTGTGTACTTCATTGTAAAAACAGGGTTGATTTGTATCTTTAAAAACAACAACCCAACAGCAACAGACATTGGTTTGAAGAAAACATGACATAGATGTTGTTTTGTAAAAGTAGGATGTATCCTTAAAGGAGGACCCTGACGGATGAGTTTTTGCAAGAAACACGTCGAGATCACCAGAAAGACAGCCTTTTCAAGGATCGGAACACACACTTTGCTCTGGTTTCCTATAACTTAAACCGTCAAAACGGCGATTCCTCCTTGGCGGAGATGCCGGAGAGAGTAGCCATTTTGGATGGGGTGGGTGGAGGTCACTCATTGTGGTTGAAGCGTATTCTTTTTTTGTTGTGCAGTAAAAACAAAATTGGAGCTATTTCCTTTGTTGTGAGCGAAACTCCTTTAGATAAACTGAATAAAATAAAAAAACAAAAAATAAAAAGGCTTGTATTGCGAAAATTTCGTGCAAACGATTTGGCGGCCATTAGACAAGAGACGGCACACGCCTTCTCTGTGGGTGAAATAATTTGACTTCCAGCACCTCCGCCAAGGAAAATCGCCGATTTGACAGTTTGATTTCTAGGAAACCAGAGCGAAGCGAGTGTTGCAATCTCTGTAAAGGGTGTTTTCCTGGTGATCTCGACGTGTTTCTTACACAAACCCATCCGTCAGGGTCTACCTTTAAGCATTTATAGTAGGGGAACCCAAGCATTACATCAACATGTTTTGAAATTAAATGTCAAAAAGGATTGCCACCCTCCTTAAACCCTTCGTGATTGTAACTAAAATGTATTAGCATTATATCAGAAGGAATGAGGGCGGGTACCTTTTGACATATCGTCGGTGAAATTCAAAAACGTCGTATCTCGATTTTTTTGATTTTTTAGTTAGATACATTGTCAGCTCTCTAATTTTCCCGCCACATTCCACCAACAGCTCGTATCTCTAACGACTTTCTATCTGGGGTAAATGAGGTTGTGGAAATAGAAGAAAAACTCGTCGCCTAAGTCCCAAATTCAGATCTAGTTAAGGACTAAAACCTCTTATCTTCGTTCTTTTCAAGTCTAAAAACAAATGTTAAAGTCATTTTTACAAAATGCAGGACTAAACTCGCAATGTCTTGAACAGCATATTGATTCATTATACATGTAGTTAATCAATTGTTTTTTTCTTCTCAAAACTACCAAAATTGAGATACGAGGTTTTTGAATTTCACCGACGATATAATAAACAATATGCAAACAATTAAGACAGATAAAAACCTTGATATAAGATTAGGTTAGATTTGAAGATACGGACATAACAAATATAGCCATTAGGCTTTCGAGATCCCATTTTTGTGTTTTGATTATTTTAAATTTACGCAAAATATATAGTTTTTTCGGATGATTTCACCACCTTATTCATATTTACGGTCATTATAAAATGTCCATTGGTCAAGCTGATTTTTAAAGCTGTTAGAATTAGGTGCTGTTTTAATGTTAGATGGTAGCTGTTTTCACAAAGGTGCAACTCTGTTAGTAAAAGAACATTTTTTTGAACATTTTCTCATTGTTAGTTTTAATAAAATAATACTTTATCAGTGATATTTCTTGTTCTGTCATAATTTGTTAGTTTAAAACAATTATGTTGCATACAATTAAGTCATCAATATTATGGGTCTTTTGTATAAATAGTTCCCCCACCTTCTGGAAGTTCTGTGCTTGTAACTTCCTCTAATCTGTCACTCTCTTTGACTCTGCCTTGTCCCTTTGCTTACTGTCATCTACTATCTTTCTGCCTCAAAAAAGATTTCCTTCAGCCGAAGTCGGACTTGCTGGACCTAAGTATTTCTTAATTAGGCGCATAACGGCAGCATGACGCGTCTGCGCTCATAATTGATAGGAAACTGTCTGAGCGATCGAAGAAGAAGAAGTTGAGTAAACGCCCCCATTCTTTCATTCACCCAGTGACCTACGATGACCCCAACACGAGGAGGACACACACTCATGGGGTAAAAAAACAACAACACCAGAAGATACTATCATACTTCTTTATTCCCCTTGATCATACAACCTTCCGGCTTTCACCCGACTTTTCCCAACAAAGTTGAAGCCGGTGTGGCGTGAAATATCTCCGCCGTGAAATCCGTCCCGTTTCCTCTTTCGAATCGTTTGCTGTTTGGGAAGGATTCGTCCCTCAATACATTCAGAGGCGTGTTGTGGCATGTAGGAAGAACAGAGGATTCATCACTAAATATTGAGAAGCCAAAGATTTTTTTTTCTCTGAAATGTATTATTTATTATTGTTCTCTGCATGGGTGTTTGTTTACATCGTCCGCCATTTTGGAAAATGAGAAATTAAGTGGCATGGGTTTGTACATAGATTTATCAGTAAGGATGTAGTTCCCGCTCTATTTGTTGGTTCTTTCTGTATATATTGTGCAATTGAATCTCTACAGTTTATAAAACAGTTATTGTTTCAGTTGTGGCACACATGCATAGGGGAAGACGGGTAAAAAGCCCATGGGCGGGTAAGAAGCCCATGCCACTTATCTCATGAAATAAAGAAAATTTCAGTCAAATTTGCCCATGAGACGAATGCTAAACATTAACACTCGTCTCATGGGCAAAATGTGACTGAAATTTGCTTCATTTCATGAGATAATTGGCATGGGCGTCTTACCTGCCCATGGACTTTTTACCCCGTCTTACCTATTACGGTGACCGGGACAAATTTCACGCCGGGACATATTTCTCATGACACCGGACGACACTTCTCCGAATGGTTTATCACAGAGGAACAAGTGCAGAGGAGTAAGAGAGAGAGAGAGAGGCAGAGAAGGGGACCTGTACTCATCTTGCATAACCTACAGACCATCATCTCTGGGTATTCAGGGAAACTGGTTTGGCTTGATGGCAGAATGTCTTTGTTTCAGGAATGACGGGCCCGTTATCGGGCCCTCATCGGCCCGCTCTATAACGAAGCATGGTGCTCTCGGGCTACAGGCCTGTCGCTTCAAAAGAGTCTGGGCAGGCGGTGAGCGGGTCGGCGAGAGCAAGGTATAGGCCTTACAGTCATACACGGAAAGCAGTCATTTACAGAAATGACTAAAACAAATTAGGCATTTCCGAAGATGACTGTTTTGATTAGGTCATTTTTTGAAATGCTTAACCAAATTTCATTGTAAATGACTGTAATTTCAACACCATTTTTCCCTATCTGACTGATTTTCAGTCAAATCGGGAAATGTTCGTATCTGATAACCGGACCTCGTTCCCAAAACGTCATTTGGGCAAAATGAGCTTATGATTTCTATTGTGAGTATTAATAACGATGTGACGATTTTCCGATGAATTGTTTTTCAGTTGTTTTCGTATTTACTGCGCTTTTCTGTGGATGGTTTGGACAGTTTGTTTTCTGTGTATTTGTTCTTATTGCATTTTTGTGATTTATTTTTGTGATTTTTCAATAATAACAAGCAATGTTGCAATTTTCAGCCATTTGTTGGTGTGCATTTTTGTGCGGATTTTTGACAGGCTTTATCAGTTTGCACTTTCCAATTTGCGTTTTTCAATGTGTTTGCATTTATGCTTGTTATTTTCGGAAATGCCTGGTTGAGGAGAAAAGAGCCAGAAGAAAGGCAAGCTGCAGTGGAAGCAACCCCTCATCCAGCCACATCTGCACCCCTTGTGGCAGGGACTGCCACTCCAGAACAGGGCTGACAACCCCTCATCCAGCCACATCTGCACCCCTTGTGGTAGGGACTGCCACTCCAGAACAGGGCTGACAACCCCTCATCCAGCCACATCTGCACCCCTTGTGGTAGGGACTGCCACTCCAGAACAGGGCTGACAAGCCACAGCAGACTCTGTTCCCAGCTATGAAACAACACGGCCCTTGCCTATAATCAAGGTTTTAGTCGTTTCCGTAAAAGACTGACTTCCGTATTTGACTGTAACATATGTAGGAGTAAACAATCTATAGGGATAGCTGTACTAGTTTCTGTAGTAGTAGTAGTAGTAGTAAGAGAGGGAAGAGATTACCAGTGAGGGGGAAAATTGCACGTCAGTTCTGTTCACTGTCGCTGCACCAACTAAACTCCCTCTCTACTTGATTCACGTGCCTGGCGTGACAGTGACAGGAACCCTGAAAAAAGATGGTTTGGAGAGAGAGGGGGGGGGGGGAGGGAGGAGGGAGAGACAGAGACACACACACATAAACACACACACATACAGAGAGAGAGAGAGAGAGAGAGAGAGAGAGAGAGAGAGAGAGAGAGAGAGAGAGAGAGAGAGAGAGAGAGAGAGAAAGAGAGATAAGGCTTATGGAGAGAGGGGGGGGGGTAGTAGAGGGGGAGGGGTAGAGGGGGAGGGGTAGAGACAGAGACAGAGACACACAGAGAAAGAAACACATACAGAGAGAGAGAGAGAGAGAAGAAGAGAGAGAGAGAGAGAGAGAGAGAGAGAGAGAGAGAGAGAGAGAGAGAGAGAACAGAAGGCTTGGGGAGAGAGGGGGGAGAGGGGGAGGGAGACAGAGACACACACACACACACACACACACACACACACACACACATACAGAGAGAGAGAGGGAGAGAGACAGAGAGAGAGAGAGAGAGAGAGAGAGAGAGAGAGAGAGAGAGAGAAGACTGTAGACTGCCCCATGACTGGAAAACTTTATTACACAAGGATTCAGATTTTAGACCAAGCCTATTCTTCCATTGAATCTGTCCTTGGGACGGAAACTAGATTAATACAAAATAATTAGGTAAATAAATATGGGCATGCATGATGAATCAAGGCAACAGCAACAACAAAAACAACAACAATAAAAAAGAAGGAAACATCGGAATACACTCAAACATGACTACAATTTGACATGTCGCACAGTCATGTGCCCTCCGCCACCACCACTACTTTGACCTCACTCAAATGCATGTAATCAGGACTCCTTTATCCCATGTGGTACATACAGATTTCATATAGAGTATGTATCAGGCTTTGATATTAGCATGACAGTCATGACAAAATGTCCGTGCTGCTGCGGGTGTGTTATAGTAAAGTATGATGTGTGAAGATAATGTTGGTGTTAGTTTGTTATAGTAAAGTATGATGTGTGAAGATAATGTTGGTGTTAGTTTGTTATAGTAAAGTATGATGTGTGAAGGTAATGGTGTTAGTTTGCTATAGTAAAGTATGATGTGTGAAGGTAATGTTGGTGTTAGTTTGTTATAGTAAAGTATGATGTGTGAAGGTAATGTTGGTGTTAGTTTGTTATAGTAAAGTATGATGTGTGAAGGTAATGTTGGTGTTAGTTTGCTATAGTAAAGTATGATGTGTTGGTGTTAGTTTGTTATAGTAAAGTATGATGTGTGAAGATAATGTTGGTGTTAGTTTGTTATAGTAAAGTATGATGTGTGAAGATAATGTTGGTGTTAGTTTGTTATTGTAAAGTATGATGTGTGAAGGTAATGTTGGTGTTAGTTTGTTATAGTAAAGTATGATGTGTGAAGGTAATGTTGGTGTTAGTTTGCTATGGTAAAGTATGATGTGTGAAGATAATGTTGGTGTTAGTTTGTTATAGTAAAGTATGATGTGTGAAGATAATGTTGGTGTTAGTTTGTTATTGTAAAGTATGATGTGTGAAGGTAATGTTGGTGTTAGTTTGTTATAGTAAAGTATGATGTGTGAAGGTAATGTTGGTGTTAGTTTGCTATGGTAAAGTATGATGTGTGAAGGTAATGTTGGTGTTAGTTTGTTATAGTAAAGTATGATGTGTGAAGGTAATGTTGGTGTTAGTTTGTTATAGTAAAGTATGATGTGTGAAGGTAATGTTGGTGTTAGTTTGTTATAGTAAAGTATGATGTGTGAAGGTAATGTTGGTGTTAGTTTGTTATAGTAAAGTATGATGTGTGAAGGTAATGTTGGTGTTAGTTTGCTATGGTAAAGTATGATGTGTGAAGGTAATGTTGGTGTTAGTTTGTTATAGTAAAGTATGATGTGTGAAGGTAATGTTGGTGTTAGTTTGCTATTGTAAAGTATGATGTGTGAAGGTAATGTTGGTGTTAGTTTGCTATAGTAAAGTATGATGTGTGAAGGTAATGTTGGTGTTAGTTTGCTAAGTAAAGTATGATGTGTGAAGGTAATGTTGGTGTTAGTTTGCTATGGTAAAGTATGATGTGTGAAGGTAATGTTGGTGTTAGTTTGCTATGGTAAAGTATGATGTGTGAAGGTAATGTTGGTGTTAGTTTGCTATGGTAAAGTATGATGTGTGAAGGTAATGTTGGTGTTAGTTTGTTATAGTAAAGTATGATGTGTGAAGGTAATGTTGGTGTTAGTTTGTCATAGTAAAGTATGATGTGTGAAGGTAATGTTGGTGTTAGTTTGTTATAGTAAAGTATGATGTGTGAAGGTAATGTTGGTGTTAGTTTGTTGTTATAGTAAAGTATGATGTGTGAAGGTAATGTTGGTGTTAGTTTGTTATAGTAAAGTATGATGTGTGAAGGTAATGTTGGTGTTAGTTTGCTATAGTAAAGTATGATGTGTGAAGGTAATGTTGGTGTTAGTTTGTTATAGTAAAGTATGATGTGTGAAGGTAATGTTGGTGTTAGTTTGCTATAGTAAAGTATGATGTGTGAAGGTAATGTTGGTGTTAGTTTGCTATAGTAAAGTATGATGTGTGAAGGTAATGTTGGTGTTAGTTTGCTATGGTAAAGTATGATGTGTGAAGGTAATGTTGGTGTTAGTTTGCTATTGTAAAGTATGATGTGTGAAGGTAATGTTGGTGTTAGTTTGCTATAGTAAAGTATGATGTGTGAAGGTAATGTTGGTGTTAGTTTGCTATAGTAAAGTATGATGTGTGAAGGTAATGTTGGTGTTAGTTTGCTATAGTAAAGTATGATGTGTGAAGGTAATGTTGGTGTTAGTTTGTCATAGTAAAGTATGATGTGTGAAGGTAATGTTGGTGTTAGTTTGCTATAGTAAAGTATGATGTGTGAAGGTAATGTTGGTGTTAGTTTGCTATGGTAAAGTATGATGTGTGAAGGTAATGTTGGTGTTAGTTTGCTATGGTAAAGTATGATGTGTGAAGGTAATGTTGGTGTTAGTTTGCTATAGTAAAGTATGATGTGTGAAGGTAATGTTGGTGTTAGTTTGCTATAGTAAAGTATGATGTGTGAAGGTAATGTTGGTGTTAGTTTGCTATAGTAAAGTATGATGTGTGAAGGTAATGGGTGTTAGTTTGTTATAGTAAAGTATGATGTGTGAAGATAATGTTGGTGTTAGTTTGTTATAGTAAAGTATGATGTGTGAAGGTAATGTTGGTGTTAGTTTGTTATAGTAAAGTATGATGTGTGAAGGTAATGTTGGTGTTAGTTTGTTATAGTAAAGTATGATGTGTGAAGGTAATGTTGGTGTTAGTTTGTTATAGTAAAGTATGATGTGTGAAGGTAATGTTGGTGTTAGTTTGTTATAGTAAAGTATGATGTGTGAAGGTAATGTTGGTGTTAGTTTGTTATAGTAAAGTATGATGTGTGAAGGTAATGTTGGTGTTAGTTTGCTATGGTAAAGTATGATGTGTGAAGGTAATGTTGGTGTTAGTTTGTTATAGTAAAGTATGATGTGTGAAGGTAATGTTGGTGTTAGTTTGTTATAGTAAAGTATGATGTGTGAAGGTAATGTTGGTGTTAGTTTGTTATAGTAAAGTATGATGTGTGAAGGTAATGTTGGTGTTAGTTTGCTATGGTAAAGTATGATGTGTGAAGGTAATGTTGGTGTTAGTTTGTTATAGTAAAGTATGATGTGTGAAGGTAATGTTGGTGTTAGTTTGTTA
>CM065684.1:60828353-60845853 GCA_017654935.2 Phymorhynchus buccinoides
GTCCCTTTCCATATTTGGAGATGACCAAGTGCAGCATTGAACGTCTTGTAAAAACAATCACCCACGAGTGTTAATGTTTAGCATTCGTCTCATGGGCAAATTTGACTGAAATGTTCTTTATTTCATGAGATAATTGGCATGGGCTTCTTACCCACCCATGGGCTTTTTACCCCGTCTTCCCCTATTACGGTAGGTTTTCTGTGTGCTTCCCGGCCCACATTATGTCTGTTTCAGGATCCTCTGTCTCTGTCTGCCTGTCTCCTTCTGTCTGTCTCTGTCTTTCTGTGTGCTTCCCCGCATTATGTCTGTTTCAGGATCCTCTGTCTCTGTCTGCCTGTCTCCTTCTGTCTGTCTCTTTCTTTCTGTGTGCTTCCCCACATTATGTCTGTTTCAGGATCCTCTGTATATGTCTGCCTGTCTCCTTCTGTCTGTCTCTGTCTTTCTGTGTGCTTCCCCACATTATGTCTGTTTCAGGATCCTCTGTCTCTGTCTGCCTGTCTCCTTCTGTCTCTGTCTTTCTGTGTGCTTCCCCACATTATGTCTGTTTCAGGATCCTCTGTATATGTCTGCCTGTCTCCTTTTGTCTGTCTCTGTCTTTTTGCGCTATCTGTCTCTATCTTTCTATGCAAGTTACAATGGTCAACTTATGACGCGGATTTGACCGCCAGGGGGCAGTCAAGTCAGTAGGGGCTTATCACTAGCGTAGTGAGAGAGAGGGAGAGGGAAAATCTCCCTCTCTCTCACAGCGAAAATCTCCCTCTCTCTCACTACGCCCAACTAAGAATATCGCGTGATAAGCCCCTATTGGTTTGACTGCCCCCTGGCGGTCAAATCTGCGTCCTAAGTTGCTCATTATTTCCATGTTTCTCCGTGGATCCTGCTTATACCCTCTACCAGTTTCTTCTTCTTTTATTGCTCAGACAGTTTCCTGTCAAATGGTCGCAGATGCGTCATGCTGCCGTTATGCGCATAACTATGAAACAGTTAGGCCCAGCATGTCCGTGTTCGGCTGGAGAAAATCTTTGTAAGTGTTTCTTGAAAAAAAGGCAGGGGGTTATACCAATAAGGCAGAAATATAATAGATGACAGTAACAAAGGGAAAAGGCAGAGTCAACGAGAGTGACAAATTAGAGGAAGATACAAACACAGAACTTCTAGAAGGTGGGAGAACTATCAGAAGCCGCCCCCTCCCCTCGTATCCCTAGGGAGGGGGGGGGGGGGGTCTCTTCTTACCCACGTACACTTACCTAACTCCTCCCTACCTCCTAAAAACAATAACACTAACACACACACCGGGCACACATACACACACACTTAGGGTAAGACGGGGTAAAAAGCCCATGGGCGGGTAAGAAGCCCATGCCAATTATCTCATGAACTAAAGAAAATTTCAGTCAAATTTGCCCATGAGACGAATGCTAAACATTAACACTCGTCTCATGGGCAAAATGTAACTTAAATTTGCTTCATTTCATGACATAATTGGCATAGGCTTCTTACCCGCCCATGGGCTTTTTACCCCGTCTTTACCTACCCCCCCCCCCCCCCCCCCCCCCTATCCCCCTCCTCTAATCCTCCCACTGTGAATCTGTGCCAAAAAGCCACATGGCCTTCTTCCCCCAATTTATCGCTAATCGAAAGATTGAAAGCTTCCTTCTCTACCCGCCTTCAAAAGACGAGGGGGCGCCACTAAACTCTATCTATCTCTATCGAGAGAGAGGTAAGAGAGCGGAACGGCGAGTTGTCTGACCTTGCGTTACGTCATCATAAATTTTCCCCTCTTCTGCTTTGGAGGTAAGGACCCCCCAGCAGTTTTTCTTAGGTTTGGGGGTTATTGAGGACATTTTCATAAAACACCCCCCCCCATCCAACACACACACACAAACACACGCACACGCACGTACACACACACACACACACACACACACACACACAATTCTTTAGACATTGTCAACAGTTGTGCAACAAATGTGTTTGGAGTAAGAAAACACTGATAAAATAAATCGAAAGACTTCATATAAAATTGTAAAACAGGGAGGCATTAATATTCCTTAAATAAAATCCTTTGTAACATCCTTAAAATTAAGCTGGATTTGTAGGGGAAGACGGGGTAAAAAGCGCATGGGCGGGTAAGAAGCCCACCCCAATTATCTCATGAAATAAAGAAAATTTCAGTCAAATTTGCCCATGAGACGAATGCTAGACATTAACGCTCGTCTCATGGGCAAAATGAGACTGAAATTTGCTTCATTTCATGAGATAATTGGGGTGGGCTTCTTACCCGCCCATGCGCTTTTTACCCCGTCTTCCCCTAAAGCCGAACAATCAAAACATAAATGGAAAGACTCATCAATTTTCCACTTTGGCCCTACATAAATAAATACGGACCAGGATTTACTTCTAACTTTACGAAATATACTGGTCTCCAAAATTTAAGGGCCGGAAGAACGATCTTCTCTCTTCTGTCTTGGAGGCATGCTTATTGAGAGCTCTGGTTGCCGCCCTTAAATACACATTCGTGTCTAACTTTTGCTCAGCAGTGTTCACTACAGTCATGCCTTGCACGTGCAATAGGCAAGAAACCTGCATCAGCCCTGATTCTTCAGCGAAAAGAGACCAAACTTTCGTGATATTCTCGTGAATTTGCCACATTTTAAGCGTACCTGAAAACGCTGTTGCTGTACTGCAATGTCTGCAAAACTGGTTCAGGCACGTGCAACAGGAAGGAAAGTTATTGAGTAGCCTAAGTTTTGCCATTTTCTTCATTGTTGTCTTAGTGTACAATAAATAGATATCAAGCTACTGAAAACAGAAGCCGGCCCTTAACTTTTGGAGACCAGTATATAATCCCTTTTGGGCAGATGTGCTTGAAGCCTATAAAATATTTTATTATAAATGTATGGCCAACAATTCTGCTGAGTTACCTGCTGAACAATTGTGCTGGAATATTCGTTTTAAAGTTGGGAACAGTTGCATTTTCTCAAGGAAATTGGAAAACAAAGGGATTTGTTATTTGGCACATTTATTTGATGAAAGTGGGCTGGCCGCAATATTAGATTTCATCAAGATGTCTAACATTAGTATTGAAAACAATGAATATATTACTTCTCCATTATGTCAACAGATTTTATTTTCTACTCACAAGGGATCGAAAATCTTTTATGACATTTTGATAGAAAGCAATCTAAGACCATCTTGTGATAAACGGGATAATAAATTATCACAGAATCACAAATGGAAGTCATGTTTTTAGCATGCACGTAAGATAGCAGACGTGAAGCTTAAATGGTTCCAGTTAAAAATTATCCATAGATGCTTGGGATCAAATGTGCTACGAAAAATGGGGGTTGTTCAAAGTCATCGGTGTAATGTTTGTAACGTATGGATAGCATCGACCATGTTTTGGAAATGTGAACATGTCCAAACATTCTGGAATGATTTTACTACCTTAGGCAAAGATGTATGAATGAAAAATGGTGTTTTACGTCCTCTCGGTCTGGAACAGACACATATATGGGACATTTGTAAATACAAAGATGGTGGGAACGATACTCAGTGGAGGCAATGCCCGGAGGCAGTGCAACTCCAGTAAAGTCCCGATTTTTTAACAATACAGATAGGTGTAGCGGTATCCACGCCTCGGTTAAACCTCATCGGCTATGGTACCGCCACAAGTATATAATCTAATATCATATAAGTAAATAATAGTCAAAGATGTATGAATGAATGTAAAATGGTGTTTTACGTCCTCTCGGTCTGGAACAGACACATAGAGATGGGACATTTGTAAATACAAAGATGGTGGGAACAATACTGGAGGCAGTGCCCGGAGGCAGTGCAACTCCAGTAAAGTCCCGATTTTTTTAGCAATACAGATAGGTGTAGCGGTATCCATGCCTCGGTTAAACCTCATCGGCTATGGTACCGCCACAAGTATATTAATTGCTTTTGTCAAAGATGTATGTGCCACTGCATAAAACTTACGTCTGACAACCTTTCATAATTCTGGGATTTTATGGAACAATAACTGCAGATTCTGTGTTTTATTTTATCTGTCTTTTGGCAAATATTATCTATATAAATGTAAACTAGAAAATAATCTGCATCGTGTTTTTGTATTTTTGAACATATTGAAAGAAAGGTATACTAGATTGAAAAGCTATCGAATGTAGCATTCGAGAATCACCCACGGAGTTACGCAGCCACACCCCGACTTCGGAGGATGACTGTGATTTTCTTGCTGCTGCTGCATACTGTCACTATCTTACTGTTTCTGCTGCTGACTGTCCCTATCTTGCTGAGTAGATTTCCCATAAAAGCATCCGAGAATCACCCGCGTTGCTAGTTTTGAAGGTCACACGTCAAGGTCATGACCTTGACCCCCAAAGGCACATTTACAATACACAGCCAACATTCCCACCTGATTTCATCTTGGGAACACCATTTTTCCGACCCCCCGATTTTCAGGGTCCAGCAATCTCCTTGACCTTGACCTTGATTGGTCAACAATATTCAGAAGGAGCATAAGCCAAACCACATAAGCCAAACCACCTTCATACCAAGTTTCAACATCCTATGTCGACTGGTGCCTGAGATATGGCTAAACACAATTTTTCAGTTTTCAAGGTCATACATCAAGGTCATGACCTTGACCTCGACACCAAAAGGCACATCTACAGAGCCTAGCCTACATGCACATCAAGTTTCATCTTCCTATCCTTATTCCTTCATGGTGATACGCTGTTATCTTGGGAACCCCCCGATTTTCAGGCTCCTTGACCTTGACCGTGACCTTGATTGGTCAACAATATTCGGAAGGAGCATAAGCCAAACCACCTTCATACCAAGTTTCAACATCATATTTCGACTGGTGCCCAAGATATGGCTAAAAATAGATTTTCAGTTTTCAAGGTCATACGTCAAGGTCATGACACCAAAAGGCACATCTACAGTGCCTAGCCTACATGCACATCAAGGTTCATCTTCCTATCTTTATTCCTTCATGGTGATATGCTGTTAACAAATCCACACACATACATACATACACACACACACTCACGAACTTTACCTTGTGCTTTTTGTTTTATTTTCTTTCTTCCGTGTAGTGGTATGTACTTACTACTTCTGTGTCAATAATTCCTTTGATGGTTTTACGACAAATAAAAGAGTTTGAGTTTGAGTTTTTGAGTTTCACACATGCAGCCACTTACACAACAAAAACAATAATATCACCTTCTTCTTCTTCTTCTACCGTTGAGTATCCACAATCATCAGTTTGATTTTTTGGACTATATGCGGTTGAGGTCCTTCGCTCCGTAAACTCCGCGGGTGATAAAAATAGAAAACCCCCACCATAACTCAGTTGTTTCAATGAACCAAACTGACTTCAATGCAAAATGGATGGGTTATGAACCCCGGCTTTACTGTCTGTCTCTTAAATTGAAAGAAGAAGGAATGTCCGCCCGGTATCAGGGAGCTGCATAGGTTCAGGGTTAAGAGGCAACAGTCTTCTGGGGGCCTAGGGTGCGAAGCCCCTGGAACATTTAATGATTAGTAAGGCAAGAATCGAGCCTTTTTTTCAATTTTAATTTGTCATCCTTGTATTTTAGATCCGGCGCTGCATGTACACACAGGTCTACACTTTAAAACATGCACTTCTCCCTCCATACACATACGCACGAACCATATCTGCACATTACGAATAAAAGTGACCCTGTCAAAAAGTGATACCATACAAATAGTTCCCCCACCTCCTGGAAGTTCAGTGCTTGTAACTTCCTCTAACTTGAATCTGTCACTATCATTGCCTCTGCCTTTTCCCTTGCTTAATTATGTCATCTACTATCTTTTTTGCCCATTCTCCTGCCTTTCCCTCAAAAAACATCTTCCATATAGTTTTCTCCTTTGAGCTCCTCCGAAATCGGAATGTGTCGGCTGAATGCAGCCAGGAGACCAGTGAAAACTGGAAAACGGACACATACGTATTGTGGCCTTATGGCCTGGGAACGCAGAAGAAGAAGAAGAATTTAGAATCTTTGACCGAGGTAAAAAATACAAAATGATGTAAGGGAAGTAACTAAGTTATTGTCAAAGTGTAAAAGATTGGTATGTTGCCTCCCCTTTAGAACATCCCTACCCCCACCCCCTGTGTAAGCGTATCCCATCACTTTGTTGATTTCTTTCACATATCGATATTCTGATGTAATTGTACAGTTCAGTCTGCAAGACAATGGGGGAAAAAACCTCACTCTTTATTTTTTAAATTTTTATCTCACACAAATACTCATAAAACAGAAACTCGAGCTAACTACTGTAATATAATGAGTAACTGCAATCCGAAAGTTAACAAAACGGTAGCCTTTTTTTTCCGGGAAAGTCCATTATTGCGCAGAAGGGTAGTAAAGATTCTCCAAAGGTATTTGTAATTATGTTATCAGGCAACAATGTTGTTAAATATAATCATTTTTTTAAATAAATAGTAAAAACACATGCTGAATTTCTATTGTGCTCTAGTTTAATTTATTCTAATGAAAAGAAAAAAAGTTTCATATAACGGATTGAAACTGAGAGCACTTCCGGATTGTGGAACAGTCTTGTTTCAATATGGTTCCAGTCACATGAGAGTGAGCTAGTGGCTATTGTTTGGTGTGTTGATAAAACGTTCAAGACATCACATTGAAGCTGAATTGGTCACTTGGTGAGTCCGATAGTATGTGGATTAACCACTAAGTAATGTTATGCTAAGACATGAGCAGCATGGATTGAATATGAATTGGGCCTTGAGCCAGTTGAGGGGCATGTCCCCTCCTGGTTGATACCAGGAAACTTTAGACTACACGACAATAAAATGTATTGATTGAATCAGTGAATCACTGACTGCCCCGTACACACACACACACACACACACACACACACACACACACACACACACACACACACACACACACACACACACACACACTCTCTCTCTCTCTCTCTATCTCTCCCTCCCTCACCCCCTCTTAAGTCTAAAGTTTCAAGTTTGTCTCTGAGTCTCTTACACCCCTCTCTCTCTTACACCTCTCTCTCTCTCTCTCTCTCTCTCTCTCTCTCTCTCTCTCTCTCTTACACCTCTCTCTCTCTCTCTCTCTCTCTCTCTCTCTCTCTCTCTCTCTCTCTCTCTCTCTCTCTCTCTCTCTCTCTCTCTCTCTCTCTCTCTCTCTCTCTCTCTCTCTCTCTCTCTCTCTCTCTCTCTCTCTCTCTCTCTCTCTCTCTCTCTCTCATTCTCTGACCACAACATTTCCATTGTTTTCCAGAGTAAGGCAGAATATTGCTTAGTTTATTCTCAGTGAAACTTTCTTTGCCCAATGCCAGGTATTATAACAATAAGGTTTCTTTCTGTTACAATTAATTTACACTCAACTGACAAGGCGCTTCCATTCACTGATACACACTCAGGACAGTCACACAAGACACTATCACCCAGTATCTCAGTATCTGTACTGTAGACAAACACACACCTTAGTCCTATTACTCCTAATATATATTGCATCAACATTTTTCAGCCAGGGAAAAGGAAGGCGACACCACCTTGACCTCCACCGAAGAAAACCAACAACCCTCCAGCCATCTTGTGGTAGCCATGGATACCACAGCAGCACAGCAGGCATCCTCACTGAGCGGAAACCATGACGGGGATAAAGAGAAGAAAAAGGAGGAGGAGGAGGAGGTTGGGGTTCCCCGAGAGCACGGTCGCCTGGATACGCTGCTGAGCCAGATCCCGCGCAAGGCGCAGCACGGGTTACTGATGCAGTGCGACCTGGTGCTGACCTGCATCGATGCTGACCACAACTACATCGCCTTGGGGACTAACATCGGGCTGACCTTTCTCTACAATCGTCACGACCACTCCATGCAGCGACTTAGGGCTGAGGTGTGTGTGTGTGTGTGTGTGTGCATGCATGGGGAGTTCAGGGATGGGGGTGTTGTGTTGGCAGACCTGTTTACCTTTACGATTTTGTCGTAATTTTTACAAAACAAAAGTCAAATTACGATAATTACGGTGACAAAATGTTTTCCTAGAAAACAACAACACCACTACAGTTGTGTCGGCAAGCGATGCTTTTGAAACAATGCGGTGAAAAGTCATTCTGGTTCCCAGCATACAATGTGCGTCAGTTTCTTTTCATTCTGTTTCAAGATGGCGTCAAAGCGACCACGTGGTGAGAGTCTTGGTCAAATGATCCAAAATTTGCAAAATAGGGGTAAACAGGTCTGTGTTGGGGATGGGTGTGTGTATCGTGTGTGACTCTGTGTGTGTGTGTGTGTGTGTGTCACTGTGTGTCATGTGTATACTGTATCAGTGTATGGATGTGTGCGTGTGTGTGTGTGTGTGTGTATGTAGGGGGGGGGAAGTTCAGGGATGGGGGTGGCAGAGTGTGTGTAACTGTGGGGGGGGGGATGGGGGGATGGGGGGATGGGGGGATGGGGGTGTTTTATGTGTGACTGTGTGTGTTTGTGTGCGTGCGTGTGTGTGTGTGTGTGTGTGTGTGTGTGTGTGTGTGTGTGTGCGTGCGTGTGCGCGCAAATTTGCCATTGAGTCTTGTTCGACTATGACTTCCAAAATACAGTTGCAACAACTGCTTTTTCTTTCTTGAGGTTTTGGTTGAAATAAATTTGTTAACAGTGAAAAAAACCTTGCCCAGGGTATGCCCATACCCTCCCAGAGGCCAAAAGTCCTGTAGAACTGTTGAACTGGATAGGCTAGGAGTAGGATCTACAAGGGCAAACCAGTCCCAAGGCTTCAGCACTAAAAGTTGGCAGCAACGCCTCCTAGTTTGAGTCATAGTCTTGAACTTGAAGGCACAATAGCATTAAGCTACACAATTAGTGTATAGTACATTGGTAGTGGAAGATTGGCAAAATAAAATTTCAGTCCCTTCAGTTTTGACTGAAGCGATTTTTACTGTATATGTATCAAGTGAAGTCAAGTCAAAATGTTATTTCCAGATGGAACATTGAATAAGCAAACAATATACTTTTGTATGTGTTTGTGTCAGTCTGTCACTGTGTGTGTGTGTGTGTGTGTGTGTGTGTGTGTGTGTGTGTGTGTGTGTGTGTGTGTGTGTGTGTGTGTGTGCATGCGCACACTCGTGTATGCATGTGTGTGTGTGTGTGTGTTTACTACTTATGGTATAGAGGGTCCTAGAGGATGGATAGAGGGTTCACATGACATCACAAATATGAAAATAAATTTCATTTCAAGTGTATGTGATGAGTAGTGTGATAGAAGTTGTAATAAAATCAGTGTGCGCTAACATGAACACACACACTCATCACAGAGAGAGAAAGGGAGAGAGTGGGTAGGCAAAAATAGGTCACTGAATCAGTGAATGAAAGTTGGGGAGAGAGAATAGACTGAAAGAACTTGGGAGAATCAGTTCAATGAATTAGGCACCCCCCTCCCCTCCCCCCACAAAAACAACAACCGTAGAAGTACTTGGTAAAAACAATGGATGGTGAAGGGTTCTTGATTGGAGATCCTAAGTAAAAAGTTGGAATGTGAAGACCATGGTTTGTTATGTTGCTCATTTTTATAGTGCATCCATGGGACCCCCCTACTCATTCTACTTATAGGGTCATGTTTGTTTATAGTACTTCATAGATCATCAAATGAGGGTCCCTGGGAGCCTTGGTGTGTGTGTGTGTGTGTGTGTGTGTGTGTGTGTGTGTGTGTGTGTGTGTGTGTGTCAGAGTCAAAAATTCTTTTTTATCTCATTAAGAAAAAATACAGTGTGGTCTCATGCAAGCTGAAGCACACTACAATTACAAATAAGAAATCTCATATATTGCACTAAAAATGAAAACAAAACTAAGGAAAAGAAAAGGCAGTGTGTGTATGTGTGTGTGTCTGTGTCTCTGTGTGTGTGTCTCTGTGCATGTGTGTGTGTGTGTCTCTGTCTGTGCGTCTGTGTCTGTCTTTTGTCCATGCCTGAAGTAGCACACATGCATACATTTCTGCGAGCATGTGTATGTGAATGTTTCAGAGTTCTAATGACGTGGTGACCTGCGTGAAGCTCCATCACGGAATAGACCACCAGCTGGCTGCAGGCATGGCGTCCGGGGCCCTCTGTATCTTTTTCATCCCTGGAATGATCTGTGTGCACAAGAAACAGGTAATTCAGGCATGGCGTCCAGGGCCCTCTGTATCTTCTTCATCCCTGGAATGATCTGTGTGCACAAGAAACAGGTAATTCAGGCATGCGTCCAGGGCCCTCTGTATCTTCTTCATCCCTGGAATGATCTGTGTGCACAAGAAACAGGTAATTCAGGCATGGCGTCCAGGGCCCTCTGTATCTTCTTCATCCCTGGAATGATCTGTGTGCACAAGAAACAGGTAATTCAGGCATGGCGTCCAGGGCCCTCTGTATCTTCTTCATCCCTGGAATGATCTGTGCGCACAAGAAACAGGTAATTTAGGCATAGCATCCGGGGCCCTCTGTATCTTCTTCATCCCTGGAATGATCTGTGTGCTCAAGAAACAGGTAATTCAGGCATGGCGTCCGGGGCCCTCTGTATCTTCTTCATCCCTGGAATGATCTGTGTGCTCAAGAAACAGGTAATTCAGGCATGGCGTCCGGGGCCCTCTGTATCTTCTTCATCCCTGGAATGATCTGTGCGCACAAGAAACAGGTAATTTAGGCATAGCATCCGGGGCCCTCTGTATCTTCTTCATCCCTGGAATGATCTGTGTGCACAAGAAACAGGTAATTTAGGCATGGCATCCGGGGCCCTCTGTATCTTCTTCATCCCTGGAATGATCTGTGTGCACAAGAAACAGGTAATTTAGGCATGGCGTCCGGGGCCCTCTGTATCTTCTTCATCCCTGGAATGATCTGTGTGCACAAGAAACAGGTAATTTAGGCATAGCATCCGGGGCCCTCTGTATCTTCTTCATCCCTGGAATGATCTGTGTGCACAAGAAACAGGTAATTTAGGCATGGCGTCCAGGACCCTCTGTATCCTCTTCATCCCTGGAATGATCTGTGTGCACAAGAAACAGGTAATTCAGGCATGGCGTCCGGGGCCCTCTGTATCTTCTTCATCCCTGGAATGATCTGTGTGCACAAGAAACAGGTAATTTAGGCATGGCGTCCAGGACCCTCTGTATCCTCTTCATCCCTGGAATGATCTGTGTGCACAAGAAACAGGCAATTCAGGCATGGCGTCCGGGGCCCTCTGTATCTTCTTCATCCCTGGAATGATCTGTGTGCACAAGAAACAGGTAATTCAGGCATGGCGTCCGGGGCCCTCTGTATCTTCTTCATCCCTGGAATGATCTGTGTGCACAAGAAACAGGCAATTCAGGCATGGCGTCCGGGGCCCTCTGTATCTTCTTCATCCCTGGAATGATCTGTGTGCACAAGAAACAGGTAATTCAGGCATGGCGTCCGGGGCCCTCTGTATCTTCTTCATCCCTGGAATGATCTGTGCGCACAAGAAACAGGTAATTTAGGCATGGAGTCCGGGGCCCTCTGTATCTTCTTCATCCCTGGAATGATCTGTGTGCACAAGAAACAGGTAATTTTGGAGGATTGTACCGTACTTTTCGGACTATAAGGCGCACCCCCCCAATTTTACACACAATTCAGATTCAGTTATTATATTTTGTTACTATTTTAGTTGTCATATATATTATAAGTCGCAGGCATCTCAGTCCAGATGGGAAAAAAGTATCGCCTTATAATCCAAACAATACGGTAATGCCTGTATGTACCGTCATTTTTCTTGGGGTAAAAGCCTGAAGGTACTGTATCACAAAGGGAGATAAAGAAGGCTGATGGTTCCTTCTAACTTTCACCCGTGATGAATGACGTGTTGTTTTCGCTGATGTTTGTATCTTCTTCGTCTGTTCTCTTCTAACTTTCACCCGTGATGAATGACGTGTTGTTTTCGCTGATGTTTGTATCTTCCTCGTCTGTTCTCTTCTAACCTTCACCCGTGATGAATGACGTGTTGTTTTCACTGATGTTTGTATCTTCTTCGTCTGTTCTCTTCTAACTTTCACCCGTGATGAATGACGTGTTGTTTTCACTGATGTTTGTATCTTCTTCGTCTGTTCTCTTCTAACCTTCACCCGTGAAGAATGACGTGTTGTTTTCACTGATGTTTGTATCTTCTTCGTCTGTTCTCTTCTAACCTTCACCCGTGAAGAATGACGTGTTGTTTTCACTGATGTTTGTATCTTCTTCGTCTGTTCTCTTCTAACTTTCACCCGTGATGAATGACGTGTTGTTTTCACTGATGTTTGTATCTTCTTCGTCTGTTCTCTTCTAACTTTCACCCGTGAAGAATGACGTGTTGTTTTCACTGATGTTTGTATCTTCTTCGTCTGTTCTCTTCTAACCTTCACCCGTGAAGAATGACGTGTTGTTTTCACTGATGTTTGTATCTTCTTCGTCTGTTCTCTTCTAACTTTCACCCGTGAAGAATGACGTGTTGTTTTCGCTGATGTTTGTATCTTCTTCGTCTGTTCTCTTCTAACCTTCACCCGTGATGAATGACGTGTTGTTTTCACTGATGTTTGTATCTTCTTCGTCTGTTCTCTTCTAACTTTCACCCGTGAAGAATGACGTGTTGTTTTCACTGATGTTTGTATCTTCTTCGTCTGTTCTCTTCTAACTTTCACCCGTGAAGAATGACGTGTTGTTTTCGCTGATGTTTGTATCTTCTTCGTCTGTTCTCTTCTAACTTTCACCCGTGATGAATGACGTGTTGTTTTCACTGATGTTTGTATCTTCTTCGTCTGTTCTCTTCTAACTTTCACCCGTGAAGAATGACGTGTTGTTTTCACTGATGTTTGTATCTTCTTCGTCTGTTCTCTTCTAACCTTCACCCGTGAAGAATGACGTGTTGTTTTCACTGATGTTTGTATCTTCTTCGTCTGTTCTCTTCTAACCTTCACCCGTGAAGAATGACGTGTTGTTTTCGCTGATGTTTGTATCTTCTTCGTCTGTTCTCTTCTAACTTTCACCCGTGATGAATGACGTGTTGTTTTCGCTGATGTTTGTATCTTCTTCGTCTGTTCTCTTCTAACTTTCACCCGTGATGAATGACGTGTTGTTTTCGCTGATGTTTGTATCTTCTTCGTCTGTTCTCTTCTAACTTTCACCCGTGAAGAATGACGTGTTGTTTTCACTGATGTTTGTATCTTCTTCGTCTGTTCTCTTCTAACTTTCACCCGTGAAGAATGACGTGTTGTTTTCACTGATGTTTGTATGTTCTTCGTCTGTTCTCTTCTAACTTTCACCCGTGAAGAATGACGTGTTGTTTTCACTGATGTTTGTATGTTCTTCGTCTGTTCTCTTCTAACTTTCACCCGTGAAGAATGACGTGTTGTTTTCACTGATGTTTGTATCTTCTTCGTCTGTTCTCTTCTAACTTTCACCCGTGATGAATGACGTGTTGTTTTCACTGATGTTTGTATCTTCTTCGTCTGTTCTCTTCTAACTTTCACCCGTGAAGAATGACGTGTTGTTTTCACTGATGTTTGTATCTTCTTCGTCTGTTCTCTTCTAACTTTCACCCGTGATGAATGACGTGTTGTTTTCACTGATGTTTGTATCTTCTTCGTCTGTTCTCTTCTAACTTTCACCCGTGATGAATGACGTGTTGTTTTCACTGATGTTTGTATCTTCTTCGTCTGTTCTCTTCTAACCTTCACCCGTGAAGAATGACGTGTTGTTTTCACTGATGTTTGTATCTTCTTCGTCTGTTCTCTTCTAACCTTCACCCGTGAAGAATGACGTGTTGTTTTCACTGATGTTTGTATCTTCTTCGTCTGTTCTCTTCTAACCTTCACCCGTGATGAATGACGTGTTGTTTTCACTGATGTTTGTATGTTCTTCGTCTGTTCTCTTCTAACTTTCACCCGTGATGAATGACGTGTTGTTTTCACTGATGTTTGTATCTTCTTCGTCTGTTCTCTTCTAACCTTCACCCGTGAAGAATGACGGGGGGGGGGGGGGGGGGGGGGGGGGTGTCTTTCATAAAAATAGTTCCCCCACCTTCTGGAAGTTCTATGCTTGTAGCTTTCTCTAATCTGTTATTCTCTTTGACTCTGCCTTTTCCATTTGCTTTCTATCATTCTTTCTGAGTTATTGGCCCATTCTCCTGCCTTAAAAAAAAAAAATCTTCCAAATAATTTTTTCTTTTGAGCTCCTCCGAAATCGGAATGTGTCGGCTGTACACAGCGGGGAGACCAGTGAAAACTGAAAACTGGACACATACGTACCTTACCCATTATGGCCATACAGTCTGGGAACACAGAAGAAGAGGAAGATGTCTGTATGCTCTTCAACCCTGGATTGGGACTGTGACTTGTTTCAGCTGCAGAAGTTTGAGGTGCGCACGATTCACCGTCACTACGTGAGCTGCGTGCAGTGGAGCATTAAAATAATGTGTGGGAATATTTCCTTGCTGTTCTATGTATATTAAGAAGCTGTTTCCCTTTCAGCTGCAGAAGTTGAGGTGCGCACCGTTCACCGTCACTACATGAGCTGCGTGCAGTGGAGCATTAAAATAATGTGTGGGAATATTTCCTTGCTGTTCTATGTATATTAAGAAGCTGTTTCCCTTTCAGCTGCAGAAGTTGAGGTGCGCACCGTTCACCGTCACTACATGAGCTGCGTGCAGTGGAGCATTAAAATAATGTGTGGGAATATTTCCTCTCTGTTCTATGTATATTAAGAAGCTGTGTGACTGTTTTCCCTTTCAGCTGCAGAAGTTTGAGGTGCGCACCATTCACCGTCACTACGTGAGCTGCGTGCAGTGGAGCACCAACGGCATGAAGCTCTTCAGTGGAGACAAAAACGGTCAGGTGGTCATCACCGAGGTCGACTTCTACCAGGTCAGTTCAGTGCAGTACAGCGCGATGTTGTGCAAAAAGTCTGGCTCCTTATCTCGCTGATCTTCTGAACCTTTACACACCTCTTAGTTACACTCCTCTTTTGACACTTCTCTCCTCCAGATCCCTCGTTAACGCATCAGGACCCTTGGCGAACGCTCCTTCTCTTTCCAGGCCCCCTCCACTACCTCTCCGTTCTACCAGATCCCTTTCTTTATTTATGTCTTCTTTCAAAACTACTCTTTTCAAATCGTAGCCTGCTATATTTTTTTTCAAAGTACTGTGTCCATTCCATCCGCATGTGTTTGTGTGCATGTGTGTTGTTTGTTCGTGTGTGGTGTGTGTGTGCGTGTGCGTGTAGTGCGTTTGTGTGTGTGTGTCAGTGTTTAGTGTGTGCGTGTGTCTGTGTTTAGAGCGTGCGTGTGTGCACGCGCGCGTCAAAATGTGACTAGAATATACCAAATAAAAATTAAAAAAACCCAAAAGTGTGTGTTTTTTTCTGTCAGGATGAGTGCAAGTCGTCTGTGCTTCTGGTGGAGCCACCTACGGAGGTTGTCCAGCTGCACTACGACCACCGGGTGCTGCTGGTGTCCACCAGACACCGCTCCTTCCTCTGCCGTCTGGACACCACCTCACACACCGTCCAGATTGGAGAGAAAGACCGCAAAGTGTGAGGAGGGGATAGGGGCGGAGTGGAGGGAGGGTCTGTGTGTGATTGACAAAGAGGGAGGGAGGGTCTGTGTGTGATTGACAAAGAGGGAGGGTCTGTGTGTGATTGACAAAGAGGGAGGGTATGTGTGTGATTGACAAAGAGGGAGGGTCTGTGTGTGATTGACAAAGAGGGAGGGTCTGTGTGTGATTGACAAAGAGGGAGGGTCTGTGTGTGATTGACAAAGAGGGAGGGTATGTGTGTGATTGACAAAGAGGGAGGGTATGTGTGTGATTGACAAAGAGGGAGGGTCTGTGTGTGATTGACAAAGAGGGAGGGTCTGTGTGTGATTGACAAAGAGGGAGGGTCTGTGTGTGATTGACAAAGAGGGAGGGTCTGTGTGTGATTGACAAAGAGGGAGGGTCTGTGTGTGATTGACAAAGAGGGAGGGTCTGTGTGTGATTGACAAAGAGGGAGGGTCTGTGTGTGATTGACAAAGAGGGAGGGTCTGTGTGTGATTGACAAAGAGGGAGGGTATGTGTGTGATTGACAAAGAGGGTATGTGTGTGATTGACAAAGAGGGAGGGTGTGTGTGATTGACAAAGAGGGAGGGTATGTGTGTGATTGACAAAGAGGGAGGGGGAGGGTCTGTGTGTGATTGACAAAGAGGGAGGGTATGTGTGTGATTGACAAAGAGGGAGGGTCTGTGTGTGATTGACAATTGATAAAGAGGGAGGGTATGTGTGTGATTGACAAAGAGGGAGGGTCTGTGTGTGATTGACAAAGAGGGAGGGTCTGTGTGTGATTGACAAAGAGGGAGGGTCTGTGTGTGATTGACAAAGAGGGAGGGTATGTGTGTGATTGACAAAGAGGGAGGGTCTGTGTGTGATTGACAAAGAGGGAGGGTATGTGTGTGATTGACAAAGAGGGAGGGTCTGTGTGTGATTGACAAAGAGGGAGGGTCTGTGTGTGATTGACAAAGAGGGAGGGTCTGTGTGTGATTGACAAAGAGGGAGGGTCTGTGTGTGATTGACAAAGAGGGAGGGTCTGTGTGTGATTGACAAAGAGGGAGGGTCTGTGTGTGATTGACAAAGAGGGAGGGTCTGTGTGTGATTGACAAAGAGGGAGGGTCTGTGTGTGATTGACAAAGAGGGAGGGTCTGTGTGTGATTGACAAAGAGGGAGGGTCTGTGTGTGATTGACAAAGAGGGAGGGTATGTGTGTGATTGACAAAGAGGGAGGGTCTGTGTGTGATTGACAAAGAGGGAGGGTCTGTGTGTGATTGACAAAGAGGGAGGGTCTGTGTGTGATTGACAAAGAGGGAGGGTATGTGTGTGATTGACAAAGAGGGAGGGTATGTGTGTGATTGACAAAGAGGGAGGGTCTGTGTGTGATTGACAAAGAGGGAGGGTCTGTGTGTGATTGACAAAGAGGGAGGGTCTGTGTGTGATTGACAAAGAGGGAGGGTCTGTGTGTGATTGACAAAGAGGGAGGGTCTGTGTGTGATTGACAAAGAGGGAGGGTCTGTGTGTGATTGACAAAGAGGGAGGGTCTGTGTGTGATTGACAAAGAGGGAGGGTCTGTGTGTGATTGACAAAGAGGGAGGGTCTGTGTGTGATTGACAAAGAGGGAGGGTCTGTGTGTGATTGACAAAGAGGGAGGGTATGTGTGTGATTGACAAAGAGGGAGGGTCTGTGTGTGATTGACAAAGAGGGAGGGTCTGTGTGTGATTGACAAAGAGGGAGGGTCTGTGTGTGATTGACAAAGAGGGAGGGTCTGTGTGTGATTGACAAAGAGGGAGGGTCTGTGTGTGATTGACAAAGAGGGAGGGTCTGTGTGTGATTGACAAAGAGGGAGGGTCTGTGTGTGATTGACAAAGAGGGAGGGTCTGTGTGTGATTGACAAAGAGGGAGGGTCTGTGTGTGATTGACAAAGAGGGAGGGTCTGTGTGTGATTGACAAAGAGGGA
>CM065684.1:60850853-60908353 GCA_017654935.2 Phymorhynchus buccinoides
TTTTGCTGAACATCTAAATGTGTTGTTTTAGGGATGAGATCATTTTTTCACTTTTGCCCGTGCATGTGTGTGTTGTACCTCCAGGATCTGCTGAGCGTGGGTCAGCAAGACATACCCCTGCTGCACCCAGTCACCCGCTCCTTCAACCCCAACGCTGAGCTGCAGTTTGGGCGCCTGCACGTGTACGCCCACTCCCTCCTGCTCACCTACAACACCACCACCCTCTTCATCCTGGATCCACACAGGTAACAATTAGACCTCTTCTTCTTCTTCTTCTTCTTCTTTGGTCGCTCAGACAGTCTCCTATCATATAAGCGCCAGATGCGGCATGCTGCCGTTATGCGCCAAAGTGAGAGTTAGGCCTAGCATGTCTGTCTTCAACTGGAGAAAATCGCAGTGGATTTAAACTAACTGTGTGGTTTCTGTGAAAAAAAAGCAAGCAAAATGCTTGATGTGTGTGTGTGTGTGATTCATTTCACGTTTTTCCACTAATCGTGATGTTAGATGTGTGTGTGCATGTGTTTGTGCTTGCACGCGCACATGTGCGTTTGTGTGTTTATGTTTCTCTGTGTGTGTGTGTGCATGTTGCTGTGTGTGTATGTGCGTGTACCTGTGTGCATTCTTTCATTTTGTGTATATGTGTCTGTCTGTGTGTGTGTGTGTACATGTGCTTGTGTGTGTGTTTTGCGTGCATACATGTGTGTATGTGTGTCCTCAGGAACCGGGTGGTAGGCTCTCAGAACCATCTGGGAGGCATTGTGGATGTGGCGGTATACAAAGACGAGGTGTTTGTGCTGAGACGACATGGCGACACCGCTGTCACACGCATTGCCTATCAGCCTGAAGCCTTGATACACCCAGGTAAAGTGTGTCTATGTGTGTGTGTGTGAGTGTGTGTGTGCTGAGACAACACAGCGACACTGCTGTCGCACGCATTGCCTATCAGCCTGAAGCCTTGATACACGCAAGTAAAGTGTGTCTATGTGTGTGTGTGTGAGTGTGTGTGTGCTGAAACAACACAGCGACACCGCTGTCACACGCATTGCCTATCAGCCTGAAGCCTTGATACACCCAGGTAAAGTGTGTCTCTATGTCTGTGTATGTGTGTGTTTGTGTGTGTGTGTGCTGAGACAACACAGCGACACCGCTGTCACACGCATTGCCTATCAGCCTGAAGCCTTGATACACCCAGGTAAAGTGTGTCTCTATGTCTGTGTATGTGTGTGTTTGTGTGTGTGTGTGCTGAGACAACACAGCGACACCGCTGTCACACGCATTGCCTATTAGCCTGAAGCCTTGATACACCCAGGTAAAGTGTGTCTCTATGTCTGTGTATGTGTGTGTTTGTGTGTGTGTGTGCTGAGACAACACAGCGACACCGCTGTCACACGCATTGCCTATCAGCCTGAAGCCTTGATACACCCAGGTAAAAAGTGTGTGTGTGTGTGTGTGTGTGTGTGTGTGTGTGTGTGTGTGTGTGTGTGTGTGTGTGTGTGTGTGTGTGTGTGTGTGTGTGTGTGTGTGTGTGTGGGTCTATGTGTGTGTGTGGTGTGTGCGTGCGTGTGTCTGTGTCTGTGTGTGTGCGGCACACACACCTGTGAGACATATGCGTAACAGATGTTTTGTGATTTATTTATGTTGCTTAATATTATTAATTTATTTATTATGTAAGCGCTTGGGGCTTTGTTTAAGATTAAGCACAATAAATGCATCTTATTATAATAATAATAATAATAATAATAGTTATTATTATTATTATTATTATTATTATATGAGAATAAATATTTAATGATATTCTTTCAAATCAAAGGATGCAGTTTATATACAGGGGCATCTTATAGTCTAAATTTTAACTAGAAAGTTCTCTTTTCCAAACAAAAGAACGTAATGCAGTACAAATCCCACAATATCAAAACTAGAGTGTGAAAATGCAAGATCAGCATTTTTGGCTCCAGTGACCTTAACATTTGACCAATGACCTTAATTGTGACCCAGCACCTCGAAAGGGACATTAAGTGTCAAACTGATCATTCAGAGAAAATTGTACATTTGAAAACTTCAGACAATTCTCTTTCTAATGATACAAGAACCATTATTGTATCCTTTTTCTGTTCCAGAGTTATGAACACTTAGTAGGGTGAGTGTTGGCCATTTTGAGAAAACACAGTCTAAAGTCTAGCCTAGCTGAAGAACATGCATTGACCTACTTGTTCTAAAGCACGTATAAGACCACCTAGAGAGCATTAAAGATTGCCCTTTATAAATATGAAAGATAAGATGTTAGAGAACACCAAAATATCCATAACACAAAATTGACCCAAAATGAGATTTTTTTAACTTTCCAAACCGGTTGTGAGAAACTAACCCAGCGACTTAATGTCCCTTTCGTGGTGCTGGGTCACAATTTTCAAACTTGGCCTAGATATTCTAACTACAGTGTACCTATAGGCATGCTCAATTTGAAGGTCCTAGGTCCTACTGTTCTAAAGCTACCATGGCAACACAGATAGGCAGATAGTCAGGAACAGACAAACACCACTGGAAATATTAAGCAGCTTTCCCTTCCGCGGCTGCTTAAGCATGGTAAGGAGATGAAAAAATTCATATGATGAGTGGACAATTTCAGTTGATGGTTTGTACAGGTGAGGTGGCACAGAGGTACCACGTTCGCCTTGTGTTAAGTAAACCCAAGTTCGAACCTGGGTACAGGGGATTTTTTTCCTCTCACTCTGCACTAGGCCTTACAGTCTGAACGTGGAGTCTTTCGGATGTGACGATAAACCGAGGTCCCGTGTACGTTAATCCCAATGGCAACAAAAAAGTTGTCATTTGGTCAAAATTTACCCCCCCCCCCCCCCCCGTTCCTCATCAGTCACACAAAAATCGCATGCAAAATAAAAATAATAAAAAATTGGATGGCGCGCCTCTGGCTGCGACACGCTCTCCAGGTGGGAGCAACTCGAAGTTCACAGACATGCACGTGACTATAAAGTACCTAATACCTAATACAGGAGTTCTTCAGGACATTTCTCTGACATCCACCACCACCACAACCACCACCACCACCACCACCACCATCAGCAACCCAGCTAAAGCAGCAACCCCTAGCAAGGCAGAAGAAGAGAAGAAGAAGAAGGACGAGGAAGAAGAGAGAAAGGAGGGGGGAGAAGAGGAGACCAACAAGGCCAAGCAGTTCTTCAAGAAGACCTTCCTGTCCCCGTTCAAGAAGCTGGACCACTTCATCCAAGAGAGATCCCAGCCCAAGGTGTGTGTGTGATTGTGAGCGTGTGAGTGTGTGTGTGTGTGTGTGTGAGCGTGTGTGTGTGTGAGCGTGTGTGTGTGTGAGCGTGTGTGTGCGTGTGCATGTGTGAGTGAGTATCCTTGAGTGAGTGAGTATCTTCTGGAGTGTAAGTGTGTGTGTGTGTGCGGGTGTATGTGTGTGTGTCCGTGCAACCCAGTATCTATGATTTATTGAATGAAGGTGAACAGTGAGTCTGTGTGTGTGTATGTGTCTGTGTGTGCATCTGTACGTGCATGTTTGTGTGTGTGTGTGTGTGTGTACGTGTATGCGCGTGTGTGTCCTGCTTTGTGCAGGTGGTGTTACTGGTTTTTTTTTAAATTCTTGAATACTATTTTTGTTGTCTGCTCGTTGACCATTTGGCTGTAAATCGCTTTGGGATCATTTGAGGCAAAGCGCTATATAAATGTACTTTTATTATTAACATTATTATTATTATTATTATTGTTATTATTATTATTATTATTATTAAGGAACCCCAACCGGACCTCCTCCGCCCCGTCATACGATCAGAACACCCCCAGACCACCACCACCACCCCCACCCCCACCAACCTCCCTCTTCAGCCCCAGGGTTCCTCCCCCCCAACCTCAACCCCCTCCCCAGATCTCCCTCCCGTGGTGGCGCTTGATTCCCCGGACTTGGCGGATCTTCGCGTGTTTCCCGGGTCTGGTGGTGGGGTGGTGGATGTGCAGTCTCCGGATAGCGCCCACAGTGCCCTGTCCGTCTTTGCCCAGGAGGAGGAAGGGGAGTGGGAGATGGAGGGGGATGGAGGAGAAGGGTCAGCCTCCAAGGTTGATGCTGAGGACAATGTCAACAAGAGTACAGGTGAATGCTTTATGTTAGACTGTTATTCTGGCTTTTGTTGTTTTTCCCTGTCCCATCTTCTGGGCCGTACAGTGGCGTTGCTCCCACGCCGCTCATTCTGAGTCCCAATTCGCAGCTGGCTTTTTTAATTTTAATTTTAATTATTTTTAAATTGCTCTGCAGGGCTCCCAATCATCTCGCAAAACAAGGGGTACCAGGGACTCCTTCACTTACATCATAGAGGGTCCTAGAGACGGGATAGAGGGTCCCAGTGGCATAGCGAATGCTAAAAAGAAGTTTTCTATGCATCCCTGGGACCCCCTGCACATTTTTTTAGAGGGTCTTGTAGAATTTTAGTGCTTCATAGACCCCCAATTGGGGGTCCCTGGGAGGCCTGTTCTGGTATGTTTTTCTTTTGGAATAATTGTTTCGTTGTATGTCTTTTTGTTGTTGTTTTTTCTTCTCTTTTTCAAGATGGTAAAATGTTTCTGCCATTTTATCTTTTTCAGTTTTTGTTGTTGATAATTTAAAGTTGTTTTGGGTTTTTGTTGTTGTGTGTGTGCCTTTCTCTTGTTTTCAGTTTCTTTATTCTTTATTTCTTGTCTTTTTTATTTTGTTTTTAAGGTAAAATGTTTTATTTTCATTGTTTTTCTATCCATTCAAAATTTTATGTTTAATTGGTAAAGTTGTCTAGTTATGTTTACTTGGTTAAGAAAGCGATGCAAATACGATATTTACACATACAAAGACTAATTAGAAAAAAGATGAACGCACTCATGATAATTATGTAGATTATTTAACTACCTTTATACTGAAGCTGGTTTGAATGTAGGAAAAACACTTGTTCATAGATGATATAATTGATGATTACAACAAAATAATGACATCCTTATGACTGTTGACAGGTGAGGGTCAGCAGCCCTCGGACAACAACGACATCATCTTCAGTCGTCACATGGTCAAGAAAAAGGTCAAGAAAAAGAAGGGCAAAGGTCAGAGAGTAATCTTAGAGTGCTTATTGTCAGTCAGCATTTTTCTTCTTTCTTTCTTTCTTGTTCCTCCTCTTCTTCTTCTTTTTGTTGTTATTGTTGCTCTTCTTGTTCTTCTGTTCTTCTTGTTCTTCTTCTTCTTTGTGTTGTTGTTGTTGTTGCTCTTCTCGTTCTTCTTCTTCTTCTTCTTTGTGTTGTTGTTGTTGTTCTTCTTCTTCTTCTGTGTGTTGTTGTTGTTGTTACTCTTCTCATTCTTCTTTTTCTTCTTCTTCTTCTGTGTGTTGTTGTTGTTGTTGCTCTTCTCGTTCTTCTTCTTCTTCTTCTTCTTTGTGTTGTTGTTGTTGTTGTTCTTCTTCTCTTCTTGTGTTGTTGTTGTTGTTGTTGCTCTTCTCGTTCTTCTTCTTCTTCTTCTTTGTGTTGTTGTTGTTGTTCTTCTTCTTCTTCTTCTTCTGTGTGTTGTTGTTGTTGTTGCTCTTCTCTTTCTTCTTCTTCTTCTTCTTCTTCTTCTTCTTCTTCTTCTTCTTCTTCTTCTTGTTGTTGTTGTTGTTGTTGTTGCTCTTCTCGTTCTTCTTCTTTTCTTCTTCTTCTTCTTCTTCTTCTTCTTCTTCTGTGTGTTGTTGTTGTTGTTGCTCTTCTCTCTTCTTCTTCTTCTTCTTCTTCTTCTTCTGTGTGTTGTTGTTGTTGTTGCTCTTCTCGTTCTTCTTCTTCTTCTTCTTCTTCTTCTTCTTTGTGTTGTTGTTGTTGTTGTTGCTCTTCTCGTTCTTCTTCTTCTTCTTCTTTGTGTTGTTGTTGTTTTCTTCTTCTTCTTCTTCTGTGTTGTTGTTGTTGTTGTTGCTCTTCTCGTTCTTCTTCTTCTTCTTCTTCTTCTTCTTCTTCTTCTTCTTCTTCTGTGTGTTGTTGTTGTTGTTGCTCTTCTCGTTCTTCTTCTTCTTCTTCTTCTTCTTCTTCTTTGTGTTGTTGTTGTTGTTGTTGTTGTTGTTGTTGCTCTTTCTCGTTCTTCTTCTTCTTCTTCTTTGTGTTGTTGTTGTTCTTCTTCTTCTTCTTCTGTGTGTTGTTGTTGTTGTTGCTCTTCTTCTTCTTCTTCTTCTTCTTCTTTGTGTTGTTGTTGTTCTTCTTCTTCTTCTTCTTTGTGTTGTTGTTGTTGTTGCTCTTCTCGTTCTTCTTCTTCTTCTTCTTCTTTGTTGTTGTTGTTGTTCTTCTTCTTTTTCTTCTTCTTGTTGTTGTTGTTGTTGTTGCTCTTCTTCTTCTTTGTGCTGTTGTTGTTGCTCTTCTTCTTCTTCTGTGCTGTTGTTGTTGTTCTTCTTCTTCTTCTTTGTGCTGTTGTTGTTGCTCTTCTTCTTCTTTGTGCTGTTGTTGTTGCTCTTCTTGTTCTTTGTGCTGTTGTTGTTGCTCTTCTTGTTCTTCTTCTTCTTTGTGTTGTTGTTGTTGCTCTTCTTCTTCTTCTTCTTTGTGTTGTTGTTGTTGCTCTTCTTCTTCTTCTTCTTCTTTGTGTTTGTTGTTGTTGCTCTTCTTCTTCTTCTTTGTGCTGTTGTTGTTGCTCTTCTTGTTCTTCTTCTTCTTCTTTGTTGTTGTTGTTGCTCTTCTTGTTCTTTGTGTTGTTGTTGTTGCTCTTCTTGTTCTTCTTTGTGTTGTTGTTGTTGCTCTCCTTGTTCTTCTTCTTCTTCTTGTGCTGTTGTTGTTGCTCTTCTTGTTCTTCTTGTGTGTTGTTGTTGTTGCTCTTCTTGTTCTTCTTTGTTGTTGTTGTTGTTGTTCTTCTTGTTCTTCTTCTTTTTGTGCTGTTGTTGTTGCTCTTCTTGTTCTTCTTCTTCTTTGTTGTTGTTGTTGTTGTTCTTCTTGTTCTTCTTTGTGTTGTTGTTGTGTTGCTCTTCTTGTTCTTCTTCTTCTTTGTGCTGTTGTTGTTGCTCTTCTTGTTCTTCTTTGTGTTGTTGTTGTGTTGCTCTTCTTCTTCTTCTTCTTCTTTGTGTTGTTGTTGTTGCTCTTCTTCTTCTTCTTTGTGTTGTTGTTGTTGCTCTTCTTCTTCTTCTTCTTCTTTGTGTTGTTGTTGTTGCTCTTCTTCTTCTTCTTTGTGTTGTTGTTGTTGCTCTTCTTGTTCTTCTTTGTGTTGTTGTTGTTGCTCTTCTTCTTCTTCTTTGTTGTTGTTGTTGTTGCTCTTCTTGTTCTTCTTCTTCTTTGTGTTGTTGTTGTTGTTGCTCTTCTTGTTCTTCTTCTTCTTTGTGTGTTGTTGTTGTTGCTCTTCTTGTTCTTCTTTGTGTTGTTGTTGTTGCTCTTCTTCTTCTTCTTTGTGTTGTTGTTGTTGCTCTTCTTCTTCTTCTTCTTTCTTTGTGCTGTTGTTGTTGCTCTTCTTCTTCTTCTTTGTGTTGTTGTTGTTGCTCTTCTTCTTCTTCTTTGTGTTGTTGTTGTTGTTGCTCTTCTTCTTCTTGTTCTTCTTTTTGTTGTTTTGTTGCTCTTCTTGTTCTTCTTCTTCTTTGTGCTGTTGTTGTTGCTCTTCTTGTTCTTCTTCTTCTTTGTGTTGTTGTTGTTGCTCTTCTTCTTCTTCTTTGTGCTGTTGTTGTTGCTCTTCTTCTTCTTCTTCTTCTTCTTTGTGTTGTTATTGTTGCTCTTCTTGTTCTTCTTCTTCCTTGGGCGTAGGGTCACGCAATGGTCGACTTAGCTCGCTCCTTTCACGATGTGGTGGCGCTGCGGTCGAGTGGGTCCAAACCTAGTGGTTGCCTTCGTTGGGGAGGGAGAGGAGAGACACTCAACTCTCCTCCATGCTTTGGACCCACTCACCCATAGCGCCGCCATGCAATGAAAAGAACGAGGTAAGTCGCTCATTCTGTACACAAGTCAGGGGCAGAGAATTTTCAGTTTTAAGCCTCATTCAAAATATCTGACATGTTATGTAATGATGTTTTCAACAACACGGAATATTATCATTATCCTATTTTGACAAACTTGTTCCTTATCGCAGGAGGCAAGGCAATCAAAGACTCCTCCAACAACGTGAGCCAGTCCTCGCTCAACGATTTAGCGGGAGGAGGAGGGGAGGAGAGAAGGGGGGACAGTGGAGGGGGCAGTGGCGGCCACAAGGAGATTGACGAGGTTTTGCGACGGGCGGAGGAAGCCCTGACCAGCGTCGACCACCTGTTGAAAGTTAAACCACCGCCGGTTTTGGACAAAGAGGGCACAACAGGGGGGAGAGAGGAACAACGAGGGGCTGGTATGGTAGGTACGGAAAATGTCAGCGGGCTTGAAAACGGAACTGTGAAAGTGGTAAGTGAATCATCCAGTGCGCCTTCACATAAAAAGGATAAACTATCCCAACAAAAGCAAAGTTCTTACCCTGAAGTTTTCAGAGACGTTGTGGATTCAAGGGGTGCAGGTTCGGAAGAAGGGAAGGTGGCGCTACCAGCGCAGTTCACTAGCTCCGCTAAAAACTCCACGACGGTTGAAACCTCCGACTCAGAACCGCTGCCAGAGAAATCCCTACCTTCTGGCTCTACTACCTCTCCTGGTCATACTCGTGTCGCGAAAGACTCGCGCGAGGCTGGAAAAGCGCTGTCAAGTTCGCCTCGTGCAGCGAAAGATTGTGGCTCTGTGCAAAGCGTTAGTGACACTTGGAAAGCCTCTCCTTCTCAAGTGTCCCAACAGGGGGAGGTGAAATCAGACTCTGCCACACCCAGCGCTGTCGCTGAGGGTGAAGACCCGCTGGTAGCCGCCGAGCGGGCGTTGGACAGCATGACACAGCGCTACAAACTCCCCGTCAAGCAGGAATCCACCGACGATTTCTACTCCATGTTCTCCTCCCCTTACTCCCCCACCGACATTTTGGAGTCGCCCCCCTTCACCCCGACCCGGAAGGAGAGCGAGAGTTCATCATCATCGTTGATGACCGAACGGCAGACCTCTAAAACGTCATGGAGCAGCGGCGAGGTCGAGGGAGGGGGCAGTGTGAGGGAAGGAAGCGTGCAACGGGCGGCGAACATCTGGTCGGAATTCACGGCCCCGGCCAACGTCCACAGCCTTGCGCTCTCCACCTCCCACGTCTGGTTCACCGACAAGGGGGAGAACCTGTACTACTCGGGGCTGGGGCCGGTGAAGGGGGTGGTGTGGAGGAAGGTGGTGGATGGGGCGGGCCAGATCTCGGTGTCGCCGTCGGGGCACATCGTGTGGCGGGTGCACCGGGGGCGCGTGTTCGCGGGCACCAAGATCACGGGGCGGCACCCCGAGGGGCTGAAGTGGGTGGAGGCTGTCAACAACGTGGCTCACGTCTGTGTGGACGACCACTGCGCATGGTAAGCATAATGAGTACTGTGTTCCCCCCCAGAGGATAATAATAATAATAAGGATTTTTTGTATATAGCGCAACACCTCTTGGTTAAACTGGAGCTCTTTGCGCTTTACAAATGATTAAAATAAGATACATAAATAAGCACCACTAAAGTCATACACAAAAGCTGCAATGAATACCAGTGTTAATAATGTACATCCGTAGGCTTAAACACATTTTATGTAAATATCAAATATAGCAATATTCAATCACACGCAGACAAGCAAGGATCAACACATTAGTGCATTAATATGAATTGAAGAAATAATAATAATAATACCGGGCAGGGGGGGTCTTTCAAACAAATACTTCCCTCACCTTCTGGAAGTTCTGTGCTTACAACTTCCTCTAATCTATCACTCTCTTTGACTCTGCTTTTTGCCCTTTGCTTACTGTCATCTACTATCTTTCTGCCTTACTGGTCCATTCTCCTGCCCTTGTTCTAGTATTTCTTACAAAGATTCTCCATCCAAAGACGGACATGCTGGGTCTATTTCGTAGTTAGGCGCATAACGGCGGAATGACGCATCTGCTCTCATATGACTGGAAACTGTCTAAGCGATTGATGAAGAAGAAGATTACTGTGTTGTTTGTGTTGACATTGACAGAATTATAGTATGGTATGCTAACAAGAATGTAGATAGGATATTATAATGATAACCATCATCTTCATAATCATGCTACTACTCTACTAGTACTACCACTATACTCATACTTCTACTAGTAGCAAAGTTGATTATCATGCATCTGAACAGTTTATTGTCAATCCTGTTGGAGAGATCTAGTGTGTGGAACTAGTGTGTAGAGAGAGTGTAAAACTAGGAAGAGCCGTTGCTACTACTTCTGCATTCCCAGGCCATATGGCCATAATGGGTAAGGTTCTTATGTGTCCTGTTCAGTTTTCAATGAGATAATTATCTGGAAGATTATTTTGCAAAATGGCAGGAGAATGGACCAATAAGGCAGAAAGATAATACATGACAGTAAGCAAAGGGAAAACGCAGAATAAAAGAGAGTGCCAGATTAAAGGAAGTTACAAGCACCACCTACTGACCTAGGAAAGCAAATTAAAAGCCGAAATATTTGGAAATTTGTATCTTGTTCATTGGATTTTGTTAATTTTGTACTCACAGTTAGGTAGGCATTAGGCATTAGGTACTTTATTAGCCGTTTTATCGACAGAGTGAATGCGCTCTCTAGTGAAAAGTCGGGTTGCTCCCACCTGGAGAGCGCGTCGCAGCCAGAGGCTCACTTTTATGTGTTTTTCATAACAGATCACGTTTATTTGTTTGGCTCAGTTGTGATTATTTATTCGATCACAAACCCTGCAACTGAGCAAACTCATTTTTGCACGAAAAAGCCACAGAACATAACTTTTTTCATTAGCTTAGGCGGTTCCTTTTCTGTTATGTTTCATAATGTTGGGTGTCCGCTGATCGGGACCTGACTGGCTTTTCATGCGATTTTTGGGGGACCTCAGCTTAGGGGGGGGGTAAATTTTGACCAAATGACAGTTTTTTCGTTGCCACTGGGTTTAACGTATGCAAAGTGCATGGGCACACGGGACCTCATTCCCAGTATGTTTATTATTCGTCTCATCCGAAAAAGACTCCACGTTCAGACCGTTAAGGCCTAGTGCTCCTGGGGCGTTGATGAGAGGAAAAAATCTTCCCTGTCACCCAGGTTCGAACTCGGGTTTACTTGACACGAAGCGAACGCGATACCACTGTGCCACTCTACACCACTACAATATAGAAAAGGGTGAACTTTTTCATGGGTCTTAAAAACACAAGTAAAGGAATGCCATAGTCATATAGCTACGACTCTGCATGTATGCTAATCATTCGCCGAAATATCCAGTAGAATTGTTTTGTCTCGTGAATAAAATAACATCACTTTACTCTTGTTGTGTAGTTGTTTGTTTATTGTATGTTGTTCACGCGCCTCTGTGTGTGCGTGTCGTGCGCGTGCGTGTGTGTGTGAGTTGTGTTGTGTGTGTATGCGAGTTGTGGTGTGTGTGTGTGAGTGAGTTGGTGACCCAGTATTTCTCACCACCACTATCAAGCACATTTTTGTCGCTTATTTTTAAATTTTTATCTGGAAGGACCATTTTAAAAAGGTGCTGTTGTATTTTCCAGTGACGTTGCAGTCTGTTTCAGTTTTTGTTTGTGGTTCAAGCCACAAACCTATAACTCACTTTGTCGTTCTGTCTGTCTGTCGGTCGGTCGGTCCAAAATTGTCGCACATATTGCCAAAATTGTTGCACATATTGTAAAAGAGAAAAAAATACTTGGGCATAAAGTAACATTTCAGTTGTCATATCTACAGTCCTTAGGTATGGAAAGAATTGTATACTGAACAGAGCACATGAATCTTCATTTTAAAGCGTACAAAATAATAAACATACGTAATACAGACACTGCAACAGACACGACGAGTATGCAGTGCTTCTTTCGATGAGTATAAGTAGGATAAATAGTTTTAAATGTTTTCCAAAAGATATAAAAAGTTACGAAATGGTGCAGAGATAACATTCTGGTTTACAGATTAAAATTTTTGAAAAGCCAGGGGGGGCGACTCAGTGTATGTAATGATTGGAGTGGTGAAAATAGACCGCTGCCACAAACGATTGCGAATCCGCGCTTGTTTGTATGCTAGTCAGTCGTTTCCGACCATGACTGCCAGATAGCAGAAGGGTAAGTTGCTATTCCAGCAGGGTGGGCTAGAATTTGTTTATAGTGGAGATGCCTTGTCCAAGGTACTCTCATCCAAAGACGTTTGAGGGCAGCTGGCATTGCGGAAGGTCCCCAAACACTAGTAACCCTTATCTATTCTATTTCTAACCATACTGACCAGCACTTAACAATAGCATAACACTTGCCCGGGGTGAATCTTCATTCTCTGAGCCAAAGGGATTTGAGGGTAGCTGGCATTGGGGAAGGAGCCCAAACCCATTTTTTTTCTCTAAGATCAAATCCTGCTCCCCCCCCCCCCGTGGAAACCCGTGGAAATAGTTCCGGGGGGGTTCTGGGGGGGGGGGGGGGGGTGGTAGTTCCCCCACCTTCTGGAAGTTCTGTGCTTGTAACTTCCTCTAATCTGTCACTCTCTTTGACTCTGCCTTTTCCCTTTGCTTACTGTCATCTGCTATCATTCTATCTTACTGGTCCATTCTCCTAGCCTTTTTTCTATAAATTCTTACAAAGATTTCTTTAAGCCGAAGTCGGACATGCTGGGCCTAACTATTTCTTAGTTAGGCGCATAACGGCAGCATGACACATCTATGCTCATGTGACAGGAAACTGTCTGAGCGATCGAAGAAGAAGACTAGAAACCCTTATCTATTCTAACCATACTGACCAACACTTAACAATAGCATAACACTTGCCCGGGATGAACCTTCATTCTCTGAGCCAAAGGGATTTGAAGGCAGCTGGCATTGGGGAATGAGCCCAAACTCATTTTTCCCTCTAAGCTCAAATCCTGCTTGTGCAGGTACGTCAAGCTGAGCGGAGAGGTGATGATGCAGCGGGGGCTGTCCAAGGAGCGACCCTGCTTCCGCTCGCTGGCCGTGGGGTCGGAGGTCAAGGTCAAGCAGGTGATGGCGCGCTACGGGGTGGTGTGGGCCGTCACAGAGGACATGGGGCTCCTGGTGCGCTCTGGGATATCCAACGACGCGCCGCAGGGCACCGCCTGGCACCAGGTGCACAGGTGGGCATGGGGGGGTTAGGGGGTTAGCGCAATGTTCCCCCCGTCTCTATGTGTCCCTGTCTCTTTGTGCACAGGTGGGCCGGGGGGGTTAGGGGGGTAGTGCAATGTTTCCCCCGTCTCTCTCTATGTGTTCCCCGTCTCTATGTGTCCCTGTCTCTATGTGCACAGGTGGGCCTGGGGGGTTAGGGGGGTAGTGCAATGTTCCCCCCGTCTCTATGTGTCCCTGTCTCTATGTGCACAGGTGGGCCCGGGGGGTTAGGGGGTTAGCGCAATGTTCCCCCCCTATGTCTCTATGTGTCCCTGTCTCTATGTGCACAGGTGGGCCCGGGGGGTTAGGGGGGTAGTGCAATGTTCCCCCCGTCTCTATGTGTCCCTGTCTCTATGTGTCCCAGTCTCTATGTGGGTTAGGGGGGTAGTGCATGTTCCCCCCGTCTCTATGTGTCCCTGTCTCTATGTGCACAGGTGGGCCCGGGGGGTTAGGGGGGTAGTGCAAGGTTCCCCCCGTCTCTATGTGTCCCTGTCTCTATGTGTCCCTGTCTGTGTCTGTCTATGTGCACAGGTGGGCCCGGGGGGTTAGGGGGCTAGTGCAATGTTCCCCCCGTCTCTCTCTATGTGTCCCTGTCTCTATGTGTCCCCGTCTCTATGTGTCCCTGTCTCTATGTGTCCCTGTCTCTATGTGCACTGGGGGGTCAGGGGGGTTGTGCAATGTTCCCCCTGTCTCTCTCTATGTGTCCCTGTCTCTATGTGTCCCCGTCTCTATGTGTCCCTGTCTAGGTGTCCCCGTCTCTATGTGTCCTCATCAATGTGTCCCCCGTCTCTATGTGTCCCCCTCTCTATGTGTCCCCGTCTCTATGTGTCCCTGTCTCTATGTGTTCCCCCCGTCTCTATGTGTCCCTGTCTCTATGTGTCCCCGTCTCTATGTGTCCTCATCTCTATGTGTCCCTGTCTCTATGTGTCCCTGTCTCTATGTGTCCCTGTCTCTATGTGTCCCCGTCTCTATGTGTCCCCGTCTCTATGTGTCCCTGTCTGTGCAGTGTATGTGTCCCCGTCTCTATGTGTCCCCGTCTCTATGTGTCCCTGTCTGTATCAGTGTATGTGTCCCTGTCTCTGTGTGTCCCCGTCTCTATGTGTCCCCATCTCTATGTGTCCCCGTCTCTATGTGTCCCCGTCTCTATGTGTCCCCATCTACCCCGTCTCTATGTGTCCCCATCTACCCCGTCTCTATGTGTCCCCATCTCTATGTGTCCCCGTCTCTATGTGTCCCCATCTACCCCGTCTCTATGTGTCCCCATCTCTATGTGTCCCCGTCTCTATGTGTCCCCATCTACCCCGTCTCTATGTGTCCCCATCTACCCCGTCTCTATGTGTCCCCATCTACCCCGTCTCTATGTGTCCCCGTCTCTATGTGTCCCCATCTACCCTGTCTCTATGTGTCCCTGTCTCAACATTGGTTGAGTATGAAGAAGGTTGTTGTTTATTGGTAAGATGAACTTTGCTTTTATCAGGGCTCCCAATCGTCCCGCAAAGCAAGGGGTCCCAGAGACTCCTTCACTTACAGTATAGAGGGTCCTAGAGGCGGGATAGAGGGTCCCAGTGATATTGTGAATGCTAAAAAGAAGTTTTCTAGTGCATCCCTGGGACCCCCTGCACATTCTTTTAGAGGGTCCTTTAGAATTTTAGTACTTCATAGACCCCCAAATGGGGGTCCCTGGGAGCCCAGTTTTATTATCTTTTTTTTGGTGTACCTTGATTTTTGTTCTCTGTTCCTTTTGTTTTGTTCAAATGGATGGGCAGTTTGTTTTCTGTTGCCTTTGTCGTATCATGAGACCACAATGTCGTTTCTCTTGTTGAGATAATAAAGTAATTTTGACTTGACTTTGACTTGATGGTGCTCATCTCGAGTCCTAACTCACAGCCACACCCTGGCTTTTTCAGGTCACAGAATCCGAAACCACCAGTCCAAGGGGAACGAATCTATGTTAGGCCGTCAGGAGGCAGGCAACCGAGGAGACACTGCACTGCTGCTGAGTCACTTCGGTGGAGTTCAGTGGAGGCAGTATGCAGGACACCACCTACTAAGCCCCCTACTGACGACAGTAATGTCTTATGCACAGAGCCAGCATGAGTGAGGTCCTCCTCTGAGGGCGCCACCACGTCCAACCATCGACAGCTCCCCAGAACATACTGATCCCCATGACTTTGACCCGAACGCACCAAGTGCATAAACTGGATTGGTAATCAAAACTGAGGTCACCATGACAGCAGGGCATGCAATTTTTCGTTTTGATGATTGATGGAATTCATAATGACATCTCGGCGTCACCAGGCAGTGTTGGTCATGAAATTAGAGCAACACTCAGAATCGCATCCGTTAAGCGGATGAAGCTCGACTGCGTGGTTTCAGTCTTCCCATTGAGCCCATAGCCACTCACTCTGGGTAGGAGTCGGTCCAGGACCAGAAAAAAACCTTTTGTGTGATGTCTGTCTGCAGGGAGTCTGAGCCCTGCCTGTTGTGCTGTGTGAACAACGAAGGCTGCTATGATGATGCTTGGTATGATGTCTGTCTGCAGGGAGTCTGAGCCCTGCCTGTTGTGCTGTGTGAACAACGAAGGCTGCTATGATGATGCTTGGTATGATGTCTGTCTGCAGGGAGTCTGAGTCCTGCCTGTTGTGCTGTGTGAACAACGAAGGCTGCTATGATGATGCTTGGTATGATGTCTGTCTGCAGGGAGTCTGAGCCCTGCCTGTTGTGCTGTGTGAACAACGAAGGCTGCTATGATGATGCTTGGTATGATGTCTGTCTGCAGGGAGTCTGAGCCCTGCCTGTTGTGCTGTGTGAACAACGAAGGCTGCTATGATGATGCTTGGTATGATGTCTGTCTGCAGGGAGTCTGAGCCCTGCCTGTTGTGCTGTGTGAACAACGAAGGCTGCTATGATGATGCTTGGTATGATGTCTGTCTGCAGGGAGTCTGAGCCCTGCCTGTTGTGCTGTGTGAACAACGAAGGCTGCTATGATGATGCTTGGTATGATGTCTGTCTGCAGGGAGTCTGAGCCCTGCCTGTTGTGCTGTGTGAACAACGAAGGCTGCTATGATGATGCTTGGTATGATGTCTGTCTGCAGGGAGTCTGAGCCCTGCCTGTTGTGCTGTGTGAACAACGAAGGCTGCTATGATGATGCTTGGTATGATGTCTGTCTGCAGGGAGTCTGAGCCCTGCCTGTTGTGCTGTGTGAACAACGAAGGCTGCTATGATGATGCTTGGTATGATGTCTGTCTGCAGGGAGTCTGAGCCCTGCCTGTTCTGCTGTGTGTCGGTGGACAACGAAGGCATAGGGTGGGCCGTGGACGTGGTGGGTCAGATCTGGTTCACTGACCGCGTCTCCCCGCAAAACCCTGTGGGCTCTGGTCAATGGTGGCAGGTGGGTTGATGGGTGTGTGGAGCTGCAATGAGGTGTGTGTGTGTCTGTCTGTATTTAAGATCCCAGCATGTTTGTTAGCCATGCTTCTCTCTGTTGGCCCTTGCCTGAAAACATTTGTGCTGTACGTCTATTCGTCAGTTGTGTCCGTTTATTAGTTTAAGGTTGCAACACATAGTAACACAGACTTAGTGTCTGCGAAAACTTATACCTAAACTTAAACCCATTCTTACTCTCAACTAACACTAACACACCCACACAAAGAAACATTTACAGCACATTTATTTATATGAAATAATTATACAAAAAAACAAAACAAAACAAACCAACAAGCAATAAAAAAAAAAAGAGTAAATAGTAAATGCAATGATGATGAGGGTGAACACTGAAAGCAAAATATAGATGATTCACACATACACAAATACGTAATAGAAAAAAACACGTAAACTCAATGTCACACTTTTAGCCAGAAACGTTCTTAAAAAAAACACGTAAATTCCACCACATTTCTTTTAATCTGAAGACTTCCTGTCGACGTTTTCGTCTTTGTCTTTCTGCTCAGTGTTCTTCTTCAGACAGTGTAGTTCAGCATCAGCAAAGAACCTTCAGTTGATGGATAAGTTGGGAATTAGTTTATTCCCCTTGTCACTGTTGAGATTTCCTCCAGAAGAACAGTTGAAGCGAAGTGGAAGGAGTTTGAAGACTTCCAGGGAATAGTGGTAACTTGGTAGAGGAGGAATAACTGAAGATTTGAATCCACATTTGAAAGGGAGACGATGTTGACTTGAGTGGGAAGTGGGGGTTCAAAAGGGAATTGATGAGTGGTGAACCCCAATTTGAAGAGGAGGCAATCATGACTTCCCAGGGAAGAGTGGTTAAAAAGGGAAACGAGGAGAAACAGCAGAAATCAGCTGAACACCAAAAAAAAGGTTATGGCACACCCATATTTGTCCCCGGAAAATAAGACAATTGGTCGCAGTGTTCAGAAAATAAGATTTTCTTCCGCCTGTTCCGGTCGATTAAAATTACCAATAAGAGATTTTGAATCTCCAAAATTGTGGATTGGAACCAATTTTGAAGTTCCCAGGTCCCCCTCAGTGAGCACTACGTTCAGGACCCTGGCATGATGGACATGCTTCGCTCTTGGCCAAGAAGCTGGACACGTTATTGCATTAGCCCTCCACTCAGCCAAGAAGCTGGACACGTTATTGCATTAGCCCTCCACTCAGCCAAGAGGCTGGACACGTTATTGCATTAGCCCTCCACTCAGCCAAGAAGCTGGACACGTTATTGCATTAGCCCTCCACTCAGCCAAGAAGCTGGACACGTTATTGCATTAGCCCTCCACTCAGCCAAGAAGCTGGACACGTTATTGCATTAGCCCTCCACTCAGCCAAGAAGCTGGACACGTTATTGCATTAGCCCTCCACTCAGCCAAGAAGCTGGACACGTTATTGCATTAGCCCTCCACTCAGCCAAGAAGCTGGACACGTTATTGCATTAGCCCTCCACTCAGCCAAGAAGCTGGACACGTTATTGCATTAGCCCTCCACTCAGCCAAGAGGCTGGACACGTTATTGCATTAGCCCTCCACTCAGCCAAGAAGCTGGACACGTTATTGCATTAGCCCTCCACTCAGCCAAGAAGCTGGACACGTTATTGCATTAGCCCTCCACTCAGCCAAGAAGCTGGACACGTTATTGCATTAGCCCTCCACTCAGCCAAGAAGCTGGACACGTTATTGCATTAGCCCTCCACTCAGCCAAGAAGCTGGACACGTTATTGCATTAGCCCTCCACTCAGCCAAGAAGCTGGACACGTTATTGCATTAGCCCTCCACTCAGCCAAGAGGCTGGACACGTTATTGCATTAGCCCTCCACTCAGCCAAGAAGCTGGACACGTTATTGCATTAGCCCTCCACTCAGCCAAGAAGCTGGACACGTTATTGCATTAGCCCTCCACTCAGCCAAGAAGCTGGACACGTTATTGCATTAGCCCTCCACTCAGCCAAGAAGCTGGACACGTTATTGCATTAGCCCTCCACTCAGCCAAGAAGCTGGACACGTTATTGCATTAGCCCTCCACTCAGCCAAGAAGCTGGACACGTTATTGCATTAGCCCTCCACTCAGCCAAGAAGCTGGACACGTTATTGCATTAGCCCTCCACTCAGCCAAGAGGCTGGACACGTTATTGCATTAGCCCTCCACTCAGCCAAGAAGCTGGACACGTTATTGCATTAGCCCTCCACTCAGCCAAGAAGCTGGACACGTTATTGCATTAGCCCTCCACTCAGCCAAGAAGCTGGACACGTTATTGCATTAGCCCTCCACTCAGCCAAGAAGCTGGACACGTTATTGCATTAGCCCTCCACTCAGCCAAGAGGCTGGACACGTTATTGCATTAGCCCTCCACTCAGCCAAGAGGCTGGACACGTTATTGCATTAGCCCTCCACTCAGCCAAGAAGCTGGACACGTTATTGCATTAGCCCTCCACTCAGCCAAGAGGCTGGACACGTTATTGCATTAGCCCTCCACTCAGCCAAGAAGCTGGACACGTTATTGCATTAGACCTCCACTCAGCCAAGAAGCTGGACACGTTATTGCATTAGAAACTCAGCCAAGAAGCTGGACACGTTATTGCATTAGCCCTCCACTCAGCCAAGAAGCTGGACACGTTATTGCATTAGCCCTCCACTCAGCCAAGAAGCTGGACACGTTATTGCATTAGCCCTCCACTCAGCCAAGAAGCTGGACACGTTATTGCATTAGATTCCACTCAGCCAAGAAGCTGGACACGTTATTGCATTAGCCCTCCACTCAGCCAAGAAGCTGGACACGTTATTGCATTAGCCCTCCACTCAGCCAAGAAGCTGGACACGTTATTGCATTAGCCCTCCACTCAGCCAAGAAGCTGGACACGTTATTGCATTAGCCCTCCACTCAGCCAAGAAGCTGGACACGTTATTGCATTAGCCCTCCACTCAGCCAAGAAGCTGGACACGTTATTGCATTAGCCCTCCACTCAGCCAAGAAGCTGGACACGTTATTGCATTAGCCCTCCACTCAGCCAAGAAGCTGGACACGTTATTGCATTAGCCCTCCACTCAGCCAAGAAGCTGGACACGTTATTGCATTAGACCTCCACTCAGCCAAGAAGCTGGACACGTTATTGCATTAGCCCTCCACTCAGCCAAGAAGCTGGACACGTTATTGCATTAGCCCTCCACTCAGCCAAGAAGCTGGACACGTTATTGCATTAGCTCTCCACTTAGCCAAGAAGCTGGACATGTTATTGCATTATCCCTCCACTCCTACAGAGGCTGAGGGCTAACTATTGTCACTGTTCCCAGGTCCCCCTGAGTGAGCACTACGTTCAGGACCCCGGCATGATGGACATGCCTCGCTCGGTGGCCAAGAAGCTGGACTCATTAGCCCTCCACTCCTACAGAGGCTGAGGGCTAACTATTGTCACTGTTCCCAGGTCCCCCTGAGTGAGCACTACGTTCAGGACCCCGGCATGATGGACATGCTTCGCTCCATGGTCAAGAAGCTGGACTCACAGAAGCTGTCCCAGCTGCTGGGCTCCAAGAGGGGAGGCCTGATCGCCGCGGGGGACCAGGGGGTGTGGGTCACTCTGGACAACCTCAACACGCTTTACGTCTGCAGGGGAAGTCTGCAAGGTCTGTGCGTGTGGAAAAAGCCTATGTGTGTGTGGACTAAATCAAGCGTTAGAAAGGGGAAACTCCCAGTGTCTTTCAGTTTAAATAGTTCCCTAATCTTCTGGAAGTTCTGTGTGTGTGTGTGTGTGTATGTTAAACGTGTGTGTTCGCTTTGTATTGCATTTTTGTTTGAATGCGTTATGGATGCTAACGTGTGTGTGCGCTATGATTTGATTTCTATCAAGATTCAGCGCCGTATAAATACTGTATGTTGTTGTTGTGTGTGTGTGTAAGAAGGAAGACCGAGAGAAAGAGAGGACAGAGGAAGCGATTGAGAGACACACACACATACACAAGTTATGTGTGTGAATGAGTGGATGTTTGTAACTCTGAAAGTCAATAGATGATAGGTGTCCCGAGATGATGATAATTCACATAAATTATTTGATGGATGTTCCATAATGAATGTTCATCTATATACCCATATAATAAAATTCATTATACTTCTGTATGTGTTTGTGGGTTTGTTTACCCTGTAACTTATGAACCGGTGGACAGAATCGCTTCAACGTTTGCATGATGGTGTATCATGGTACACAGATGGTCCCATGGAAATTGAACCTCTGCAAGGAAGATTCACTTTTCTGTAAGATTGTGTAGATGCTGTAGTAGTAAAGGGTTGTAACTCACGGGCTGAACTGGCTGATGGCACTTATTTCCCTTGGACTATAAACCTGACTGAATGAAAGAGGGGGAGAGAGAGTGAGTGTGTGTGCGCGCGTGTGTGAAGCATAGTTGTATATGTACTGGTAGGTTGACGTTGGTCAAAGTATGATTGACGGTGGGTGTAACTGACGGCAGGTTACCACTGGTCAGCGGCCCAGCCTCCTCAGATGGCGTCCTCCACAGCATGGAAGCAGGTCAACGCCTCCATAGCCCACCTGCCCTGGGGTCAGTGTCTCTGTTAGAGTTAACCCCTTCAGGACGTCACTGCCTTAGGCAAGCATCATTACAGGCCTGGAGTTGCTTAGAAAAAACATATAAAAATATAAAAAGTTCTTAGTTCTTTTTATTATTATTTTTTCCATCAAAGTTAAGTAGGGAGTGCTCTTAGGGTCCTACATTTTGCAATGAATAGCCATCACTTCTAGTTTGCAGCACAATGTTTTCAGGCATGCGCAATGCTCTCACAGATATTGGCTAAAGTTTACCTAGCAGTGTTTGTGCAGACAGTTTTACCTAGCAGCAGTATTGTAAGACGTTTGTGCCAAAGTTTACAGATAATCGTTTTCAGACATTTTGCCATTGTGTAACCTTGCAGTGTTTTTAGACAGTTTTGACCAAGTTTACCAAGCAGTGTTTTCAGACATTTTGCTAAATCTCAAGTTGCAGTTACTCTATATTTGTAACGGTCGTTACAGTGTTGTTGTTTTAGACATTTTTCAGTGTGTTCAGACATTTTTGCTGACTTGGTGTGGGCCCAGCAGTGTGTTCAGACATTTTACCTTCTTTTGCAGGCTTGGTGCGGGCCCTGCAGTGTGTTCAGACATTTACGCCCTTTACCTTGTTTTGCAGGCCTGGTGCGCGCCCTGCAGTGTGTTCAGACATTTACGCCCTTTACCTTGTTTTGCAGGCTTGGTGTGGGCCCTGCAGTGTGTTCAAACATTTACGCCCTTTACCTTGTTTTGCAGGCTTGGTGTGGGCCCTGCAGTGTGTTCAAACATTTACGCCCTTTACCTTGTTTTGCAGGCTTGGTGTGGGCCCTGCAGTGTGTTCAAACATTTATGCCCTTTACCTTGTTTTGCAGGCTTGGTGTGGGCCCTGCAGTGTGTTCAAACATTTACGCCCTTTACCTTGTTTTGCAGGCTTGGTGTGGGCCCTGCAGTGTGTTCAAACATTTACGCCCTTTACCTTGTTTTGCAGGCTTGGTGTGGGCCCTGCAGTGTGTTCAAACATTTACGCCCTTTACCTTGTTTTGCAGGCTTGGTGTGGGCCCTGCAGTGTGTTCAAACATTTACGCCCTTTACCTTGTTTTGCAGGCTTGGTGTGGGCCCTGCAGTGTGTTCAAACATTTACGCCCTTTACCTTGTTTTGCAGGCTTGGTGTGGGCCCTGCAGTGTGTTCAAACATTTACGCCCTTTACCTTGTTTTGCAGGCTTGGTGCGGGCCCTGCAGTGTGTTCAGACATTTACGCCCTTTACCTTGTTTTGCAGGCTTGGTGCGGGCCCTGCAGTGTGTTCAGACATTTACGCCCTTTACCTTGTTTTGCAGGCTTGGTGTGGGCCCTGCAGTGTGTTCAGACATGTTCGCCCTTTACCTTGTTTTGCAGGCATTGTGTGGGCCCTGCAGTGTGTTCAGACATGTTCGCCCTTTACCTTGTTTTGCAGGCATTGTGTGGGCCCTGCAGTGTGTTCAGACATGTTCGCCCTTTACCTTGTTTTGCAGGCGTGGTGTGGGCCCTGCAGTGTGTTCAGACATGTTCGCCCTTTACCTTGTTTTGCAGGCGTTGTGTGGGCCCAGCAGTGTGTTCAGACATGTTCGCCCTTTACCTTGTTTTGCAGGCGTGGTGTGGGCCCAGCAGTGTGTTCAGACATTTACGCCCTTTACCTTGTTTTGCAGGCGTGGTGTGGGACAGCAGTGTGTTCAGACATGTTCACCCTTTACTTTGTTTTGCAGGCATGGTGTGGGCCCAGCAGGTGAACGGGGAGCTGTACGCCGTGGCTGCAGACAGCCGGGATGCCACCCTGGTCCCCACGCCCTCCCTGCTGCCCTGCCTCGCCTCCAACGCCCTCGGCCTGTGGGCGGTCAGCCAGGAGGGAGCCCTCTACGTCAGGACGGGCATGGGCGCGCACTGCCCCCTGGGGGTGGACTGGGTCTGTCTGGACCTGCTGCAGCTGGGTCAGTGCCGGTGTGAAGAGAATATTCTACCTCATGAAATAATTACCCATTCCTCATTCGAATTGTTTGCTTGCCCGCCATTGTGAATTTTACGAATATAAGTGGCATGGCTTTGTACATCGATTTCTCGGCAAAGATGTAGATTTACTCCCTCCTGCTCTATTTCTTGGTTCTTTCCGTGGTTAGGGATATGGTTAGGGTTAGGATGGTTATAGTTCGCATGCCAAGGGTACTTATTTCATGGGAGCTACTTTTTTTTCCATGACACCGGGACAGTTCCGTTTGCTGCATGCTCTGTGGAAACAGGCACGTTGCTAAAGCAGTGGATTCAAATTGAGTTGTCATTTCTTTTTCTCGTGCGTTCCTGGGCAGTGTCGGAGAGAGTGATAGATTAGAGGAAGTTAGGTATTTGGTACTTTATTGTCACAGAGGCATCTCTGTGAAATTTGGGTTGCTCCCACCTGGAGAGCGTGTCGTAGCCAGAGGTGCGCCACCCAGTTTTCTTGCATGCGATTTTTGTGTGACTGATGAGGAAGGAAAGGGAGTGGGGGTAAATTTTGACCAAATGACAACTTTTCCGTTGCCACTGGGATTAATGTGTGCTGAATTCCATACAATTCATCATTGAACAAAATCAAGAACCAAGATCAGTTACAGGCACAGAACTTCCAGAGGGTGGGGGAACTTTTTGTATTGAAAAGATCCCCCGGTATTCCCATTCTATCACATGGGACAACTTTTCGCACTATCATTCGATCATTCATCATAGGGCCAGGAGACCTGCCCACCTTTCTGTTTTGAGCGGAATTTCTTCTGCTCAGACTACATTTCTTTCACCCCTCTGCTCGAGTCCCTTAAATTCTGCTTTCAAAACTTAAAAAAAAAGTTTTGGGAACATGCAAACCCATCGTCTTGGCACAGCTGCTGAGCGTATAATCGACTTTCCAGTTTATGGAAGTGTTTCCGGTCGCCTACTTTTGTCAAATGTTGTGCGTGAGATTCAAGCTGCTTGCCTGGTGAGAAAACAAAGAGAATAGACCAACATTTCTGCCAAGACTACACTGAAAGGTATCTGTGCATTCAGAGGTGAAGAAAGTGTGCATCATTCATACTTGATGTACGATGTGCTCACTACACTTAAAAGTTAGGTATGGAAGGTGTCAAGACATTTGAAGGCCCTATTACCTCTCAGCATCTTATCGAAACTGCAAAATCCCAGGCTTCGTCTTCCACCATCACCGACTTTTTTCAAGCCAACGGAAGGAAAGGAGGACAAAGATGAACTGGAATTGATTCATGTTCTTCCTTCCAAGTCTTATTATTTAACTCGTCTATGGCACCAACCATCATGATCTTCCCAAATAAAAACCCAAAAGCTTCCCATTGTGCAAGGAATAGTTGTGACACTTCCAGACAAGACTTGCTTTGAACAAGACAAGTTCACAAGGATGAAGATGGGCTTGCTTCAAATTATGTTTACGCGCGAAAGGTAAGATGGCGCGTCAAAATTCCTGTTAGCTACTGCAAATTCCTCTTTGCTGCTACAAATATTCCTCTTTGGTCCGTTAGGGGGTTGGCAGGTCTGGGCCAGGGGGAAACTGTTCACACCATAATTATAATGAATAAGAAGGGCATCATTCTGTTACACTTACAGGGGACATTTTTTAACAGAGGGGGCATTTTTTCACAGAATATGATTTGTTACAGAGCCATCTTGTCACAGAGGTGACATTTTTTCCATGCCATAATTTTCTGTCCCAGGGGACATTTTTCTGGTGCATGTGTCCTGCAACGACACCTACGTGTGGATCGTGGACGCGGAGGGGAGAGTATTCCACCGCATCGGTGCGGGCGCACCGAAGCCGGGACAGCTGAACCCAGTGTGGCTGCCTATCGATGTCTACACAGAGATCGTCTTCACCAGAGTGGTCATCGGACCTCTGGATTGGATGGTAACAATGGTCACATGCGTACCCCAGATTTCTGGTTTTTGGAGTGCTCCTAAAGGTGGTTTCTGGTGTTTTTTTGAGTGCTCCAAAATGTGGCTTCCTGGTTTTTTTTGAGTGCCCGAATATGTAACTTCCGGTTTTTGATGAGCGAAATGAAGTATAAAACTGTTTTATTTATCGTAAAACCATCAAATGAATTATTGGCACATAAGTGGTAAGCACATACCACGAAAGAAAATAAAACAAGTAATAATTTGACACACACACACATACACACGATGAGAGAGTCAGTTGAAAGTCGTTAAGAGCAGGGAGAAATCCCGCTGCCTGGTATGGCCAAATTGTTAGCTAGGTTTTCCAAGTGTACCCACACCCCCTCCTCACCCAGTGCCCCCCAAAAAAACCCACCCCAACAAAACAATTGGGTAGGCGCTGCACTTGCGGTAACGCCCTCTCCAGGGAGAGCAGCCTGAATTTCACAGAGATAAGTCTCTGTGACTAGAATATCGTCGGTGAAATTAAAAAAAATTGTATCAATTTTGGTAGTTTTGAGAAAAATGAAAAAAACTTAAAAAAATTAACCGCGTTGACCACAATTGATTAACTATGATGAATATGTTGTTCAAAAAAATTACTTTTCACTTTTTTTTAGACTTGAAAAGAACAAAGATACGAGGTTTTTGTCCTTATCTAGATCTGAATTTGGGACTTATGAGTTTTTCATCTATTTTCACAACCTCATTTACCCCAGACAGAAAGTCGTTAGAGATACGAGCTTTTGGTGGAAGGTGGCGGGAAAAATTAGAAAGCTGACTATGTATTTAACTCAAAAACCCCAAAATCAGGATACAAGGTTTTTGAATTTCACCGACGATATACCAAATACCAAAATACCAAAACCATTGCGGCGCTTCGCTCTTGGAGTATATTGGGGTGAATACAAATTCCAGAACAGAGACGTGAGCTAATAGAGGTCTATTGCAGACCTTGCAAGTTTGGAATGCAATGACGTAATTTGGTTGCAATTGTAGGCAGGTTTTGGCGTGAGTGTGCTCTATAAGCACACACCCTCCCACTCCCCACCCCACCTTCTAGATAAAAGTTTTTTTGTCTGTGTGACGGTTTTCTTCCTGTTTGAAAAATATGATGCCATCTGTAAGCTCTTTCCTTAACCCCAACTGCAACTATTTGGAAATTACTTAGTTAACCCTCTTAGCACGATGAGCCACAATAGTGGCTCCCTGGGTAGAACATGATGAGCCACTATTTAGGCTCAGTTCAAATACCCCGCTGAACTTTGGCCAATCCAATAAGCGAATACAGCTAACCAATCAGAAAGCTTGTAGCACTCGTACTTCGACTTCCTGCTGTCTGAATGACATTTTATCAATCGGTTTGCAATTTTGTGTATGAAAATGAGTGATGAAAGTAGTGATTGTGAGGATGAGGATGACAGGTTTTACATATAAATAGTTTGAAAGTCTCAGAAAATGTAGTAACAACATGTTTCATTAAATGTACCTAGCGTAATAACACATATTGGTCATTGTGCTCACTGTGTCCATTCTCGCCTTGTCTCAGGTGTGGGCAGTGGACAATCGCCGACTGACCTATGTGCGGGTGGGGGTGGGGGAAGACCTACCCATCGGTAGAGAGTGGGTACATGTGCCCGGTGAGTGAATCATATTTGATTTTTTTAAACTGTTTTTGACAAGGTTCGAGTGTGTGTTTGGTATCCCTGCTATGAAATAGTTATAGTTTATTGAATTCTTTGTTTGTGGGGGTGTATCGGGTGAAGTCACTGAATTACATTCTTTCTTTTCTATTTATTTAACTCATTCCGGACGAAGTCCGAGTATACTCGGAACTGGAGAACGCTAGTCAGGGCCTAATTCAGAGTGTACTCAGAACTGGAGAACGCTAGTCAGGGCCTAATTCAGAGTGTACAGTGGTACCCCTCTAATAAGACCTTGAAAGTGCGGTGAAAAAAAAGTCTTATCTGAGGGGTGGTCTTATTAGAGGACCAAGCATCTTTTCCGAGTCGCCATACGCGGATTTTCCCGAATCCATTTAAAAAACTTTTTATGCTGGTCGTCACCTGTGCGTGTAGACATCGTCAATCTCGGTAAAAACGAACCGTTCTCATGTCGAAATTGAAGAATTTAATCAGCCATATCACGATCTGACCACTAAATTTCACCACTTTTATGCACATGTGTAATCACTGAGCAGTTTATGATCAAAGTGTGAACTGAAACAGTCGTGATCGTGTCGATCTTTACGAACTCTGTGCACACGTAAATGCGAAGTCAACTTCCAAGTTGAAACTAGGTGATCGGTCATACTCCATAAGTTGGAACTCAGTGAATCAGAATGGTTTCACTTTACAAAAAAAAAGTTGAAAAGCAGCTCCTTTCCGCTATCAGACTGATAAATCGGCGTTAGTGTGTGCACTACAACTCTCGCTGAATGCAAACAATTCACAAAATCCGATAAATGAAAGCAGCTGGCGCATTAACGTTTGCCGTGATTTCATATCTGCGGTGTATGCGGCGCCATTTTGTCAGCTGAGTTGCATGCGCGGTAAAAGTTCTGTGTGTGCAAACTGTGACTAAAAATGAACTGCCACAGCGTTACTTTGTCATGTTTTGTGTTGTGTTATGTCGTTGTGCATAATCCAGTATTTAGTAGGTCCGTTATGGCGAAGATTAGGTCTGTACTGTTATGTGTAGTTTGTGTGTGAGTGCAACATGGGCCATCGAAGTTGCCATCGGACCCGTTGCCATGACTTTCGATCACGAGTTCGTCTGCTTTTCATCGAGAGATCGATTTGCACGAACTTGACTGCAAAAAGATGAGATTGTGGTCGCATCTCAACCCCTGAAATCGGGTCGTAAGTCGGAACTCAGGAAAAGTCGTACAGGAAAAGTCGTAATTGCGGCATAGCATATATAGTGGAATGTGTTCTGGAAAAAAAAAATCGGTCGTATGTGAGGAGAAGTCGCATTTGCGAGCGTCTTATTAGAGGCGTACCACTGTACTCAGAACTGGAGAACGCTAGTCAGGGCCTAATTCAGAGTGTACTCAGAACTGGAGAACGCTAGTCAGGGCCTAATTCAGAGTGTACTCAGAACTGGAGAACGCTAGTCAGGGCCTAATTCAGAGTGTACTCGGAACTGGAGAATGCTAGTCAGGGCCTAATTCAGAGTGTACTCAGAACTGGAGAATGCTAGTCAGGGCCTAATTCAGAGTGTACTCGGAACTGGAGAACGCTAGTCAGGGCCTAATTCAGAGTGTACTCAGAACTGGAGAACGCTAGTCAGGGCCTAATTCAGAGTGTACTCGGAACTGGAGAACGCTAGTCAGGGCCTAATTCAGAGTGTACTCAGAACTGGAGAACGCTAGTCAGGACCTAATTCAGAGTGTACTCGGAACTGGAGAACGCTAGTCAGGACCTAATTCAGAGTGTACTGAGAACAGGAGAACGCTAGTCAGGGCCTAATTCAGAGTGTACTCGGAACTGGAGAATGCTAGTCAGGGCCTAATTCAGAGTGTACTCAGAACTGGAGAACGCTAGTCAGGACCTAATTCAGAGTGTACTGAGAACAGGAGAACGCTAGTCAGGGCCTAATTCAGAGTGTACTCAGAACTGGAGAACGCTAGTCAGGGCCTAATTCAGAGTGTACTCAGAACTGGAGAACGCTAGTCAGGGCCTAATTCAGAGTGTACTCGGAACTGGAGAACGCTAGTCAGGGCCTAATTCAGAGTGTACTCGGAACTGGAGAACGCTAGTCAGGGCCTAATTCAGAGTGTACTCGGAACTGGAGAACGCTAGTCAGGGCCTAATTCAGAGTGTACTCAGAACTGGAGAACGCTAGTCAGGACCTAATTCAGAGTGTACTCGGAACTGGAGAACGCTAGTCAGGACCTAATTCAGAGTGTACTGAGAACAGGAGAACGCTAGTCAGGGCCTAATTCAGAGTGTACTCAGAACTGGAGAATGCTAGTCAGGGCCTAATTCAGAGTGTACTCAGAACTGGAGAACGCTAGTCAGGACCTAATTCAGAGTGTACTGAGAACAGGAGAACGCTAGTCAGGGCCTAATTCAGAGTGTACTCGGAACTGGAGAACGCTAGTCAGGGCCTAATTCAGAGTGTACTCAGAACTGGAGAACGCTAGTCAGGGCCTAATTCAGAGTGTACTCGGAACTGGAGAACGCTAGTCAGGGCCTAATTCAGAGTGTACTCGGAACTGGAGAATGCTAGTCAGGGCCTAATTCAGAGTGTACTCAGAACTGGAGAACGCTAGTCAGGGCCTAATTCAGAGTGTACTCGGAACTGGAGAACGCTAGTCAGGGCCTAATTCAGAGTGTACTCGGAACTGGAGAACGCTAGTCAGGGCCTAATTCAGAGTGTACTCAGAACTGGAGAACGCTAGTCAGGGCCTAATTCAGAGTGTACTCAGAACTGGAGAACGCTAGTCAGGGCCTAATTCAGAGTGTACTCAGAACTGGAGAACGCTAGTCAGGGCCTAATTCAGAGTGTACTCGGAACTGGAGAACGCTAGTCAGGGCCTAATTCAGAGTGTACTCGGAACTGGAGAACGCTAGTCAGGGCCTAATTCAGAGTGTACTCAGAACTGGAGAATGCTAGTCAGGGCCTAATTCAGAGTGTACTCGGAACTGGAGAACGCTAGTCAGGGCCTAATTCAGAGTGTACTCAGAACTGGAGAACGCTAGTCAGGGCCTAATTCAGAGTGTACTCGAAACTGGAGAACGCTAGTCAGGGCCTAATTCAGAGTGTACTCAGAACTGGAGAACGCTAGTCAGGGCCTAATTCAGAGTGTACTCGGAACTGGAGAACGCTAGTCAGGGCCTAATTCAGAGTGTACTCGGAACAGCAATTACAGAGCCTAAAACTCGTCCGAATCCATGTTTTCTCAATCCACACCATGTGTTTTTAGTTGCTTCTCTTCATCACTCTTCCAGCCTTCGTTTCACTTATGTTTGGCTTTTTTATTTCCTGTTTTTAACTGCTTCTAGCCTAAGCGGGTGCTGGCAGCTGGTAGCGATCTTGCCACTTGTAGCCGATTCGGTTGCCGGTTGCCGTTGTTACAGCTATAGTCAGTTGCCGCAGCGGTTGCGAAGAACCGTCACAAAGTAAAAAAAAGAAATATGTAGTTTTCCCTACAACAGTGTAAGGAATAATAGAACCCAAGCATCTTTGAAAATGAAAGTATTGTGAAGTTTGGGTTCTGCCCTTTTTATTGGGCCATACAGTGGCTTTGCTCCCACGCCGCTCATTGGACTGCACTGATGCTGAGTCACTTCGGTGGAGTTCAGTAGAGCCTGTTCAGGACACCACCTACTAAGCCCCCTACTGATAAAACTATTCTCTTAGTCGCGGAGCCAGCGTGAGTGAGGTCCTCTTCCGAGGGCCCCACCACGACCGTCCACCGATAGCTCCCCAGAACACACTGATCCCCATGACTTTGACCCGAACGCACCAAGGCATAGACTGAATTGGAAACAGAAACTGAGGTCACCCTGAGAGCAGGGCATGCAAAGCCACAGAATTTGTTTCTTTTTAATGATTGATGGAAACGAGATGGATGACTATGATGATGATGATGATGATGCTATGGATTTCCGTATCGGTCTGAGACTACATGCAGTGTCTTGTACCATGTTCTACATTCTGGTCCAGGTATCCAGGCCATGGACCTGTGTGTACCATGTTCTACATTCTGGTCCAGGTATCTAGGCCATGGACTTGTGTGTACCATGTTCTACATTCAGGTCCAGGTATCCAGGCCATGGACCTGTGTGTACCATGTTCTACATTCTGGTCCAGGTATCAAGGCCATGGACCTGTGTGTACCATGTTCTACATTCTGGTCCAGGTATCTAGGCCATGGACCTGTGTGTACCATGTTCTACATTCTGGTCCAGGTATCCAGGCCATGGACCTGTGTGTACCATGTTCTACATTGTGGTCCAGGTATCCAGGCCATGGACCTGTGTGTACCATGTTCTACATTCAGGTCCAGGTATCCAGGCCATGGACCTGTGTGTACCATGTTCTACATTCTGGTCCAGGTATCCAGGCCATGGACCTGTGTGTACCATGTTCTACATTCAGGTCCAGGTATCCAGGCCATGGACCTGTGTGTACCATGTTCTACATTCTGGTCCAGGTATCCAGGCCATGGACCTGTGTGTACCATGTTCTACATTCTGGTCCAGGTATCCAGGCCATGGACCTGTGTGTACCATGTTCTACATTCAGGTCCAGGTATCTAGGCCATGGACTTGTGTGTACCATGTTCTACATTGTGGTCCAGGTATCCAGGCCATGGACCTGTGTGTACCATGTTCTACATTGTGGTCCAGGTATCCAGGCCATGGACCTGTGTGTACCATGTTCTACATTCAGGTCCAGGTATCCAGGCCATGGACCTGTGTGTACCATGTTCTACATTGTGGTCCAGGTATCCAGGCCATGGACCTGTGTGTACCATGTTCTACATTGTGGTCCAGGTATCCAGGCCATGGACCTGTGTGTACCATGTTCTACATTGTGGTCCAGGTATCCAGGCCATGGACTTGTGTGTACCATGTTCTACATTCAGGTCCAGGTATCCAGGCCATGGACCTGTGTGTACCATGTTCTACATTGTGGTCCAGGTATCCAGGCCATGGACTTGTGTGTACCATGTTCTACATTCAGGTCCAGGTATCCAGGCCATGGACCTGTGTGTACCATGTTCTACATTGTGGTCCAGGTATCCAGGCCATGGACCTGTGTGTACCATGTTCTACATTCTGGTCCAGGTATCCAGGCCATGGACCTGTGTGTACCATGTTCTACATTCTGGTCCAGGTATCCAGGCCATGGACCTGTGTGTACCATGTTCTACATTCTGGTCCAGGTATCCAGGCCATGGACTTGTGTGTACCATGTTCTACCTTGTGGTCCAGGTATCCAGGCCATGGACCTGTGTGTACCATGTTCTACCTTGTGGTCCAGGTATCCAGGCCATGGACCTGTGTGTACCATGTTCTACATTCAGGTCCAGGTATCCAGGCCATGGACCTGTGTGTACCATGTTCTACATTCAGGTCCAGGTATCCAGGCCATGGACCTGTGTGTACCATGTTCTACATTCAGGTCCAGGTATCCAGGCCATGGACCTGTGTGTACCATGTTCTACTTTCTGGTCCAGGTATCCAGGCCATGGACCTGTGTGTGTCAGGGTCGGGGGTGTGGGCCCTCAACGCCAACGGGGAGATCCTGTTCCGCCATGGCGTTGCCCCTGACAACGTGTCCGGAAACTACTGGAAGAAGATTCCTGGCTGCTCCACCCGCATCTCAGGTATGTGTCTGGGTCGCTTGGTAAGCAGAGTTTGCTAGAAGGAAGGACGTCGCTGAGATAATCTGGAATGCAGAAGGTATTTAGTTTCCCTTGGGGCATGTGCACATTACACGCGAAAACCTATGCCCGCAATGCGCAAATAAGTAAAAGAAAGTAAGAAATAAATGGATAGGGTAAGCGCACACAGGAAACGCATGCGATTATCCCATCCGCTTATTTCTTACTTTCTTTTACTTATTTGCAGATATGCGCATGGGTTTCCGCATGTAATGTACACAAGCTCTTTGGCCAAGTTTGGACAGGAGTGTATTGATGATGTTTCTTATGGTTTGGCATTTTGGCTCAAATTTATAAGGTTGTGTCACACTCACCGATTTCAATGTTAAGGGTTTTTTTTCCAACCGATTTTGCTTAAATTTCAGGAAAGTTGTCGGACACTATTTCTACGCTTTACTTCTTCTTCTTCTGCGTTCCTGGGCCATAAGGCCACAATGGGTACGAATGTGTTCGTTTTCCAGTTTTCACTGGTGTCCTCGCTGCATTCAGCAGACACATTCCGATTTCGGAGGAGTATGCTTTAATAGACAATTTTCAGAAAAAACTAGGGGAGAGCACTTTGTGAAAATTAGAGTTGTTTACCTCCATTACTCTGTCAAATACCATAGCAACAATGCAACAATGGCGTTGAAGCGTGAAACTGCAGGATGCGAGTCAGTGACTTGCAAACAGTTTTAAAAGAAAAATTAGGGGTGGCCAGTAGCCACAAACTGATAAAACTTGCAAAATATTACGTAAAAATATAAATGACATAAATGTTTAGAATGACGCACGGTGTTCTAAGTGCTGTATGTCTGCTCAAACACACGAGTCGATAGGCTACGAGAGCTGATGGTAGGGTGACTTCCCCTATTTGACCGATTGAATTAGGCAAGATCACTCCCACACACCATGAAATTACTCCCCTTGATTATTTCCGAACAATTCATATTCGAAAATGAAATGGATTGGTCTATTTTGGGGCGAAATACGGTCACACAATGATAGGTTTGATCCATTATATTATTGTAGTCATGTCGTTGTTCTTAGCATTGCTGTTTTGTTACGTTATCAATAAGGACATTCTCTCTGAGTGTTCTGAATGTATATATTGTATGTTGTTATTATATGTGGTCTCAGTGTCGTATGATGATGTACTATAGACGGTTTTCCCATCAGCCAACTGGTCAGCTTATTTTTTCTCTCCTCCTGCTTGTGGCCGATGTTCTTGGACTAGCCAGGGGTGCTGGTCTATTGGCCACTGCAACTAGGGTTATTAACGCCCTTGATGGCAAGAGTTAAGCCCTTGTTTATCAGTATCCAAAAGGGCATTCACTCTTACAAAAGGCAGCCATTAAGTGCCCTCAGATAGGGTTATTGGCGAGAGTTACTCCCTTGTTTGGTCAGTACTCAACCATCTTCCCCCACCCAAGGGCATTCACTCGTGCAAACGGTGTTCTTTGCAGTGGCCAATACATGCCCTCATCTATCTAGTCCCATGCAGCATACCATAACTTTGGGACTGTAACTGTAAGGCGCAGCCCCCAAATTTGACACAAATTTAATATTTTGTTACTATATTTTCTTACCATGTTGCTGGTTATGTGTGTAATGTTTCATTTGAAAGTAGTTACATGTATTATGTAACAATTTCATGTACCCCCTGTTTAAAAAAAACCAACAACTTACTTTGAAACTTACTTTGTTATCAGTCATATCATAAGGCGCAGAGGTCTCAGTCTGGGAGCAAAAGTATCGCCTTATATTAACTTATAGTGCGTAAAATACAGCATTAACATTTGATCTCTCTCTGTGATCTCAGTGTCGTGCGATGACGTCCTATGGGCGGTGTCCACGTCGGGTCAGCTGGTCAAGTATGGCATTAACATTTGATCTCTCTCTGTGATCTCAGTGTCGTGCGATGACGTCCTATGGGCGGTGTCCACGTCGGGTCAGCTGGTCAAGTATGGCATTAACATTTGATCTCTCTCTGTGATCTCAGTGTCGTGCGATGACGTCCTATGGGCGGTGTCCACGTCGGGTCAGCTGGTCAAGTAGGGCATTAACATTTGATATATCTCTGTGATCTCAGTGTCGTGCGATGATGTCCTATGGGCGGTGTCCACGTCGGGTCAGCTGGTCAAGTGCGGCTGTCGTCTGCTGCGGAGACGTCATGACTCGGTCTCTTCCGACCCTCCGACACACCGCTCCCTCAGCAACGCCAGTGAGGAGGGGGAGTGGGAACTGGTGTGAACGATTGCATGGGTGCAACTCCCCAAAATGAAAAAAAAATGAAAGGCGGGGTCCAGGGACCCATGGCCCCGCCCCAGCAGGGTACAGGGGCAGAGCCCAGTTGGACGATTCAGGGGGGCAAGTTAAGAGAGAGAGATAACGAGATAGACAGACAGTTAAAATAGTAAAAGTTTTATCCCCCCCCCCCCCTGCCCCCCCCTAGGTATCTAAAGTAAATTCCCAATGCCCCACATGGCCGATGATGGCGTAAAACCCTATTATCACTCACAGTTAAAATGACAGACAGTTTGAGTCTGATAAGCCTTGTAAAATTGTTACATTACCTTTGTAAACTTCCAAGATAGAACAACCAAGTTCAGAACGCCCCAAATCGCTTGTCAATTTTGTTGTTGTTGGATGAATTAAAAAAACCTGAAGTTCAGTTTCTGGTCAAATAAAAAATACTGATATCAGTGTAAAAATGAAAGAGTACCACTCATGGGATTGTGGGAATTTCTTCATCGTCGTTGATCGTCAGTTTCCTGTCATATGAGCGCAGATGTGTCATGAGGCCGTTATGCGCCTAATTTATTAATAATTAGACCCAGCATGTGCGTCTTCGGATGGAGAAAATCTTTGTAAGAGTTTCTAGAACAAAGGCCATTTATGTTACTGTTATTTGGATGATAGCCCAGTGTCATCAATTGTACAGATGTGTTCAGCAATTAATATCATGATTATCAATAGATTGTGTGATATTGATTTTGTCATAATTCATGCAGCACATTGTACTTATTACTTATAAGTAGAACGGATCTTAAATACATTACATGGTTTTTCATACTCTATGCTGTATTCTTGTATTATTCTTTCTGATTGATTTATACTGAAGCTTAATTTTCATACTGAGCATATTGCTTATTGACTGTTTACTGCTGTTGTTTGTTTATTTTTCATTGCTGCTTTTTTTAAAACGATTTGTTTGTGTTGTAAATTGAATATAATGCCTGTGATTATCATCAGTTAAGATGTTTCCAACATTCAATCATTCCTAATGCACTTAAGTTTAGTTGTGATGGTGCATGGGAAAAACTACATAAGTCGCTCAGAATGTTTTTGAGGACAAGCCAGAAATAGTTAACCCCCAAAATACCAATTTTCTATTTAGGGCATATTAGTCTATTTTTATGTGTTCTACCAGTAGTATTCACAACATTAAAGACAATTTTGAATTATTTCTTTGTTTATTTGATTTAAAAAAAAATCAAATCAATCGAAACAAAGAGGCAAAATTGTACCTTCTATGTCTGATTTTTGCAAGTGATCTATCTCTAATGTCAAACTTCAAATGGCTATGAAAGGTATTAGTATTAGGTACTTTATAGTCACAGAGGCTTCTCTCTGTGAAATTCGGGTTGCTCTCACCTGGAGAGCGCGTCGCAGCCAGAGGCGATTTTTGTATGACTGATGAGGAGGGGGGGGGGGGGGGGGGGGGGGTTAAATTTTGACTAAATGACAAATTTGTTGTTGCCACTGACACTTAACGTGTGCTATGTGCATGGGCACACGGGACCTCATCCGAAAGACTCCACATTCAGACCATAAGGCCTAGTGCAAAGTGAGAGGAAAGATCCCCTGTACCCAGGTTCGAACTCGGGTTTACTTGACACACGAGGCGAACTCGTTATGTCTGTGCCACTTCACACTCTAAAGTAGACAAGATAATTCAATTATGTTTTTCTGTGTATTGACAAGGAATGTTTTCCCTATCTTGTAAACACAAAATATCAATTTATGTCCACATTCCATGATGTCTGTTTTCCCCATGCACATGTCTGTGATTGGGAGTGCTTCAAATGTCTACTTATTATCTGCCATTGCTGCTGCGAAACCGTCGCTTCCGTACGGGCTGTAAACCACCATTTACATCTAAATACTCAACACTAAATTTTAATGGTCAACTTAGGATGATGATTTGGCTGCCTAGGGGCTTAGCGCATGATATTCTTAGTTGGGCGTAGTGAGAGGGAGAAGCCCCTACTGGTTTGATTGCCCCCTGGCGGTCAAATCATCGACCTAAGTTGCTCATTAAACTCAAATTTTGTATTAAAATTAATCTCATGTCTTAATGGCGTCTAAGGAAAACTCTTGGTTCAAATTGCCTAGTTTTGTTTTCCTACAATTCATTTTTTATTTTCTACTGTTTTCTTTTTTTCCCCCTGATTTAGTGTTTCATTAGATTTCATCCTATATTTTAATTCTGTACTTGCCACTCTTAGTCTTTTATTTTGCGTGGACTGTATGTAGTAAGCCATTAGAATCATGTTGTTTTTCTTCTTTCACTCCGTCAGCTTTCAAAATTTCATCTGCCCTCCGTGGGGATACCGGCCAGGCTTTCATACAAAAAGTTCCCCCACCTTCTAGAAGTTCTGTGCTTGTAACTTCCTGTAATATATCACTCTCTTTGACTCTTCCTTTTCCTTATTGTCATCTACTATCTTTCTGCCTTACTGGTCCATTCTCCTGCCTTTGTTCTAGAAATTCTTACAAAGATATTCTCTGGCCGAAGATGGCCATGCTGGGCCTTAACTATTTCTTAGTTAAGCACATAACAGCAGCATGACAGCATCTGCGCTCATGACAGGAAACTGAGCAATCAATGAAGAAGAAAACTTCATCTAAGTCTCTGCAGTAGATAAACTAAACTATTTGTGAATTTCGCACAAATTGTACTGAACAATGCGCAGTACCAGTTCGGTTGATTGGAATTCAATTTACACGCCTGTTTTACTTGTCTTTGAGTATTTAGGATGTAGAGACTACAGTGGAACATCCCTTAAAGACCTCCCATTATAACACTCCCTCCCACATAAGACCTGTTTCTCCGAGACATTGCCCTTCTTTGTAAGTATTAAAATTACCTCCCTTTAAGACCCCAGTTTGGATGAGTTTTGAAGGTCTTAATAGGGAGGTTCCACTGTACCATGAAGACTTGAAAGCTGGCTGTGAGAAAAGAAAATTATCATCATTCTATTTTGTTCACTAGGGTTTGACTTTTTTTCTTCTGATCTGGTTTCTTACTTGCCAAAGTATTGTGATTGATTGTACGTCATGGACTGATCTGCCTCTTACTAAAATGCTGTCTGTACGTATGTAAGTGTGTGCGTGTGTTTGAACACTTGTATGCGGCAAGCCTTTCACACTTACAAAAGTTCAAATCCAAATATTTAGCAATTTTTTGTTTCCAGATTGTAGCACTTTGCATCAGGATTTGTTTGACTTATCTTCTTTCGCGTGTGTAAGTGCATGTGTCACTGTGTGTGTGTCACAGTGTGTGTGTGTCAAGTCAAGACAAAATCATCTTTATTGAGGGTTAAAGAATAAGCTTTTTTTCATCCTGCCCTGTGTGTGTGTGTGTGTTTGTGAGTGCGTGCGTGTGTGTGTGTGTAGAAATAAATAGGATGTACACCAAACTCATGAAATATTATGCTTGTCATCAAGTGGTGGGTTTTTTAATGAGCAAGCTTATGGGTAATATTTTGAAGTTTACAATCTCTATCTATTAGGTTGCTTTAAAAATAAAAAGGGGGTTTAAATGGAAGTAGAATCTTAAAAAGAATAATTTTTTTCTGATACGTACTTGAAAATTATTACATACAAAAGTTATATAAAAAAAAAGAATAAGCCCAAACCAGTCACTGGGAATTTTTTTTTTTCTTTTTGGTGGTTTTAAAGCGGGTTTACATGTTTGAAATTTGTGTTCCTTAACAATTGCCAATATGACTTTTAAAAAAAAAAGAAGCAAATTTGGCTCACACGCTGGTGTTGGTCAAGCCATGGTGTTGGTTATATGACAAGTTATTTTTTATCTGTTATCGCCGAGTTGGGCTTAACATGGTTCTGTTTACACAATGTCCCGTTCAAAGCCACCTGCTTTAGCCATATCGTGATTTCCAAATCCTTGTGCATAGATGGAGGTAGACTGACTGCACTCTTTGACTAGTCCTGGTTTTGAGAAATGTTGTAATATTCAGGGTGTATTGGCTTGTTCACTAGTGCATTGTGAAAGGAAACAATGAGTGAGTTTGTGGAATGCGTTTATTCATGCTTCATGGAACAGTTGAATGACTTGTTCAATAAACTAAAAAGAAAACCTTGGCTTCTTTTGGCAATTGTGGATGTATGTCTTCTCTTTGAAGATAGCCACTCTGGTTTGTTTTTTGTGCAATGCACACTGGACATGCATATGTTGCGCGCACGCACATATACACCACCCAGATATATTCACACAAACTGTTGGGATGATTTTTCCTACAGATTAGAATTGATGGTCAAACAGATATTGGTACTTCATATTGTCATCAACATGCATTCCGTTATGCAGCTCAATTAAAAAAACCACACACACACACATACACACCAAAATGTCATTTAATGCAACCTTATTCACTGCAGTAGCATGGCACTATGACATTCTTGACTTGCATTCGACACACCTCAATATCAAATAAATCAGTTCATTTCTTACACATCTAACTACAGAAAATGCTGCACAGTTTTTGACATTCTACAGCATAATTTTATTTATTTCATACCTTACGGATATATAAATAGCAACAACGCAAAGCAGCATTTAACAATTATTCCTCTCTCGTATTAACAATTTGATGAAATATAAATTCCGCAATCATGTAACATCTCAAACAGAGAATTTCATTAAGCATTTCACAATTATTCAATAGATAGTATCACATAAATTTGACAATTTAAATGTTCAGAAGCATTCATACATCCTTTTAAAATATCACAAGCATTTGTACTTAATATTAGAAAAAAAAGAAAAGATGACAATATCATTTTATATTAATGCACAATCATTTTAAATAAATAACATCATACTTTGAACACTTCAAATTTATATGATGATGTCCAGAACCACCAATAGAAAGCCATGCATGCATTTTGTTTATAGTCACTGTTGTGCACCATTAACTCAACATCCACACATGTTACATCCAATGTTGCATAACATGTAGCAAGCATTCACGTTATGTCATACAGTGGAACCTCCCTTATAAGACCTCCCATTATAAGACTCCCCTCCACTTAAGAACTACTTCTAATGAAAGAGTAGCACCCATGTACTGTATTTTTCGGACTAAGGCGATACTTTTTTTCCCCCAGACTCAGACCCCTGCGCCTTAGTAAGAAAATATTAGTACAGACAAACCTCTATTTTAAGACTTCCAAAATGTCCGGAAAAATCGGTTGTAAATTGGAGGGGTCGTATGACGGAGGTTTTCACTGGCAGCCGTAAAAAGAAAAAGTTCAGCACAGTTCATACTCTCTTCTTCATGCACTCATACAATGACATATAAAAACTGGATTTGGGTCTTTCCAACTCCATAGGATTGTGCAATCGATGTATTACAGTTTCACTTCGCCGACTTCTGTTAATCACCTCCACTCTCGTCCAAAGTCAGTGGGTTTTTTTTTCAAAGTCAGTGGTTTTCGTGCTTTTCCTACGCTTTCCGCCATCTTTTCTACAACAAGGGAAGCGACTCCGCTTTCAGGCCCTTGACTGTGGTTGTTTCCCTTAGCTCGAAGTCTATGCAGACAACAACGGTCGTAAAAACCAACAAAATGGCAGTCGTATGTCGCGTTTTAGAGGAAGTCGTTTACATAGTAAAATGCATGCGTGCCAACAAATCCGGTCTCAAATGAGAGGTGGTCGCTTAACAGAGGGTCGTAAAATAGGGGGTTGTCTGTAACAGAATCTGAAATTTGGGTAAAAAAATTTTGGGGTGCGCCTTATAGTCCGTAAAATACGGCAACCAAAATCTAGCATTGCTGTCATTCAATATTTCATAGTTTACAAGACACTCTTCCTCACAAAGACATTAAAGGTTCAACAAATTTTAAAGCGTTGTAAGCAAGAAATCAACAGCACGTTAACATTGTAAATGTATGGAATTCTTCATGACAATATTCAAAATTAATATTGTCATCATCATAACGCTTATGTATACAACAACCATCAAACCAAAATTGACATAAGACATATCTGGCAAGAAAAGCTTAATGATGGAATCAACTCTACATCTAATAACCATTGATGCAACACTTTGGTTTAAGGAAAAGGTAACATAAATACATCAACACAGATTGGAGTAGCTTCACGTCCCAGATATACAGTGTACAAAGCCGTAGAAACGTTTTTTATATCGATAAAATTCAACAATAACAACAAAAAGTTTGAAAAATGATGTCATAATATTCACTGTAGAAATATTTAAACAAAAAGCTGCAATAATAACAACAAAACTTCACTCTATGATTCTTGTGCAAAATAAATTGAGCGAACAAAAACAAAAATCACACACACAGACAGACCCCCCCCCAAGAATCAAGAATCTCATTCATGCAAAAGTTATGCGTTTGTTTGTTGTTGTTTTTAAAGCTGAACTTCAAACAAGAACAAATCCAAGCAAACGATCACTCTTTGCAACTGAAAGTGTGGTTTTCTTTTATAACAATTTGATGAAAACCATATCTTTTGGACTATAAGGCAATACATTTTTGTTTGTGGCTCAAGCCACAAACCTATAACTCACTTTGTCGGTCGGTCAGTCTGTCGGTCTGTCGTTCCAAAATTGTTGCACATTTTGACAAAATTGTCGCACTTCAAATCAAGGCTACACTTCTGGCCGCTCTTTAAAATTAAGTATTTTAAAAGCGTACAAAATAATAAACATATGAAATACAGACACTACAACAGACACGAGTATGCAGTGCTTCTTTCGATGAGTATAAGTAGGATACATAGTTTTAAATGTTTTCCAAAAGATAAAAAAAGTTACGAAATGGTGCAGAGATTTACAGATTACAGATTCTGGTTTACAGATTAAAATTATTGAAAATCCAGGGGAGGTAACTCATGATTGGAGTGGTAAAAATAGACCGCGTGCCACAAACTATTGCGATTTCGCGCTTGTTTACCCTAGATGGAGACCCCTGCACTTTATAATGTGACTACTACCGGTAATATAGTAAGAAAATGTAGTAACAAAGTCTGAATGTTGTGTGAACTTTTGGGGGTGCACCTTATAATCAGGTCCGAAAAATACGGTACTAAACAAAACTCATTTTTTATGGTCTTTATTTGATGCTTTAAAAACACACACCAAAACCCCCAATTTATTTGTCTATAAATAAGAGGCCAATATGTTTGAAGAGACAAATGACTGGTAATAAATAGCAACTTGATGAAATTGATCAGTCTTTTTTTTTCCAAAATGAACCAGAATGGTCAGCGCATTGACCGTGGGCCCTCAACGGAAGAAGATAAAAGAAGAAATATATATTATATTCACTCTGAGGAAGTCCGTAAGAGTGGACGAAACTGTCAGTAACAAAAGTCATCTGTGTTTCGTGTTGTGAAAGAAGAAAAATGTATTATTATAATTTGGGATTACCAACACGATGAACACTTTCAAAGGAAGAAGAAATATATGAAGCTTTTTCATTTCTGGTCTTTAGAAATTAGGAAATACAACATTTTTAGATTTTTTTAAAAATTATGCGTTTGAAAGTAATAATTGAAACAAATACCTTGTTAGAATCACACACTGGCGCTGCCACAATCTTGCAGAAGCATGGCTAAAAAAGGAGACAGATAATATCACCCAGGAAGAGGTAGGACTGGGGAAGTAACACTGCTCTAACACTCGGTGCCTGCCACAACATTCTATCTGTGTTCTTTATTCCTTTTGAGACAGACTGTTCTGGCAGGCACCCCTCGGATTATGTCTTGCAAATGTGAACACACACACACACACAAAAAATCAAACACAAAATAAACGAATAAATAAGCAAATAAACAAACGCATCAATCAATGAATTGATGACAAATGAATAAATACATCAATAAAATTCTGGATTATTCAAAGGAATGATGGGCATCGCTTTTGAGAATTTCGCCGATTTTCATTGCAATCAGTTCATTAGTTAAATCTGAGGTGCTTAGAACTATTTCCGAACACATTTTGTATAATACAGACACACGGATATACACACACAGTTACCATATTTTTCGGACTATATGGCGATGCTTTTTTAAAACCCAGATTGATACCCCTGCACCTTAAATATGATTGATAATGCAGTAAGAAACCATAACAACACAATCTGATTTTTGTGTAACATTTGGGGGGTGCGCATTATAATAAGGCGTGTCTTGTGTTCCGAAAATGATGGTAGTTTTTAAGGTACTCCAATTCCCAGTATGACAGACCACAACTGTAGACAATATTTTTCATTTACTAAGTACAACATAAACAGAATTAAGTAAAACAAAAAAACAACTAACAACAACAAAAAGTAAACAACTTTCATATTTGTCATGTTTGACATTGGTCTGCAGACAATGCAGACAAAAACACTCGTTTATTGTTTATTTTCAGCAACAGTAAAACAAATTAGAGTGAGAAACAAGAATGAGTAAATAGAAACACAAACAAATACAGTACTACACAATAGGGAGTGAGGGGGGGGGGGGGGGGGGGGGGGAATGTGGTGGGTGATTTAAATCATGAAAGACATATCAGTATAAACAAGGGGAAGTATACGAAATTGAACAAAGGGGGAATACTCTCTTTCTAATTAACTCCCCTCCACCAAAGTTGATTACGATACCAATCATCTAGCAATGCGTGGGTCAGAACCAAAGTGAGACAAACAAAGCATCATTCTCAATAAAGAATGTGCCAAGTTCGCCTTTATGACCCTTCACCCACACAGTACACATCAACAATGGTGGAGAGGACAACATACAAACAAACAAGGGGAAGTATGGCAGATGCAGAGGAAAAGCATCAGCAGAATATTTGCTTTGGTTATGAGGAATTTTAAAAAAGCAGATTACATGAACCCAGCACACACACACACCCTCCTCAGTTCCACTTTATTTTTCTCCTAGAAGAACTCCCCCCTTCCTTCCAATCCCATCCGTTTCTCGTCACTTCGGACTGCATTCATACAGGTGAATTTCCCTGGGAGTATTTTGCTGAACAGTTAACGAGAATATTGTTCACTCACAACTCAGTTGTACATAGCCACAACACAGACATTTGTTTGGGTTGATTTTTTAAAAGCCTTTCTCTAAAAAAAAATAAAAATGAAACCATACAATCCTGGTCCTTTTTAATATATCACTCTCTCTCTCTTCACTCTCTAAAGAGCTAAAAGACTCAAATAGACAAGGGCCACGAATGTTTATGGGTGAAAGCTCAACAGTATTATCACCAAACAAATGTTTCAAATAAAAGGCTTAATATTGCATGTTTGTGACTCAGCACCACAAAAGGGACATTAAATCTCAGACTGACCATACTGAGAAAATGGTACGGTTGGAAACTTCAGACAATTCTCTTTATAATCATACAAGAACCATTCTTGTATCTCTTTCTGTTCCAGAGTCATGAGCATTTAAAGGTGATAGGGTGACTGTCGCACGTTTCGAGAAAACAGTCTAAAATCCAGCCAGAGCTGAAGAAAATGCATCAACTTACTCGTTTTGAAGCACTTATAAGAGTATTTAGAGACATTGATAAGAATACCCTTTATAAATATGGAAGATAAAATGTTAGAGAACACGAAAATACCCATAACTCAAAATTTAAAAAAAAAGAAGAGATTGTTGACTTCCAAGCCTTCTGTGAAAAACTAGCCTTGTGACTTCTTCTTCCAGTTAAGTGGCCACAATCAACAATTCGATTTTTATGACACTATTTCAGTCGAGGTCCGAAGTCGGAGAAACAAAAGAATAAAAAAAAATAGTAACATAAAAAGAAAAGAAAAAGAGAGAGACTTAATGTTCCTTTTGTGGTGATGGGTCACGTCTTAATTTCATTAAGGATTATCAGTTTTTGAGTTTTAAATTTGACAATACCTTCTAGCTTTCACCCAAGGGAAAGGAAACTTTTCACGTGTAGGAGCCGCCACGTGACAGAGCCCCGGCGTCCGACAACAAAGCTCGGCTTTCGTCGGCCAACGACTGGTACGATTCTTCCGCATCCTCCATCCTTCCACCGGTCCTTCTCCCCCCTGACACGCTTCGAGAGCTGGAAGACGATTGGACGCTGGGCTCGCGGGAACGGTAATCGTCGTCGTCGTCGTTGCTGGGCGTGGCCCCCCTGACAATGGCTTGCAGCTCCACCTGGAGGGGCGGGTTGCACCAGGGGAGGCAAGGCACCAGCATCAGCTGGTTGTACAGCATGGTGCCGATGACCAGCAGCATGAAGCCGTCCACTGCCACAAACAACATTCACAATGTTGTATTTTACAGACTACAAGGCAATTCCTTTTTCTTTTCTTTTTTTGCAAGACTGAGACTCCTGCACCTTATAATATGATTATCGTAATTTCCCCCCATTAAATTTTAACAAAAATTCCACCCCACCCCCCTTTTCCTTCCTCATCAGTCACAAAAATCGCATGCAACAAAAATTAAATTGGGTGGCGTGCCTCTGGCTGCGATGCGCTCTCCAGGTGGGAGCAACCGAATTTCACAGAGACGCCTCTGATTATAAAGTACCTAATACCTAACACACACATACACACAATATCCCACATAATTTATCTTTTTCTCAGTGTATCTGACAGTCGATCACACACACACACACACACACACACACACACACACACACACACACACACACACACACACACACACACACATTCAATGTTCATTTTTATTCTAAATGAAATTTTGACTTTGACACACACACACACACACAACACTAGCGCACACACTCAGTGATGCACAGAGGATGGAAAAGTGATAGGACAAACTGTCCTGAGATGAGAGAAATCAATAGGACAATGTCCTGGCTCTTGAAGAAATCAATAAGACAAAGCGTGCCAATGTTAAAAATGTAATCAGACATTTGTCCTGACAGGGACACAATAGGATATTTACAATTTTAATAGGTCAATGGCCTATGACTGGGGCCTCGGGACATCACTGCAAACACAACACACACATTCTCTCTCGCACACAAATATACTCACATTCACAACACACACAATTCTCTCTCGGGACACAAATATACTCACATTCACATGTACATATACTCACAGGTGTGCGTGCACACACACACACACACTCACACACACACATGTGACACACACTGACAGAGTGCTGTGCGCGGAAGATGCTGGAGCAGCCAACCAGCACCGTCATTACGCACCATCACACACACACATCATCATATCATATCACACACACACACACATATATACACACACACACATACACACGCATATACAAACACACACACATACACACACACACACTGGAGTTCAATAACCATTAAGACACACAAACACACAAGTCCAGACAAATGACCAGAGGATAACATATAAGACAAACAGACAGAGACACAGGTGAGGAATAACAGAGACCCTTTTCACTGCTCACCTTGTAGCAGGCCATATGACTTATCAAATTCTTCACCAAAATCCTGAGGGAAAAGAAGAACAAACATCAGCAGTCAAACTCTGGAATTCATTGCCTTTTGCTGTCAGACATAGTCAATCGTTTGCATCATTCAAAACAAACCTGAAAACCCATCTGTTCTGGAAGTCTTTCCAATACCCCCCCCCCCCCCCCCCCCCCCCCCCCCTCACGTGTGTGTGTGTGGGTGTGTGTGTGTCTGTGTCTGCGCGCGCAGTCTGTGGGTGTGTGTGTGTGTGTGTGTGTGTGCTCACGTGTGTGTGTGTGTGAGTGTGTGTGTGTGTGTGTGTGTGAGTGTGTGTGTGATGTTAAAGCCTGCACCTGTGTATGTGTTTTTGTTGTGGAAGTGTGTGTGTGTGCGTGCGCGCGTGCATGTGTGCGTGTGTACGTGTGTGTGTGTGCGTGTGTGTGCGTACGTGTGTGTGCATGCGTACGTGTGTGTGTGACTGTGTGATGTATGTCTGTATGTATGTATGTAATTTGTATGCCTATGTGCATGTATGTAATCTGTGTGCTTGTGCACGAGTGTGAGTGTGTGTGCACCCATGGCCATTCTTCTGAGCAGGTGTGTGTGTGTGTGTGTGTGTGTGTGTGTGTGTGTGTGTGTGTGTGTGTGTGTGTGTGTGTGTGTCTGTGTGTGTGTGTATGTGAGTGCATCAATGCCGATTGCAAAGCTTTGTGCTCAATAACAAGCGCTATATAAATATCCATTTATTATGATGATCTTACAGTACATAAACTATACTACAAACAACCTTTCAATCCTGACCTTTACAATGTGACCCCATGCGTGCCAAGTTCTAATATTGATAATGGTGAAGATCCAAAGAAAATGGCAATGTTAAAATTACACCACAGGCATACAAATGAACAGTCACAATACAATAGAAAAACTGTGATTTGCATATTCTGTAAAACACACATACAAAGGACACTGGATGCGAGTGTCAAATGACAAGGGTGAGTTGAAACATTAGAATGCGGTTTTACTCATTAGTCATGGCAGGACATTGCTATTTTCATATGTTATCAGTATGGTGTGCAAGTGCACCACATTTGAAGATTTCACTCAAATTTCACGTACCATCGCTGTGCATGATATTTTTATATTGCATAAACAATCAGATGTTTGGTTATGACATTACTTCATTACAAAGTTTATAAATGGTAAATTAATAAATTGTATGCATTGGACTGTAGAGGGGAAGTATTGTTTTTTAATTTTGATCTTGTTGGTTTTTTGCTCCTTTTGTTGCCTGCTTTTTGCTCCTTTTGCTATATTTGCTGTTTTCTTGTTTGTCTGTGTTGATAAAGGCGCATTCGCAGAAATATCCAGTAGTTTTGCTTTGTCTCCTGTGAATAAAATAACTTTACACTTGTCGTGTAGTTGTTGGTTTGTTGATTGTTCCAGTGATGTTGCAGTCTGTTTCAGTTTTTTTTTATAAATGGTAGGTTAAGCCCTGAAAACAGCATTTGAAAATTTAGCATTTCATTTGCATTTCTTTAGTTTTGCCCTCGAGTTTACATTAGAAAAAGAGAGAGAAAAAAACCGTCATAGAATATACAAAGATTGCATTGCTATAATCCAGATAGCATCAACCCTCAGGGCTCCCAAATGTCCCACAAAACAAGTGGTCCCAGGGACTCCTTCACTTACAGCATAGAGGGTCCTAGAGGCGGGATAGAGGGTCCCAGTGGCATTGCGAATGCTAAAAAGATTTTTTTTAATGCATCCCTGGGACCCCCTGCACATTCTTTTAGAGGGTCCTTTAGACTTTTAGTACTTCATAGACCCCCAAATGGGGGTCCCTGGGAGCCCTGACCCTTCCCTTTCTCTCCAGTTCAGTGAGACTCACCTTGTCAAAGACGTAATAGATGAAGAGGTCCACTCCCCACACAATAATGGTTCGACAGGCGTCGATCAGAGTCCTGTGGACAGCTGAAATGATAAAATACTATGACTTAGTATCATCAAACATCATTATCCTCATCATCAACAACATTATGATATAAGATTATATTAAGATTCAGAAACTCATAACTTGTTTTACTCTTTCATTAGATTACCTATGATGAGCTGTTGATGTTTGTTTTCTTTTTTTCTTCTTATGTTTGCCTTAATTTGCCCTGAGTTCATTTACATACATGCATGTTGATGGGATGAAAGAGTGAGAGAAAGCAGGAATTGTGAAATGAATGAAAAGAAGGAATATAAATTGTTGAATACCAACATTATGACATAAATCCAAGGATATTTATTTATTACGTCATCGTACCGTATTTTACGGACTACAAGGCGCACCTGATCATAAGACGCACCCTCCAAATTTGACACAAAATTCAGATTTTGTTATTATGATTTCTTACTATATTATAAAGAGCAGGGGTCTCAGGTTGGGAAAAACGTATCGCCTAATAGTAAGAAAAATATGGTAATAACAATAACAACAGTACGCTAATACAATATTCAGATCAGTTTTGATCAGTCATGGGGATCAGTATGTTCTGGGGAGCTGTCGATGGACGGACGTGGTGGCACCCTCAGGAGGACCTCACTCACGCTGTCCCCGCGACTTAAGACATTATTGTCGTCAGTAGGGAGCCAAGTAGGTGGTGTCCTTTGTATGATTAGCTCAGAACGGGCTCCACTGAACTCCACCACAGTGACTCAGCAGCAGTGCAGCGTCTCCTCTGATGGTTCCCTCCTGACGACCTAACATAGATTTTCTCCCCTTGGACGAGTGGTTTTGGATTCTAAAACTGAACAAACCAGGGTGTGAGTAGGGACTCCAGATGAGCAACACGAGAGCAACGCTACTGTATGGCCCAGAAAATGCATGGGTGAAAGTACAACATTCTCTCCATCCTGAAATGACACGTTTCAGTGCTCTCTGAATCTTCCCAATCCTGAAGTGGCGACCGCATTCAAAATAATTTTCAATGTGTGTGTGAGTGTCTGTGCACACAGGATGGGTGGGGGTGGTGTTAGAATTGCACATCTATCATCTTGTTTAAAATCTGCCATCAGTGAGTGTCTGTGTACAGGATGGGTGGGGGTGGTGTTAGAATTGCATATCTATCATCTTGTTTAAAATCTGCCATCAGTGAGTGTCTGTGTACAGGATGGGTGGGGGTGGTGTTAGAATTGCATGTCTATCATCCTGTTTCAGTCTGCCATCAGTGTGTGTCTGTGCACACAGGATGGGTGGGGGTGGTGTTAGAATTGCATGTCTATCATCCTGTTTCAGTCTGCCATCAGTGAGTGTCTGTGTACAGGATGGGTGGGGGTGGTGTTAGAATTGCATGTCTATCATCCTGTTTCAGTCTGCCATCAGTGAGTGTCTGTGCACACAGGATGGGTGGGGGTGGTGTTAGAATTGCATGTCTATCATCTTGTTTCAGTCTGCCATCAGTGAGTGTCTGTGTACAGGATGGGTGGGGGTGGTGTTAGAATTGCATGTCTATCATCTTGTTTCAGTCTGCCATCAGTGAGTGTCTGTGTACAGGATGGGTGGGGGTGGTGTTAGAATTGCATGTCTATCATCCTGTTTCAGTCTGCCATCAGTGAGTTCTGTGCACCAGGATGGGTGGGGGTGGTGTTAGAATTGCATGTCTATCATCTTGTTTTAATCTGCCATCAATTTTGCCTCAAATGTTTGATTTTATAAGACTGTGGTTCCGGATGACAAGATGACCAATCCTGAAGACTGTTTCTTCTTCTTCTTCTTCTTTGATCGATCAGTTTCCTGTCAATTATGAGCGCAGATGTGTTATGCTGCCGTTATGCGCCTAAGAAATAATAGGTTCAGCAAGTCTGACTTCGGCTGAAGGAAATCCTTTTGAAAGCGTTTCGTGAAAAAAAAGACAGGAGAATGGACCGGTAAGGCAGAAAGAAGGTAGATGACAGTTAGCAAAGGGAAAAGGCAGAGTCAAAGAGAGTGACAGATTAGAGGAAGTTACAAGCACAGAACTTCTATCAGCCTTTGAAATCCTGATTTCAGGAGCATGCCGAACTGTTTTCACCCATGAACACAGGATGATTAAAATGTACCAAAAGTTCCAACCTGTGAGGGACTTGGTGACAGCCAGGCCAAAGTAGTTGTAGAAGGCGATGGACACGAGGTAGGCCAGGCAGAAGCCCAGTAGGCGCGGGCTGTTGCCCATCTGGTACAGCGCGTCCAGGCTGTTCTCGTAGCTGCCGTTCAGCCCCGCCCCCGGGATGAAGTACATGGCCGGCAACACCACCTGTAACGCAGGTAACACAAAGGTAACACCACCTGTAACGCAGGTAACACCACCTGTAACACAGGTAACACAAAGGTAACACCACCTGTAACACCACAGGTAGAACAGGTAACACCACCTGTAACACAAAGGTAACACCACCTGTAACACAGGTAACACTGCAGGCAACACCACCTGTAACACAGGTAACACCACCTGTAACACAAAGGTAACACCACATGTAATGCAGGTAACACAAAGGTAACACCACCTGTAACGCAGGTAACACAAAGGTAACACCACCTGTAACACAAAGTAACACCACCTGTAACACAGTAACACCACCACCTGTAACACAGGTAACACAAAGGTAACACCACCTGTAACACAGATACACAAAGGTAACACCACCTGTAACACAGATAACAGAAAGGTAACACCACCTGTAACACAAAGGTAACACCACCTGTAACACAGGGTAACACCACCTGTAACACAAAGGTAACACCACCTGTAACACAGATAACACAAAGGTAACACCACCTGTAACGCAGGTAACACAAAGGTAACACCACCTGTAACACAGATAACACAAAGGTAACACCACCTGTAACACAGATGACACAAAGGTAACACCACCTGTAACACAAAGGTAACACCACCTGTAACGCAGGTAACACAAAGGTAACACCACACAAAGGTAACACCACCTGTAACACAAAGGTAACACCACCTGTAACACAAAGGTAACACCACCTGTAACACAAAGGTAACACCACCTGTAACACAGATAACAGAAAGGTAACACCACCTGTAACACAAAGGTAACACCACCTGTAACGCAGGTAACACAAAGGTAACACCACCTGTAACACAGATAACACAAAGGTAACACCACCTGTAACACAAAGGTAACACCACCTGTAACGCAGGTAACACAAAGGTAACACCACCTGTAACACAGATAACAGAAAGGTAACACCAGGTAACACAAAGGTAACACCACCTGTAACACACACAAAGGTAACACCACCTGTAACACAAAGGTAACACCACCTGTAACACAGATAACACAAAGGTAACACCACCTGTAACACAGATAACACAAAGGTAACACCACCTGTAACACAAAGGTAACACCACCTGTAACACAGGAACACCACCTGTAACACAAAGGTAACACCACCTGTAGCACACATAACACAAAGGTAACACCACCTGTAACACAAAGGTAACACCACCTGTAGCACAGATAACACAAAGGTAACACCACCTGTAACACAAAGGTAACACCACCTGTAACACAAAGGTAACACCACCTGTAACACAAAGGTAACACCACCTGTAGGTAACACCACCATGTAACACAAAGGTAACACCACCTGTATAACACAAAGGTAACACCACCTGTAACACAAAGGTAACACCACCTGTAGCACACATAACACAAAGGTAACACCACCTGTAACACAAAGGTAACACCACCTGTAGCACACATAACACAAAGGTAACACCACCTGTAACACAAAGATAACACCACCTGTAACACAAAGGTAACACCACCTGTAAAACCTGTAACACCACCTGTAACACAAAGGTAACACCACCTGTAACACAGGTAACACCACCTGTAGCACACAGACTAGCAGACTTCTTCTTTTTCTTCGTTCCCGGCCATGTCAGATGCACATAATTTAGGTGCATAATAATCAATTGCTAAGAGTAAGAGTTAAGAGTTTTGTCGTTTATTTATCTATATTGCTTGCTGATTTATTCATTTATTATTGTAAGCGCTTAGGGCTTTTTTAAGATTAGGCGCTATAAATGCTAATTATTATTATAATTATTATTAAGAGTATCAGAAGTCCAAACTGTGTAGAGCGCTACACATGATGTGTAGTGTAGCCAGGCCTGATATATTAGCATCAGGAAACTGTGTAGAGCGCTACACATGATGTGTAGTGTAGCCAGGCCTGATATATTAGCATCAGGAAAGTGTGTAGAGCGCTACACATGATGTGTAGTGTAGCCAGGCCTGATATATTAGCATCAGGAAACTGTGTAGAGCGCTACACATGATGTGTAGTGTAGCCAGGCCTGATATATTAGCATCAGGAAACTGTGTAGAGCCTACACATGATGCCCATCGTGTGTAGTGTAGCCAGGCCTGATATATTAGCATTGAAGGTGTACACATGTGTAGTGTAGCCAGGCCTCACTTTGTGTAGAGCGCTACACATGCCAGGCCTGATATATTAGCATGGAAACTGTGTAGAGCGCTACACATGTGTAGTGTAGCCAGGCCTGATATATTAGCATTAGGAAAGAGAGCGCTACACATGATGTGTAGTGTAGCCAGGCCTGATATATTAGCAGGAAACTTGAGTCTGATGTGTAGTGTCTCTAGATAGTTTCCTAGGAACGCTTTTAGTGTAGCCAGCAGCATGAAAGGTGTAGAGCGCTACACATGTGTAGTGTAGCCAGGCCTGATATATTAGCATCAGTGTGTAGATGGTAGTGTAGCCAGGCCTGATATATTAGCATCAGGAAACTGTGTAGAGCGCTACACATGCAATAGAATGTGTAGAGCGCTACACATGAAGCCAGGCCTGATATATTAGCATTTAAACTGTGTAGAGCGCTACACACTGTATTTGTAGCCAGGCCTGATTATTAGCATGGAAACTGTGTAGAGCGCTACACATGTTCCAGGCATATACCATCATGGTAGAGCGCTACACATAATGTAGTGTAGAGGCCTATGTATACATGTGTCCGGTAGCCAGGCCTGCATATTAGCATCAGGAAACAGAGCACACATCCAGGCCTGATATATTAGCGGAAACTGTGTAGAGCGCTACACATGATGTGTAGCCAGGCCTCATCAGGAGTGTAGAGCGCTACACATGATGTGTAGTGTAGCCAGGCCTGATATATTAGCATCAGGAAACTGTGTAGAGCGCTACACATTGTGTAGTGTAGCCAGGCCTGATATATTAGCATCAGGAAAGTGTGTAGAGCGCTACACATGATGTGTAGTGTAGCCAGGCCTATATATTAGCATCAGGAAACTGTGTAGAGCGCTACACATGATGTGTAGTGTAGCCAGGCCTGATATATTAGCATCAGGAAACTGTGTAGAGCGCTACACATGATGTGTAGTGTAGCCAGGCCTGATATATTAGCATCAGGAAAGTGTGTAGAGCGCTACACATGATGTGTAGTGTAGCCAGGCCTGATATATTAGCATCAGGAAACTGTGTAGAGCGGATGTGTAGTGTAGCCAGGCCTTATATTAGCATCAGGAAAGTGTGTAGAGCGCTACACATCATGTGTAGTGTAGCCAGGCCTATATATTAGCATCAGGAAAGTGTGTAGAGCGCTACACATGATGTGTAGTGTAGCCAGGCGCATCAGGAAACTGTAGGTGAAAAGCAGGGGCTTTCTTTTAACCCTCTTCTGCCTGGCCCCGTGTCTACTGTGGGGTGTGGGTGACATTGAAGGTGTCATCACTTTTGACGTCACAGCCCTGGAATGATGGTTTTTGTTTTTAGACAAGTCAGGAAAGATCTATCTCTAGACATTTGTTTTCAGATTGAGTCTAACAGGTCTCTAGATAGTTTCTAAACTTTTCTCCAGCAGTGAAAGGATAAGAAACAGTAGGATGGAAGGCACCATTACTGTTGAAGCTCTAATTATAAACAGAAATGCAAAGAATTGCAACATGAACATAATTTGTGTTTAAACTAAAAACAAAAAACACTTATTTTTCTTCTTATTCTGCTGCGTTCACAGACCATATGGGCATAATGGGAGAGGTATGTATACATGTGTCCGGTCTCCCCGCTGCATTCAGCAACTTTTCGGACTAGGACAACTTACTTACCAGCGTCATCAGAGTAAGTCCAAAAAGAGGTTTAGAGGAAGTTGCCCTCCATGCCAACGACCTGAAGACTTGTGGAGGGACGAGGTCATCCAGCTCCCCATGGAGGCCAGTCTGACACACTGAAAAAAAAAACATCGTCACAATCATCATTATCTTCATCATCCAAAGGTCTTCATTAGTCATTGACATCATTATCATCATCATCATCATCATCATTATCATTGACATTAGTGACATCATCATCATCATTGACATTATGACATCGTCATCATCATCATTCAATGTTGCCATCTCGTGAGATGGTGGGAGGCCGCTGCCAAGAGAAAATAACTGTGACCCAGCACCACAAAAGGGACATTAAGTGTCAAACTGACCATTCTAAGAAAATGATATATTTGAAAACTTCAGACAATTCTCTTTCTAATGATGCAAGAACCATTCTTGTATCTTTTTCCATTCAAACGTTATGAGTATTTAAAGTTAGTAGGGGGAGTGTCGGCCATTTCCAGAAAACACAGTCTAAAGTCTAGCCTAGCTGAAGAAAATGTATTGACCTACTCATTTTAGAACACTTATAAGACCACTTAGAGACCATACTAAAGATTGTCCTTTATAAATATGAAAGATAAGATGTTAGAGAACACGAAAAATACCCAAGCTCAACATTGACCAAAACATGATATTTGTTACTTTCCAAGCTTGTTGTGAGAAGCCCAGCGACTTAATGTCCCTTTTGTGGTGCTGGGTCACCAATTCTTGTACAGTTCTTGCCAGAGGTGCAACTCCCCAAAATGAAAAAAAAACCTGAAAGGCAGGGATCCAGGGACCCAGGGCAGAGAGAGATAACGAGACAAGACAGACAGTTCAAATAATATCTAGACAGAGACAGCTTGAGTCCGATATGATAAGCCTTGTAAAATTATTACATTGCCTTTGTAAACTTCCATGATAGAACTACCAAGTTCAAAACGCCCCAAATCACTTGTGGTCAAATTATTATTATTTTTTTTTTTTGATGAACTAAAAAAAAAAAAGAAGTTTAGTTTCTGGTAAATTAAAAATACAGACAAACCCCTATTTTTTTTTACGACCCTCTGTTAAGCGACCACCTCTCATTTGAGACCGGATTTGTTGGCACGGATGCATTTTACTATGTAAACGACCTCTCTTAAACGACTTCCTCCAAAACGCGACTTACGACCGCCATTTTGTTGGTTTTTACGACCGTTGTTGTCGTCTGCATAGACTTCGAGCAAAGGGAAACAACCACGGTCAAGGGCCTGAAAGCGGAGTCGCTTCCCTTGTTGTAGAAAAGATGGCGGAAAGCGTAGGAAAAGCACGAAAACCACTGACTTTGAAAAAGAAAACCACTGACTTTGGACGAGAGTGGAGGTGATTAACAGAAGTCGGCGAAGTGAAACTGTAATACATCGATTGCACAATCCTATGGAGTTGGAAAGACCCAAATCCAGTTTTAATATGTCATTGTATGTGTGCATGAAGAAGAGAGTATGAACTGTGCTGAACTTTTTCTTTCTACGGCTGCCAGTGAAAACCTCCGTCATACGACCCCTCCAATTTACGACCGATTTTTCCGGACATTTTGGAAGTCTTAAAATAGAGGTTTGTCTGTACATGTACTGAAATCAGTGTAAAACTGAAAGAGTAGCACCCATGTATCCACTAATGAAAAGGCTTTAGAGTGAAGACAAGACACAATGCAACACCTGTAGAGGGTGGTATCCTCTGCTCTTCAGGAACAGTTCCTCGATGATCATCTGTGAGGCACTGATCAGCTGACTGCCCAGGATCAACAGCACACCTGAATGAACAAAAACAAGAGGCAAAGCCTTCAAGGCTCACTTGCTTTTTTTATTTTCATATATATGTAAATGCCAGAGATAGATCTAAACACCAAATCGTTTACTTTCAAATAAACTCCATACCAAAAGTTTGCTGGACTCATTGGCTTGATGTTGTATATCATACTACAAACATGTCACTCTCTTTAATTGTTTTTTCCTTTTACTTTCTATCATCTACTATCTTTCTGACTTATTGGCCCATTCTCCTGACTTTTTTCAAAAAAAATCTTCCAAATACTTTCTCCTTTGAGCTCCTCCGAAATCGGAATGTGTTGGCTGTACGCAGCTGGGAGACCAGTGAAAGCTGAAGACCGGACACATACGTACCTTACCCATTATGGCTATATAGCCTGGGAACGCAGAAGAAGAAGAAGAAGAAGGTATCAACATTCCTTGCAGACTACAAACAGTCCTGAAAAAATAAAAAAAGACTGCTAAGCTATGGTTCTGTTTGTTCCATTTTATGAGCACCCCTTCCTTCACTGCCAGCCAGGTGGCTTCTCCAGTTAATTCATAATTCCACCAAGTCTAAGCAAATGAGGGTTTAGACATGATAATAATGATGATGATGAAGGTGATGATGAGTATGATGATGTTGATTACCCAGCAGTGTGTGAGAGGCGCTGGGTGCGGAAGATGCTGGAGCAGCCCACCAACACCGTCATTATATCATCATCATCATCACATCATTATCATCATTATCATCATCATCATCATCACCATCATCATCATCATCATCACCATCATCATCACCACCATCACCCCCACCATCATCATCACCATCATTATCATCATCCTTACCCAGCAGTGTGTGAGAGGCGCTGACAGAGTGCTGTGCGCGGAAGATGCTGGAGCAGCCCACCAGCCCCAGACCCCCCATCACCACCATCATCATCACCACTATCATCATCATCATCATCATCCTTACCCAGCAGTGTGTGAGAGGCGCTGACAGAGTGCTGTGCGCGGAAGATGCTGGAGCAGCCGACCAACACCAGACCCCCCATCACCACCATCATCCCCAGCCAGTGCACCGGGTACAGCTTCCGCTTCAGGAACACTTTCTGCACAGCACAGTACAGCGTGGAAGGTGAAATAGATCGCATCATGTCATGATGTACAGCTTCCGCTTCAGGAACACTTTCTGCACAGCACAGTACAGCGTGGAAGGTGAAATAGATCGCATCATGTCATGATGTACAGCTTCCGCTTCAGGAACACTTTCTGCACAGCACAGTACAGCGTGGAAGGTGAAATAGATCGCATCATGTCATGATGTACAGCTTCCGCTTCAGGAACACTTTCTGCACAGCACAGTACAGCGTGGAAGGT
>CM065684.1:60910853-60995853 GCA_017654935.2 Phymorhynchus buccinoides
AATGCATTTTCCCCCCACGTTTTCTGATGAAAGGGCTATGATGCGATAATCATGTATTTGTCAGTGCATTCATGCGCAAGTGCGTGTGAATCACGGGGTTCAAACCCCAAGGCTGTATCTCAATAACTGCTACGTGGGGTCACTTTAAATTTAGTGTGTTTTTGTGGTGGGATGGGTTCCTGGGTTATATATCCAGGGCGTTTTGAGCCTAAACTGTGATGTCCTTAGTGGTGGATCACCCTGGGCAGGGTCCTGGTGTTTGTGGTGGGATAGGTTCCTGGGTTATATCCAAGGCGTGTTGAGGCTAAACTGTGATCTCCTTAGTGGTGGATCACCCTGGGCAGGGTCCTGGTTTTTGTGGTGGGATAAGTTCCTGGGTTATATCCAAGGCGTGTTGAGGCTAAACTGTGATGTCCTTAGTGGTGGATCACCCTGGGCAGGGTCCTGGTTTTTGTGGTGGGATAGGCTGCTGGGTTAAATCCAGGTGATCCAGGGTGATCCTGGGTGTTCATGAGGGTGATCCAGGGTGTTCATGAGGGTGATCCTGGGCCAATTGTTTTTGTCATTTTTAACATTAACAAATCAACAAGAAGTGCCAAACACAAGTGAAATGAAGACTGGAAGAGTGACAAAGAGAACTAAAATAAATGTGGTTTGGATTGAGGATTTAGACAACTTTTATACTAAAAAGTTGCTGTTTTAAGAATACTCGGAATTAGGCCCTGACTGGTGTTCTCCAGTTCCGAGTATACTCGGAATTCGTCCACACCTTCTGGAAGTTCTGTGCTTGTAACTTCCTCTAATCTGCCACTCCCTTTGACTCTGCTTTTTGTCATCTACTATCTTTCTGATTTATTGGCCCATTCTCCTGCCTTAAAAAAAAACAATCTTCCAAGCAATTTTTCTCCTTTGAGCTCTTCCAAAATCAGAATGTGTCGGCTGTACACAGCGGGGAGACCAGTGAAAATTGAAAACCAGACACATACATACCTTACCCATTATGGCCATATAACGCAGAAGCAGAAGAAGAAGAAGAAGTATGACGAAGTATTGATGCACAAAACAAGGCAGATTAGAGGGAGACTGCAGACAAAGAGATACAGCATAGAACATAAGGGAAACTCACCGATAAAATGCCGGCGAAAATGATGATGGATCCTCGTAACATCTGCCACACTGACGCATCCACATACACCAGGCCTATACCTGACACATGACGAAATAACACATTTCATTGCGTCATTTATCGCAACATTACATCAGATTGACGATAGACAATATGGTAGAGATTTTGTAACCCTATCATTAGAAAGTAAAAATGCCAGAGTTTCATGGACCTAAATGTTTTTTGTGAAGAAGATGTGCACAATCACCGATAGATAACAAAATCCTATAAAACAGTGTCATCCATTTAACTCCTTCCCTGCCCGGTCCAGTGTCTCTGTCCAGTGTCTACTACAGGAGCGTGATGCTATTGATGATGTCATAACTTGTGATGTCATAGCCCTGGAATGTTGGTGTTTGGTTTAGACAAGTCATGAAAGATGTATCTCCAGACCATTTTCTCAGACTGAGTCTAACAGGTCTCTTTTAAATTTTGTAATAAGAAAATCGATAATTTTGCTGTTTTCCACTGGCAGTGAAGGGGTTAATTGAAATCTCACTAATTCTGCACTCACTGTCAAATGTGTACCGTATTTTACTGACTATAAGGCGATACTCTTTGTGTGAAATTTGGAGTGGTGCGCCTTACAGTCTGTAAAACTAATGCCTTTGTTGAGTAAAACAAAGTTGCTGTAGTTCTTAAAGACCCAGTGCGTCATGTGTCAAAATCACGGTTTTCACGTGTTTTCTCTCTTATAGCTGGTAAGAAAGCTTATTTTGACCAAGTGTTGCTCCCATACAAATTGCCTCTTGCACAAAAACAAGACATCACTTTAAAGAGCAGCCTCGATCATATATGAAGAAAGTCTGAAAATGAGACATCACTTTAAAGAACAGCCTCGATCGTATACGCAGTAAGTCAGAATGTGGGCCACACCGACCCAGAAAAAAACAAGGGACTTAATCCAGCCGGCTCTGTGGGTCTTTAATGGGAAATAGTTTGTATTTTATACATTTCTTCTTTAATGATTTCCTTCGCAAATAAATTTATGTTCCGAAGTATCATAGGTTGCAAAAAAGAAAACAAAATGACATTGTCCCCCCCCAACCCAATTCCTTTCAGAATTAACACATCCATGCTGCAGAATAGAATAGTACGACCTGGGGGGAAAAACACGCTTCATTGCTCGGCATTTTACTGTATTTCACGGACTATAAGGTGCACCTGATTATAAGGCGCACTCCCCAGACTTTACACCAAATTCACATTTTGTTCTTATAGTTTCTTACTATGTTATTTGTCATATTCATGGTGCAGGGGTCTAAGTCTAGAAATAAAGTATCGCCTTATAGTTCGTAAAATACAGTACATGTATTGTATGATTTCATTAGTACCGTACTTTTCGGGTCATTAGGCGCTGCTGTGCATAAGGCGAATAGGTCAATTTTCAAGAAAAATCTGACAAAATCCAAGTAAAAGGCGCCCTCGTTTATACAGAAAGTCGAAGTTTGAAGCTCGTACACGTCCTGTAAACGATTACCGACCGCCATTATTGTTGTCGTAAACGAGAGTTTGCTCCCTTCCCAAATAATCGAAACTTCCGTTTTTGCGACTTCCGGTTGTAGTGTTTGGACAATTCTTCACGGAAACTGGTAGAATTATGGCATTTTAAGCTCTACAACGATGCTTTTTATATCCAATGAAGGGTTATGGCATCTGTTGGACGGTATCTCGGATGATAATAGGGATTTTGAAGCATTTAAAAGTGAGTATTCATCGCATCGGTGACTCGTTACCACTTTCGATGTTGTGACTCGCAGTAGACTGTACTGAGTACGGCAATTGTTGCCTCTCTTCTCACGATTTTGTTCACTAATAGGGCGCCCTCGTTTATTAGGCGCATAGGTCCAAATTGGAGAAAAAAATATCGCCTTATAGTCCGAAAAAGACGGTAGTTTTAAGCAATATCAGTTAGTGGAGAACAGAGTAAGAGTGTGCACTGCACAGCAGCTACTGCTACAATAAACATATTGCGTAAAGAATTCACAATCTCTCTATATCACATTCTTATTGTGTGTCGTTTTTTGTTGTCATTGTTGTTTTGTGCAATCTTTTTGTTTTTCTCGTATGTAGATGTTGTAGTTGATGTGATGCTGCTCTTAGAAACATTGTTCGATGTTGAGCTTAAAAAAAAAAAAGACTTCACAATCTTACAAATCTTGTAGTCCATAAAACAGACAATTTCACATTACGCTCTTTGCATGATTTTGTTGATTTAGTGTAGGAAAATATTTGGGTGAAGGAAGCCTTAAAAAACAACCACCATATTTTACAGACTAAAAGGCGATACTTTTCCCCAGACTGAGACCCCTGCGCCTTATAATGTGACTACAACTAAAAAAATCTTAATTTTGTGTAAAATTTATGTGTGTGTGTGTGAGGAGGGGGGGGGGTGTGTGTGTGCGCACCTTATAATCAGGTGCGCTAAGTTATAGTCAGTGCTATACGGTACTGTACAGCAATGAAAAATTAAGAGCATAAACATAAAGAAATCTACGTATTCCTGATGTTGGAAGGATAGAGCTAACAATGAAAAAGGGATAAATGAAGGAGGGGGAGGGTTGCTTTTAACATATTTTTCGGACCACAATACGCAAAATTCAGGTTTTCTTATTACATTTTCTTACTATTTTAGTAGTCATATTATAAGGCGAGGGGTCTCAAAAAAAAAAAGTATTGTCTGAAAAATAAGGTAAAAGGAATCCTACCTGCCACTGATGTCCCCAGAAGATCACAGATTGTGGGCACCAGAAAGATCCACTGGAACACCCTGAAATCAGCAGTAAACAGTACAGTATTTTTCGGATCATTAGGCGCTGCTGTGCTGTGTATAAGGCGAATAAGGCAATTTTCAAGGCAATTTTCAAGAGCCAAGTGTCCCAAAAATGTGTACTGAAACAAGGCGCCCTCGTTTTTTGGCACGCTTGCAAAAGAAAGTCAAAACGGGGCGATGAAGCCTGTACATTTGCCTGTTTGGCAAACGCTTAAATGACCCGCCGGACTCTCGGCGCCCGTATCTCCGGCACTGCTGTCATTCAAATTTGGCAGTTGGATCCCGGGGACTTTCAAAACCAGAATCAATTTCACACTTCGCTGTTTTTGCCGAATCGCTTCCTGTTGTTGTGTTTGCTATGGCTCAGGCAAAGCTTCGCGAAAACTGAAGAGAATCGGGATGGCATTTTCAGCAGCTCCACAAACGATGCTTTTTAACATCCAATTTGCTGTACTCAGTTTACCAGACGGTATCTCTAGGACCATTAATAGGAGCATTCTGAAGCATTTTAACGGGAAACGGGGCCTTATTCGTCGTTTCGGCGACTCGTTACAACTTTCGATGTACTGACTCACAGTAGAAGAACTGTACTGAAGAAGATGGCAATCGAGAGCCTCTATTCTCACCCGGCGATTTTGTTCAGCGTTATAGGGCGCCCTCGTTTATTAGGCGTTGCGCTAGTATTGCATAGGTCCCTCGTTTATTGGAGAAAAAAAAGTCAAACTTTGCCTTATAAACCGAAAATTATGGTACATTGTGGGATAAAGGTCCACTGGAACAGCCTGAAATCAGCAGTAAACAAGTGCATTGTGGGATAAAGGTCCACTGGAACAGCCTGAAATCAGCAGTAAACAAGTGCATTGTGGGATAAAGGTCCACTGGAACAGCCTGAAATCAGCAGTAAACAAGTGCATTGTGGGATAAAGGTCCACTGGAACAGCCTGAAATCAGCAGTAAACAAGTGCATTGTGGGATAAAGGTCCACTGGAACAGCCTGAAATCAGCAGTAAACAAGTGCATTGTGGGATAAAGGTCCACTGGAACAGCCTGAAATCAGCAGTAAACAAGTGCATTGTGGGATAAAGGTTCACTGGAACAGCCTGAAATCAGCAGTAAACAAGTGCATTGTGGGATAAAGATCCACTGGAACAGCCTGAAATCAGCAGTAAACAAGTGCATTGTGGGATAAAGGTCCACTGGAACAGCCTGAAATCAGCAGTAAACAAGTGCATTGTGGGATAAAGGTCCACTGGAACAGCCTGAAATCAGCAGTATGTGTGTGTGTGTGTGTGTGAGTGTGAGTGTGTGTGTGTATATGTGTGTCTGTCTCTGTGTGTGCATTTGTGTATATGCTGCAGGTATCTCTCTGCCTGTATGTACACCTGCACGTATTGCATGCATGTGTAAACACATTCACCTAAGCATCTGCTTGGGTACATGATGTGGACATTCATGCGTTCCATGAAGACAAACCACGCCAACGTAGGATGCATCAGCAAGATTCAAGTAACCATAACATAACCATGGGTGCAACTACACAAAATGAAAGAACCCGAAAGGTCAGAGTCCAGGGGTAATTCCTCTCTGCAGCTGAAGCAAAAATTGATTTATGAAAGTATTTTATTTGCTTTTCCCATAATTTATACAAATGCTTATTTCAAAGTATTTGAAAAATACAGTAGACACACAAAGATCTTGTTTGACAAATGTTAAAAATAGGAACTTCCTGTTCCGGTAAAATTCATAAACAGGAAATCCTTGTAAAAAGTTGCACTCATGCAATGCATAGCGTAGATGACATTTTTGGCCTATTATGGCTTAAAGACCCACCATGTCATGTGCTAAAATCATGGTTTTCACGTGTTTTCCCTCTTATAGCTGGTAAGAAATCTTAAGAAATCTTCCAAGCATAAGAGGGAATGTGACACATGACGTGGGGGGTCTTTAAGTCGAAGTTGAACTTTAGATGTGATTGAGGCATCAATTGATGCCTGTTCGCCAGTCAAAAAGTGAAAGTGTGCAGCATAAGCCTTATTTTCTACTGAGCAATTTGTTTTAATCCGTGTGCCAGGTGACCGGCCCAGCCTACCTGGGGTGTTCAGGTGGGGCCTCTGGCTCCCGTCCCAACTGAGCAGCCCATTTCATCTGCAACAGACATACAGACAGCTGTATCAGAGCCGTCGTCTAGCGATAATTAGTCTTAATTCAAATGGATTTTATCATTGGTTGAAATTAGCCTTAAGGTTAGCCCAGTCGTAGAGTGAGAGTGAGAGCTATACCTTAAAGGTGATCCCTGACGGATGAGTTTTTGCAAGAAACATGTTGAGATCACCAGAAAGACAGCCTTGTCAGGGATCAGAACACTCACTTTGCTCTGGTTTCCTGGAAATCAAACCGTCAAAATGGCGATTCCTCCTTGGTGGAGATGCTGGAGAGAGAAGCCATTTTGGATGGGGTGGGTGGGGGTCACTCAAATTGTGGTTGAAGCGTTTTATTTTTTTGTAGTGCAGTAAAAAATAAAATAAAAAAGGAGCTATTCCCTTTGTTGTGAGCGAAACTCCTTTAGATAAATTGTATAAAAAAATTTGTTAAATAAAAAGGCTTGTATTGCCAAAAGTTTCTGCAAACGATTTGGTCTAAAAGCAGGCAGCCATTAGAAAAGAAACGGCACATGCCTTCTCTTTAAGCTTTAGGTGAAAGAATTTTACTTCCAGCACCTCCGCCAAGGAGGAATCGCTGATTTGATGGTTTGATTTCCAGAGCAAAGTGAGTGTTGCGATCTCTCTAAAGGGTGTTTTGCAGGTGGTCTCGACGTGTTTCTTGCAAAAACTCATCCATCAGGGTGCCCCTTTCAAGCCAGCCCAGGACTATAAAACATGGACTTCACACAAGCCGAAACGCACGGCCCGGAGAGACGCTGGTTGCTTCTCTCTCTTTCTTCCACTAGCATCTGAGACCCCATGGATGGAAATCTGTTTAACGTCATCCGGTCTGGAACAGACACATATGGGACACAAGTAGATATAAAGATGGGGGGAACAATCCTGGAGGCAATGCCTGGAGGCAGTGAAACACCAGGAAAGTCCCAGTTTAAAAAAAAAATCAATATGAGATACATAATTATATTTCTGAGACCTGATCCCAAGATTCAGGCCTTTGATACCCCTGTTATGCTTTTAATTGATTTTCTACAGCAATGGAAAATCAGTGCACATTTTCAGTGTCTTTTGTGAACTTGCGACTACAACTCTCAAACTGGGAAACATCTGTACTGGCTCCTAGTGCTGCAGCCTCGGGGATTAGCTGGCCTTTGGGGACCTTCACCGATGCCAACTGCTTGGAATCCTCATGGCTTAGACAGCAAAGGGGGTGGCATTTCCATAATAAACATGATCCACAACACCATATTTTTTTTACCATAAGGCGCACCCTCCAAATTTGACACACAATTCACATTTTGTTATTCTATTTTCTTACTATATTATCAGTCACATTACAACATAAGGCGCAGGGTCTCAGTTTGGGGGGAAAATGTGTCGCCTTATAGTAAGAAACCAAAAGGTAACCGGAGTCACACATAACTGACTAGCATACACACACACACACACATACACACATGCATGCACACACACACCACACACAAAATGTATGCATGCACTGATACAGGATCTGCCATACTTGCTCTAAGAAGTGCCAAAGCAAATTAAATGTGTTTTGAAGAATTTGAGCAGTCCTGTCAAGCAACAAAAATGCATGGATCTCTACATGTATGGCAACACAAATGGAAATCAAATGGAATGCTCTGTGGGTGATATCAAACCCTTCCTCGTTCCTTCAAAAAATATGCTTTTCTAAATTTCAGAATAGAACTTTCAATCCCTTCACCGCCAGAGGAAAACTGAGAAATTATCGATTTTCTTATTACAAAATTGAAAAGATAAAGTGTAAGGCCTGGTACATCCGGATTTAAATAATAAATAATCAAGAAGCAAAAAAATAATCAATAAGTAAAAGAAAGAAGGAAACAAATATACGGATTAGGGTAAATATGGACACGTGTGTATATTTTTTCCCCTTCTTTCTTTTACTTATTTACGGATGCGCATGGGTTTCCGCACGGAACATCCGTGTGTATGTGTACACGGCCTTAAACTCAATCTGAGGAAATGGTCTGGAGACATATCTTTTCTGACCTGCTTAAACCCAAAACCATCAATCCAGGACAACGACATCAAAAGTTACGACATCATCAGTTACATGTATCACACATCCGGTAGTAGACACGGACTGGGCAGGGAAGGGGTTAAAGGCCCACCACATCACGTGTCAAAATCACGGTTTTCCCTCTTATAGCTGGTACGAAATCTTAAGAAATCTTCCTAGCATAAGAGGGAATGTGACATGTGATGTAGGGGGTCTTTAAAAAACAAACATAATCCTAATCGCAGACAAACCTAAACCTACCTCCACTTTCTATCCAAACCCTACCCCACCAGACCCCATCTCCAAAGTCCAACTACCAACCTCTTTGATAAACTGTTTCCTTTCCCTGCGCCGCGCCAGAAACAGACCAAACAGACAGGAACACTCCCCTGTAAACAGACAATGCAATGCACATGCTACAGTTGATAAACACACAGTAATGGATTAGTCTTGGAAACAAAGAAACGCTGACTTCATTGCCTATCTATAGTGTAACTAACAAAAATATACACCTCTGACTCAAAATTCTTGTGCTTCATATTCTGTCATACTGCAGTTCTGTTCTACGTCTAGAGTTGCAGAAGATAAAATCATTGGTCGGATTGAAACGATTCATCCGTTTGTATTCTTTAACCCTCTCACGGCTGCATACGCCAGATCTGACCGATTTGTTCTTTACCATTGGCTCCCGTAGCGCCGATTGCGCCCGCTGAACGCCCGGTCTAGTAGTTTCACTTTCACTTTTGCCCTACCCACAATGCAATATACTAAGTTAGTTATTCCTGTTCCTGACTCTCAGTGGTCCGTTTTTGGTTCTTACAGCAAGGGAAAGCACCCACTAGTCTATTTGAACGGATTTTTCGAAGTGACCCGAAATTGGTTTTCTTCTTTCCACGTCACATGTGCAGTATTGACTCGGCGCGATGCTTGGAGCGCCATTACGGATTTTTTGTATTCCAATTCATGGTTTGTTGTGTGACAGTGTGTTAGCTTTGGAATGAAAATATCATCATTGCTATTCAAGAAATTAAATGTGAGTTAGACTTTATTCTGGGTGATTTTTTTAAATAAAAGATTTGGTGTGATGTTCGGAGTTACTTCCCATCACTTGGTATTCAATATAGATTATCGGTTCGATTGATCAGAGTGAGAGGGCTAAAACTTTTTCACGTTTGCTACAAATGCTTGCAAAGTTCTCCAATTGAATTTCAAAAGGCTATATTCTAAATTACTATACTGTGCATGTTTGTGTGTGCACTTACACACATGTGTGCATGCATGCCTGCTTGCTTGTAGTTTGCATGCATGCATGCAATGATACATGAGTACCATCGGAAAATAGTGACCTCCGTAGAATGGTGTGACCAAGGTCAATAGTCTCCCGGATCAGTCTTCCATAGTATTTTGTCCATAGAAATACTTGTGTTCTATATAACTGTAGAAAACTGAGCCGGGTCTATTTTCTCCTGAGACTATTGATACGACCATGGTCTAAATTTTGCACATACATGTAACACCTGCTTTATGTATGTATGTGCACGTGTATGTGTTTAACCCTTTCACCGCCAGCCATATTTCAGCCAAAAATGCCATTAAATTTACCTGGGTAGAGAACAAAAATCCATCTGCAGTATTGGGGATTCTTCTGTGACATATATAAAATAAGGTCTATCTTTACTTCCCAAAACAAATACAATAAGGTCTTATGATAATAGACCCCAATTTGATGCCTTTCAGTGACATAGGTGTTAAATCACTGTGGTGCTAAAATGCGACGTTGGCGGTGAAAGGTTTCGCTTGCTTGAAACTTGAGAATCTGGTAAGCAAATTAAGAAAATTCCAGGACTTTTCCAGGAGCTTTAGGGCCTGTGCTGTTTTTCCAGCACTTTTCAAGCCCTGGAAAAGACCTTGCTAGTTTTCCAGGACTGTTCAAGTTTTCAAGGACTTGTGGGAACCCTGGTTACACTAACAGTAACACAATGTAGTTTTATTATTTATTAAATATCACTAGTTCTGTTCACCTATGAACATGATCCAGGTCTGGAACCAGGGGTGATCAAAGCTGTGCACCGTCGCCGTGTTGTTGGCTGTGGAGTTGGGATAGCCCTTCACACTGCACACACACACATGAATGCATGCACACACACAAACATATACACATACATATACAAACATGCACACATACACACACACACACACATGCACATACACATACACAGTAACACACACATACTCTCTCTCACACACACACTAACTTACACACATACATATAACAAGCACACACACACACACACACACACACATGCATATACACACACATACTCTCCTTCACACACACACACTAACATACACACATGCACACACAAACATACATACATACATACATACATATCGTCGCTGTCCGACGCTAACCGTGTATCTACAAAATTTGACAAAAATAGATTTTTTACTGAAACTCCTTCCAGTGACCTCACGCAGGTCTTCTATAAATATCTTGTCTGCGACCAATGAAAATGCTCAAATTTGTCACATGATACCATGGAAATAATCGTGTATGTGGCGGGTTGTTGCTGGTTTTGACGCGATAAGCGTGTAACTGGTCACGCTAATCGTGCAACTGCCGGCAGCTGTCGTATCTTCCATTGTGAGAACAATGCACTAACTTTGTGACTAACCGTGTAACTGAATTATCATGAAAATTTTGGGTGTTAATGCAACTTTTATTGTGTCACATGTTTACTCATCGGTAAAGAAGAAGGGTCAAATGTATATCAAATGGGGATTGACTTTGTAGCAGGCGACAATATGTTTTTTGATGCTCCTGTAAAATCACTGACTGTGTAAATACACGGTTAGCGTCGGACAGCAACGATATATGTATATACAAACATGCACACGCACACACACACACACATGCACATACTCTCTCTCTCTCTCTCTCTCTCTCACACACACTCTCTCTCACACACACACACTCACTTACACACACGTTTATAAACACAAATATACATAAACACATGATTTATGGCGAGTTATGCACACAGAAGCATATATATATATGCACATATACCAGTAGTGCCCCCCCCCCCCCCCCCACACACACACACACACACACTCACACAAACACACACTCCCTCTCTCTCTCACTCTCTCTCTCACACACACACTGAGTGGCACACACACACACACACACTGAGTGGCACACACACACACAATGAGTGGCACACACACACACACACTGAGTGGCACACACACACACACACACACACACACACACACATACACACACTGAGTGGCACACACACACACACACACACTGAGTGGCACACACACACACACACACACACACTGAGTGGCACACACACACACACACACACTGAGTGGCACACACACACACACACACACACTGAGTGGCACACACACACACACACACACTGAGTGGCACACACACACACAATGAGTGGCACACACACACACACACACACTGAGTGGCACACACACACACACACACACACACACACACACTGAGTGGCACACACACACACACACACACTGAGTGGCACACACACACACACACACTGAGTGGCACACACACACACACACACACTGAGTGGCACACACACACACACACAATGAGTGGCACACACACACACACACACTGAGTGGCACACACACACACACACACACACTGAGTGGCACACACACACACACACACTGAGTGGCACACACACACACACACACTGAGTGGCACACACACACACACACACACACACTGAGTGGCACACACACACACACACACACACTGAGTGGCACACACACACACACACACACACACTGAGTGGCACACACACACACACACACACTGAGTGGCACACACACACACACACACACACTGAGTGGCACACACACACACACACACACACACACACACACACACACTGAGTGGCACACACACACACACACACACACACACACACACACACACACACTGAGTGGTGGCACACACACACACACACACACACACACACACACACTGAGTGGCACACACACACACACACACACACACACACACACACACACACTGAGTGGCACACACACACACACACACACACACACACTGAGTGGCACACACACACACACACACACACATACACAGATGAAAACACACACTGACGCAGTCATGTGTCACACACAAATCTTAAGAAATCTTTAAAACCAAGACCCTTTACCAAAAATACTTCTTCCTGAACTGAGTTCTTGCTTTTCTTTCATAATACTTTTATTCTTTTATCATTATTATTATTATTATTATGATACAACCACCATCATCCTTCATGCGGGGCAAAAGACAACATTCCATTATGGACGATACAGTCCTTTTGATTTGACTTTTGGGGACGGTTGGTTCTGTAGTGGTAAAAACTGGGACATGTATTTCAATCTACTAGTACTACTTCTCTTCGGGACCCTCAATCACTCAGTTGATCATTCTGGCACCCTCAGGGGAAAAAAAAAGGTGGGTTGGTTCCATTTGACTAAGGACATTTAGGTCAAGAGCTGCATGGATGGAGATGGATTCAAGTTGTAGTGACCCAGCCAGCTTGCACCCGTTCAGTGGGGTTGAGTGAGGTGCTGCGTCCGGGAGCAGGATGTAGAGGGGTAGAGGGATGGGAGGGGGAGGCTGGTGGGTTATTGCTGATCTACCTCAGTACCTGCAACCGCTGGAGCGTGGAGAGCCTGGTCCTCTGCCTAGCAACTGACATCACGACTGCACTAGGGTACAGTGCATATGGTTTGGGGATATAGGGACTTTGGTTGTTTTGGGAAATGAGATAAGTGTAAGTGTGTCAATACTGAAAATAGGATTTTGACTTGAGAAACTGAGGTCACTGACTCACTCAACTGATACTCATACTGCCTATCTCTGTTCCTGTGCCCTTATTTGCATTTGTGGTCCCTCACCCACCCCCTCCCAGCCATCAAAATTCAGTTACAAACACACAACTTACTTGCAATCATTCTGAGCTTTTTTACTGAGAGTATTGATGCTGCCTGTCACCAGCATTCCAACCATTAGCACTACTTGCATGCAGCTCAGCGCCATTTTGTATGGAAATGATCATGTGACTAGGTTTTGGATCACATGACCTACAGCTCTAAGCGACACAACTCTCTGGAGCCAGAGGGGAGTTGTTTATCTTGGATGCCCATTAACTTTCGACTTCTTCACAGCTGTTACAGTGTTAGAATGATCAAGACTTACTCCTAAACCACGATGAGGCCTGGTGGACTGTCCATGGGCAGAAAGCACCTCAAATTTATCAAGGTCAGTCACAGTTATTGAGTTAACCTGCTTTTAAATGAGATTTAAGCTAAACTAGCCTAAAGTTTGTTTATATCCTCAAGTAAAACCGAAAGGCCAAAGAGGACGTTAAACATTATTTCCTAGCCTAAAGTGAGTTTTTGAACAGATTTTTTTCAAAAAACTAAAAAGGGCAAAGCGTCGGTAGTGTGTAAAGTATTTGAAAGGTTTTGTTTGTGATGTCTTACGTTGTCATTTAACAGATACTAATCTTCTCTCTAAAGACCAATTTGGTTTTTGTAAAGGTCGGTCATGTCACGTGTGACTCAACTATCGTAGTATTTATGACTGGATGTTCTATTTGGTAAACCCACTGATGCTGTATACCTTGATATGAGAAAGGCCTTTGATACGGTGCAACACAAAATATTAATAAATAAACACTAAAACAGTATGTTAATGTTAATGGTTCTGTATCACCTAAAATACCAAAACTAGTGGTGTCCCCCAGGGGAGTGTATTGGGTGCGATCCTTTTTATAATTATATACTATATATCTGACACTAGATAAACCCGTGCTCCGCATGGCAGCATGAAGCATCTGTGTTCATAATTGATAGGAACCTGTCTGAGCGATCGAAGAAGAAAAAGAAGAAGAAGAAGAAGAACTGGTTAGATGTAAATAATGAAGAAAAGATACCAAAATATATGTGGTGGTGCCCCCTCGCTTCTTCTTCCTGTTGGGGATGTTTTGTCCTGCCCCACGCCCAAAGTCTTCATTTACTGATTTAGACTGCAACTGGCGCACAGGATGCCAGGAGGGGTACAGCCTAAAGTCTTTTTTAATCAAATATTTTATATCCAAAGTAAACTTTTTACTATATATAAGAGTAGTTCTGTACGAGCCATGGCTCCTAAAAGTCTAAATTAAAAATAAAAACAAATAAACTTGACCTTTACTCAAGATAAATACATCTATTTAAAAAATATATAAAAACTAAAATTGATAGAAACTTCATATTTCTTTTCCCCTTTCCCCCTCTTCCTAAAAACCACAAGTAAAAAGTAATGTCCCATATATGGCCTCGGCCAGGAGGACGTAAAGCTAAATTCGCACAGGATGCATGCTATGTGAGTTCGTGTCATCCATCCCACCGGCACAACATGGCCTACTCCTACCACCCACTCCCCTCTCCTTTAAAAAAGATGATGACCCCCCCCCCCCCCCCCCCAAAAAAAAAAAAAAATGTGGCGAGGGGCCGACTCGAACCCGCGACCACGGACGTGTGTAGAGGTGCGTGCCGCGACCTACTGATTTGCGGACGCGCTGCTTTACCTATTGAGCTATCAAGGCTTCTTAGACAGTCGATGTAAAAAAATTATTATAAGAGGAAGAAGGGAAAGCAGTCAAGTCAGACACCTGACCCAGCTTCATGAAAGCAATTGCAAGCCTCGCACAGAACAGACTTAGGTTTTGTCACTTTGAGAAAAGTAGGTGCCTAAATGTTGTGAAAACACACACACACACACACACACACACACACACACACACACACACACACACACACACACACACACACACACACTGTAGTAGACAGCACACACTTAATCATTGCTTGCTCGGTTTCCTGTCAATTCATGAGCGCAGATCTATGCGTTGTTCTCCATTATGCACCTTTCAAAACAAATATGGTTAGACCAAACACCAAACTTCCAGAACGTAGAGGAACTATTTGTTAAAAAGCCCTACTCGCCTCCCTCTTCTCCTTCCTAGCCACCCCTCCCCCTCCCCCTCTCCCTTCTTCTAACCAAAGCAACCATAGAAGTTTCTAGGTGCAGTGAGTTAGGCCTAGCCTCGGCTTTTTGTTATCACACGCAGTCTAAAAATGAACCGTTTTTAGCAGACGACACATTCTGCTACTCAGGCTATTGCAGCATCGTGTTTTCCCCCCCTCGGTTTGTACGAAGGGGCCCGATTAAGGATTAATCCACTATTGTTTTTGAAAACATTTTGGCAGTTTGAGTGTTTTTACCTGGTGATTGTTGCTGGGGGCTTCCGACATAAAGGTCATACAGGGATCACGGCTGTTCCCTCAAGCACAAAAAATCTAAGTTTCGCGTAAAGGATATGACGTCACGGCTATTCCACTGTCACGGCTATTCTGTGAAACTATCTTTCTTGAAAATCACTCCCTCCGTTAAGCAAATTTTATGTGAAATCCCGGCTTTAAACGACGACTTGGCGAATTTCACTTGGAAGAACTGTTAAGCACCTACACGTGTCCCTATATTTCACAGTTGAAGGCAAAAATTGCCGCGACTTAGGACAAAATATAGATTAAAAATTCTTATCGGCATGCGTATTATAATATAGATGCCTGACCTAGTTGACTAAAATAAAAATGTTTGCAGATGATACCAAAGCATATTCAACATAGAGTCAACTCAAGACAGACAATTTACAATCATGCATCCACAAATTAGTTTATTGGACAGACACAGGTCTGGCTTTTCAAATTTAACGCAGAAAAGTGCAAAGTAATGCACTGTGGTAGAAACAGTCCCAATTATGACTACTTTATGAGTGATGGTAAGGTGCTTTGTAAACTTGAAACCACTACAGCTGAAAAAGATCTGGGAATTATCGTTGATCCAAATCTTAGTTTCGATGAACATATAAATAATATTGTTAAGAAAGCTAATCGTATGGCAGGCCTCGTAATGAGAACAATAAACTACAAAACTAAAGATATAATGGTTCCCTTATTTAAGTCTCTTAAGTTATTTGTTCTGTTTTAGAATATGGTAACTCTGTTTGGAGTCCTTATCTTAGAAAACATATAAATTTGATTGAAGGTGTGCAAAGAAGGTTTACAAAATGTATAATTGGTACCCATGACCTTAATTATGAAGAATGCCTAAAATGGCTAAATCTACCAAGATTGGAATATAGAAGGGTGCGAGGAGACATGATAGAGGTTTATAAAATGTTGCATGGTTTGTATGATTCCTCAACTACTGCACCTCTTTTCCACTTATCTAGTCATAATACTACTCGGGGTCACAATTTTAAACTAACCAAAACACTAACCAACACTAGACAGTTTCATTCATTCTTTACTAATTGAATAATAAATTTATGGAACAATTTATCATTTGATACTGTCAATGCACCTTCAGTAAATGCATTTAAAATCGTATTGACAAAGAATTATCAAAACATACTTTTTCTACCAATTTGGATGCATATGAAAAACAAAGCTAAGTGTTAGTATACACTCATGCTAAAATAAATCCACGGGCAAATAAAATATTTAAAAAAAAAATGATATCTGATGCAAAAATCACCACTAATGAGGGCAAAAGACTTATAGCCTATATAATAATAATAGTAATAGTACATTTATATAGCGCTTTACCTCAGATGAGCCCAAAGCGCTTTACAATCAATTATTTATTCATCCCCCATTCAGTAAGCCACAGTAACCGAGCCGCACGGACTGACCACATGCACCAACACACATACACAAACACCCTCACACACAACGTACGCATGCAGACAGACACACACGCACACGCACACACACACACACACACACACACACACACACACACACACATGCATGCACACACAACCCACAAAACCAAAACACACACAAGCACACATGTATGCACACATGTATGCACACATGCATGCTCACACACACACAACACACACACACCACAAAGCACAGCACAAATCTCTTATTCAATCTTCCCTCACGTGCACACAACGATAGACAACTGATCAAATATTTAGGGTGCAGCAGGAAAAAGATGGGTTTTAAGAGAGGTTTTGAATGAGGAGACTGAGTTGGAGTGTCGGAGAGGAGAAGGCAGAGAATTCCAAAGAGATGGTGCTTGACAGGAAAAAGAACGTTGGCAAGCAGATTTGAGACGGATGGAGGGAGGGGAGAGGAGACGAGAATCAGAAGACGAACGTAGTTGGCGAGCTGGGACATAGAGATGAAGAAGATCAGAGAGATATAAGGGAGCTTGATCATTCAGTGACTTGAAGACAAGGAGGAGAATTTTGTAGTCAATACGTGATTGAACTGGGAGCCAATGTTGAGAACGAAGAACCGGAGTGATGTGATCGTACCTAGGGTAGCGAGAAATGAGACAAGCAGCATTATTCTGGACCCGTTGGAGCTTAGAGATGAGAATTGATGGACAGCCAGCAAGAAGTGAGTTACAGTAGTCAAGGCGAGACAGAACAAAAGCACATACTAGAGTCTTCAGGGCATCTTGAGAGAGGAAACGGCAGATTGAACTAATTCTTCGAAGTTCTAGATAGCAACACTTACAAACATTGGAAACATGCTGTTTGAAAGAAAGGGTTTGGTCCAAAGTAACACCTAGATTGCGGACAGATGCTGATAGCTTGATCTCAGTGCCATCAATGTCGACAGAATCTGGGAGAACCTGAATTTTAATTGTGTGGTTAGAGGCTGCAAGAATCATCTCTGTCTTTTCAGCATTTATAGCCTTATGTGATGTGATGTGATGTGATGAGATTTATTTTTCTTTTCACAATCACCGGCACAGTCACAGTAAAACTGCTAGCTGTGTGCTTGGCTGGAGGCAGTGTTTCCTGTGGTTGAAATTATGAAAAGATCAATATGAGAACTGCAGTTTGTAGTTTGTTTTGTTCCTTCTTGTTTCCATGTTTCCTTAAAGGAGAATATAAAAAAAAAGTCCAGAATGATGCAAAAGCGATTTGGATTTATAATAAACTGAGTTTACTGGAACTCACAAATCACAGTACACTGATTCCCCTCATTCTAGCTCCTTTCAGTTTTCCACAGAGAGCTATTTGTTTCAAGTTATTTCTTTTAACAGAGGCAAATATTCTTATCATTGATTTTGGTTAGGGATAGGAAAAGACCTTACAAGTGGTATGTCACCATAAAACAATGTAAGCCTAATGGATAAAACACTTTAAATTGGTTTATGATAATAATGAGGAAAATTTATATAGCGCCCATCCTACTAAGTAGGCTACAGGGCGCTTTACACAGAATTGAAATGGAATAAAAACATGAAACAAAAATCCAATAACATGAGCAGACAAAACAATACCGGTCAGACTTCGTTTGGCCGGTAAAAATGCACATAACAATCAGCAACAACAACTGCTGTGAATACTATTACTACTACTAATACTACTACTACCATTACTACCACCACTACTACTACTACTTATAATAGGCCTAATACACGTATGCATTGTCACACAATTCGCAAGCATGAAATAACAGCATATATTCACAACAACATACACACATAAACAACACACACACAACCAGCACACACACACACACACATAACAGTAACACACACACATGCACGCACACAATGCTGGTGACGAGTGTTAACAAAAGGCATGAACTGAAAAGAGCTGAGAAAAGCTGCTGTGAAATATATATAAAACTGAACGCTATCAAGCCAATAACTTATTGAATAAGTCATAATTTGCAAAAAATTAAAAAAATGCACTGTGGGGTTCACTAGAAATAGAACATCGTCTGCTTTAGGTGAAATCACGTTCACCAGAACTATAAAGCTATGATGTCCCTCAAGAATTCCTCAAGATCACTTTGCTTGTTTCAAGGCAGCGTCTGTGGGTGACATCAAACCTAGGATGCATGATATAGAAGAAATGACGTTGTGGGCGAGACACAATGGCCAGCTGATTCCGACTGGTAGATCTGCGATTTTTTGGAAATAAATGCGTGAGTGCTCAATTTATTTTGAAGAATGTGACATAAAGCTAAAAGGTAGGTAATAGCGATAGAGTTGGCAGTCTGTGCTTATCGATATTGTAAAACCATGCTGTGGCATGAAATAACAGCATATATTCACAACAACATACACACATAAACATTGGAAACGGGGGAGGGGGAGGGGTCATTGTTCAGATCCGACTTGAAGCCTTCTACCGAGGCTGATGTTAATGTTATTGTCTCTGGTGGAAGAGAGTTCCATTGCATCTGAATAGGGTGTGAGACCCCTTTAAACAACCTCCAACATCATTTTGACGGTTCTGTTGTTAGAACTGCAGGACTCCAGAAGTCAGAAAAAAGCTGATGATGTCATAGCCGCTCGGATGATCATCCTTTATGTGGTTGAGATGCAATGGGGTTAGGGGAAACGGGGGCCAGTGGAGAGGGAGGGGTGTATGGTGTGGTTGTGGGTGAGGGTTGGGGAATGGCGGGTGAGTAGGGATGTAGTTTAGGGTGTTCCTGCCAGACGCAGCATCACGTCGGGTGTCCGCTGAACGGGCCCTGACTGGCTGGGTCATATAGTTTAGGCTTTTCTTCATCTTATTTTTTTCCCTAAGGCGCTTCTTCCACAGATCCCCCTGTTTTAAATGACAAAATAGTCAAACGTGACTGTGGTCACTCAGACGGAAGGAAGGAAGGGCTGAAAGGAGATGGGAAGTGGGGAGGGGGAGGGGGCATTGTTCAGATCTGACTTGAAGCCTTCTACCGAGGCTGATGTTAATGTTATTGTCTCTGGTGGAAGAGAGTTCCATTCATGCAGTGATGTACCGAGGATTGAAAAATGATAGGAGAGTGTCCTCTGCATTGTCGCTCTGGTGGAGGTACAACCTTTCTCCTGTCAACGCTGACCATGCCATTTAGTATCTTATGCATCATGGTGAGCCTATGATGTTAAAGGGATGGGTAGGCCTTAGTACATTCTCCAACGCCAGCCGTCCTCAAATCCTTTTGGCTGAGAGAACGGAGACTTTAAAAGTATGCATTGATCATGTGCTTTCAGGTGAACAATTATGATGTGGTGATGCTGGAGTTGCATCCCTTTCTGACTTCCTCCCATGCCGGACAATTTGAGCGAAACTGGTTTCTCCCCCATCACATGCAGGTCTGTACTGGGTTAGATCCATTCTTGACAATATTTCTGCGCATGCGCCGCCAGTTTGCAGCGTGATTTTTTAACGCGGCAATATCGCTACTTGGCCTTGACTTATATATACGTCGGTGGCAAGTACTGAAGCATTATAGAAGACATATATATAATAATAATAATAATAATGGGAATTTATATAGCGCTCTTTCTCACATGAGCTCAGTGCGCTTTACATTGATAACAAGAACATTAAAGGCAAACAAATAATTAATCATTGGAAAGTAAAATAAGCACGATGCTTACACACAACGTTCTCTTACTTCCTTACTCACACACACACACACACACACACACACACACACACACACACATATATACGCCGTAAGCATTGAAACTAAGGGTTAAGTTAAAATTAAAATAATAAAAAATAACTAACATCATTGTTTTCCCCAGTGTTTGTTTTAAAAACTGAAAAAATGGCATGTATGCAATTTTGGGCCATTTCTTGGTTATGGAAAGGAACTGCTCAGAAACTATGTACAGCCTTTGCAGTTTTCTGTCATTATGAGCGCATATGCGTCATGCTGTTATTATGCGCCTAACTTAGGAAATAGGTCCAGCATGTCTGTCTTCAACGGGATAACATTTTTGTAAGAATTTGTCAAATTAAGGCAGGAGAATGGACTGGTCAGTAAGGCAGAAAGACAGTAGATGACAGCAAGCAAAGGGAAAAGGCAGGAGAATGGACTGGTCAGTAAGGCAGAAAGACTAGATGACAGCAAGCAAAGGGAAAAGGCAGGAGAATGGACTGGTCAGTAAGGCAGAAAGACAGTAGATGACAGCAAGCAAAGGGAAAAGGCAGGAGAATGGACTGGTCAGTAAGGCAGAAAGACTAGATGACAGCAAGCAAAGGGAAAAGGCAGGAGAATGGACTGGTCAGTAAGGCAGAAAGACAGTAGATGACAGCAAGCAAAGGGAAAAGGCAGGAGAATGGACTGGTCAGTAAGGCAGAAAGACAGTAGATGACAGCAAGCAAAGGGAAAAGGCAGTGTCAAAGAGAGTAACAGAGTGGAGGAAGTTACATGTAAAGCACAACATTTCCAGAAGGTGGGGAAACTATTTGTGCAAAAGTCCCCCCTTTTCCCCCCGCTGCTCTTTCAACTGGTGCATACAAGCATGCTACTATGAGCCACACAAGCTGTTGTCTCTGTCTCTTTGTTTCAGTCATTATTATTTTTTCCCCAACTCCCTCTTCCTCTTTCCTTTTATTTTACCACTATGATTACATTTGTCCATAATATATATATACATAATCATTGTATTGTGCTTGTATGAAGTGTATGTATTTTCCCCATGATGATTGATTGTGGTTGATTTTTCTCCTGTTTGTGTTTTTTATTTATTTGCCTTAATTGTTTTTCTTATTCATTCATGACGACAGGATGTAAAAAAGCTTTATCAAGCTTATTCTATTATCGTCAATAAAGATCACGCGTTGTTTTATGTCTGTGTCGTTCTGTTGTCGTTTGTGTGTGGTGTAGGCTTAGGCTTTGGATGTGTGCATGTGCCGGATGTGGATGAGAGTGAAATTGGGTCGAGTTGGTTTTTCCAGTTTGTTCATAACGTATTGATTGCACAGGAGACAGACTTCTTTTTGTCACAGTGGATTGTTGCTTTGATTGTTGGGACACCTTTTGATAATGTGATGATGTGGAAGCAGATGCAGGAAATGCACTGGCCTCATTGGGATGCTGCTAGAATAACACATTTCTGTACTGTTTTTGCAGAACATTTTCTTCTTTTCTCACACCTATCAAATGGCAGGGGATAATTCTTTTAAATTATGTTCGTTTAACTGTAACGGTTTAAGCAACTCTAGTAAGAGGAAAGATGTGTTTGATTTTCTCAGAAAGAAGGAGGCCAACATTTACTGTCTCCAAGAGACACATTTAAAAACAAACTCAGAAAATTTCATAAGGGCAAGTTGGGGCTACAATGTTTGGCTCTGTGGTTTAGATACAAATAAAAATGGGGTGGCTATATTTTTTAACAATAATTTTGAATATAAATTGATTGATGTCACCAGAGATCCCCATGGTTGTTACATAATAATGAATGTGGAATTTTTGAACAAACAAATTACCTTGGTGAATTTATATGGGCCCAGTAATTGTGACAGACCTGAATTTGTCCATAATGTCTGCGAACATATTGAGCGCATTGCCAATGAACATGTGATCATCACAGGGGACTGGAATTGTGCCTTGGACATGAAGATAGATGTCAGAAATTATACAAGTGTTAATAATCGTCCAAGGACAAGGAAAAGGATTAATGACATGATGACAAAATTAAATCTTTTTGATGTTTTTAGGGAAATGTACCCAGAAAAAAGAGTATATACTTGGCGCAAATTTAACTCCTTTAAACAAGGAAGACTTGACTATTTTCTAATTAACGAAGAATTATTGGCGGAAACAAATGATATTCTTACTAACCCAGGTTACAGATCAGATCATTCTTTAGTTACTATGCTTCTAAAAAAAGAACAGTTTAAACGTGACAGACCTTTTTGGAAGTTTAACAACAGTTTACTTAAGGATAAGAAATATATTTTAGAAATAAAAAATGTTATTAAGGATGTAAAAAAACAATATGCATTACTACCTTACAATTTGGATAATATTGATATCATTTCTAATGAAGATATCTCTTTTCAGATTAATGAGCAACTATTTTTTGAAACTCTATTGTTGCAAATTAGGGGGAAAACTATTTCATATGCTACTTATAAGAAAAAGATGGAAACTCAACAAGAACTGGACCTTGAAAAAAGAATTCGTAATCTTGAATATAATTTGCAGGATCATGATATTCCAGTTTTAGAAGATTTAAAAATCCAGTTGCAGGAAATTAGAGATCACAGGATTCGAGGCATGGCAATGCGTTCAAAGGTTCGTTGGATTAATCAGGGTGAAAAGGTAAACAAATATTTCTGTAACCTTGAAAGCCGTAATTACCTGGATAAATCAATACCCTTTTTGGAAAAAGAAAGTGGACCAATAATTTCAGATCAAAAGAGTATTCTTAATGAAACAAAACAATATTATGAAGATTTATACAATTTTCAAGACGTAGATGATATTAACATTACTGATGAACTCCCTGATGCGCCGGTTTTAACAGAGGAAGAGAGTGAATCCATAGAGAGCTTAATAACAGTTCAGGAAGCAGCGAGTGCTTTGAAAAATATGAAAAATTTGAAAAGTCCTGGACCGGATGGCTTCACCGTTGAATTTTTAAAAATTTTCTTTGTTGATATTGGTTCTTTTCTTGTGCGTTCTACCAATGAAAGTTTCAACGAGGGTCAAATGTCAATAACTCAGCGACAAGGAACAATAATATGTATCCCTAAAGAGGGGAAACCTAAACGGTTTATTAAAAATTGGCGTCCCATTTCCCTTTTGAATATTACATACAAAATGGCTTCAGCTTGCATCGCTAATCGCCTTAAAAGTGTTTTGCCAAGCATAATTCACGAAAGCCAAAAGGGATTCTTAAAAGGTCGATTTATTGGAGAAAATATTAGGTTACTCTATGACACATTGTTGTACACTGAAAAAGAAAATATTCCAGGTATGTTTTTACTTGTAGACTTTGAAAAGGCGTTTGATAGTGTGTCTTGGTCCTTTTTACAAAAGTGTTTACATTTTTTTAAGTTTGGTCCCGATATTATTAACTGGATAAAAACTTTCTACAACCAAATTTCTACAAATGTATTAGTTAACGGTCAATACTCTCCTTGGTTCTCAATACAAAGAGGGGTCAGGCAGGGGGACCCTTTCTCCCCCTATTTGTATTTAATTTGTGCAGAAATATTGTCTGTTATGATCCGCCGTAATGTGAACATTAAAGGAATCAAAATTAAAGATAAAGAAAGCTTATTGTCCCAATTTGCAGACGATACAGCATTGTGCCTTGATGGGTCAGAAAGGTCCTTTAAGGAAACAGTATATACTCTTTCAAGATTTGCACATATTTCTGGTTTAAAAATAAATTTTGACAAAACCCAAATTGTCTGGATAGGTAGTAGGAAAAATTGTGGCATTCGGTATATGCGTGATAAGAACTTTGTTTGGGACCCGGGCACTTTCAAAATCTTAGGCATTAAATTTTCTACCAATATTGATACTATCGTACAACTAAATTATGAAGACAAATTGTTTGCAATGAAACGAATATTAGCTTTTTGAAAGAAACGACAAATTACACCCTTTGGAAAAATAACGGTTATCAAAACATTAGTATTTTCAAAAATAATCCATTTATTAATTAACCTGCCTGACCCGCCAGAAGACTTTTTAAAAACTTTAGAGAAGGAATTGTATATTTTTTTGTGGAATGGTAAACAAAGTAAAATTAAAAGATCTGTGGTTGAAAAACAATACTTTGAGGGGGGGTTAAAAATGCTAAATGTCAAACACTTTTTGTCATCCATGAAAATATCTTGGTTAAAGAGACTAAATTGCGATTCCGAATGGAAAGATTTTACAATTAACATGTTCCCTAGGCTGGAAAATTTAAAACTATTCGGAGCTGAATACGCTAGTATTGTTATTGAAAATGTTAAAAACCCATTTTGGAAGGATGTCGTTAAACATTATAAAAAATTGTGTGTGAAATGTTGTCCATCCTCTGTACATGAATTCATGTCTGAATGCATTCATTATAATATCAATATTTTAAGAGGACGAAGGGTAGTTTATGCGCGAGAATGGTGTGATTATGATATTTACTTTGTAAAAAATTTAATGAATGATAATGGCAATTTCATGACGTATAACCAATTCTTGCTGAAATACCCTGGTATTACAACTAATTTTATATTGTATGAAGGCATTGTTAATGCTATCCGAACTTATTGTCAAAAATTAAAAGTGGTCCTAACCAATAGATATAAAATATTAGACTCAAAAACATGGGTTTGCATTAACAAGGGCAATAAGTATGTGCAAACCATTTTAAATGCAAATGATGCTGTTCCAACAGCAGTCATAAAATGGAATGGCCTGTTTGAGACCCTGAGCTGGAAATATATTTTTTCACATTTATACAAAACTACTACAGATGGTTTCAAACCAGGTTATTGCACAGGCTACTCCCCACTCAGAAATACTTGTTTAGAATCAAAATTGTTGATTCCCCTTTGTGCAATTTCTGTAATATGGATGAACAGACCATATCACACATGTTATTTGACTGTGCTATTGTACATAGATTTTGGACAAGCTTTGAAAATGTGCTTAAAGAACAATGCCAACATTGTGATTTTTTTCAAATTGATAAAGAACTGGTTTTATTTGGAGTAAAACAAAATATAAAAACAGATAAACCAATGGATTTCATTTTGCTCCTGGCCAAATTTTATATATACAAGTCCAAATTACAAAATGTCCAGCCAAATTTAAAGGTCTTTATAGCCATACTTAAAAACAGAATTGAACTAGAAAAATATATGTCTTCCTTAAACTATGCCTTAAGTGGATTTGAAGAGAGTTGGTTACCTTACTCAACAATAATTTCATGATTAAAATAAAATATTTGATAGTACTTAGGTGGATATTGTCTTATGTTGTTGATCTATTTCTTAATATCTAATGACACTTGTGTGGGCAATATCATGTAATCTGTTTTCAGTATCTGACAACATTTGGATGGTAATTAATGTAATGTTTTATGCTTCCAGAAATAATAGGTTAATGCTTCTCTTGAAAGAAAGAGGAATTTGAATTAACTTCCATTGTGCTTAATCATTTGCTTGATCTTGATTGACTCTATATGATATCATCTGTAGCATGTGTGTGTGTGTGTGTGTGTGTGTGTGTGTGTGTGTGTGTGTCTATGTGTGTGTCTATGTGTTTTGTGTGTATATTTTGATCTTGTGTTCTTATTCCCATTTCCTCAAGCATATTGTATTGTTACCTTTCTTTCTTACTATGATTAACTACTACTATTGCTTTGATCTCCATTATTGTTTGTTGTTGTGGTTAATGTAACTGTTTCTGTTTTGTAATGAAAAAAAACCCCAAAACCCTTCTTTTTGGATCTTATAATCAATAATTGTGTAATATCTAAACTACGGCTATCAATAATAGATTATATTAAGTTTCTTTACCCTTTCATTAGATTAACGGTGATGAGCTGTTGATGTTTGTTTTCTTTTTCTTCGTATTATGTTTGCTCTAATTTGCTCTGAATTCATTTATATACATGTATGTTGATGATGGTACGAAGGAGTGAGTGAAAGCAGGAATTGTGGAATGAAAGAAAAGAAGGAATAAAAATTATTAAATACAAAAAAAAATAATAAAGATCATTTTGACATGACACTTTTCTTTGTTTGTCAAATGAGTGATACTAATGGAGCAGGGGAGAGAACAAGTGTTGCCGGGGCAAAGGAAGCGACAATGTACAAGCTGTTACACAGTTTAAGCTGTTAAATCGCAAGTGTGCATATTATTGATTAATCTGTAACTACTCTGTTTTCATAATCGTGTTTTTATAGTTACAAATTGCTTTCAGTTTTGAAGAATTGAAAACAAAATGCTCTGAATGGTTAGCATATTTATTATATATACAGTGGAACCTCCCTTACAACCTCCCCCTCCTTATGATAAAAATCCGTTTAAAGTCCTTCAGTCTGAAACAGACACATATTTTATTATGGGACATTAGTAGATATAAAGATGGTGGGAACGATCCTGGAGGCATTGCCCGGAGGCAGTGCAACTCCAGGAAAGTCCCGAATTTTTAACGATACAGATGTATTTATAAGACTCCTCCCACTTAAGACCTTCTCTGAGACATTGCCCTTCTTTGTAAGTATTAAAATGACCTCCCTTGTATAAATACAACTCCTTCCCACTTAAGACCTTATTTTGGATGTTTCTTTCAAGGTCTTAAAAGGGAGGTTCCACTGTAATATGCTATAGAGCTTTGGACAATTTGTGTATTAGACATGAAAACATCTTGTAGACTTTAAACGCTTGTAAAGGAGGTAGAAGGGTATTTTTTTTGTGTGCAAAATTTGTCTATTATAATTAGTCATGTAACTGGTATGTCGATGGCGATATGATTTTATTTCCAGTATTATATCTAAACTTGATTGAGAAGGTGAATGTGGTCTGTTTCTTCTTAATCTTAGAATTTTCATATTGTAACTCTTTTACTCTTGTATAATTGTGAGTGTGTGCGTGCGTGTATGTGTGTGTATGTGTGCGTGCATGCGTTCATATGTGTGTGCATGCATGCATGCGTGTGTGTGTGTGTGTGTGAGGAAGAAAGAGAACGTTGCGTGCAAGCATCGTGTTTATTTTACTTTATAATGATTTATTGTTTGTTTGCCTTTAATGTTCTTGTTATCAATGTAAAGCACATGTGAGAAAGAGTGCTGTATAAATTCCCATTATTATTTGTTTTTATTTTGCTGTTCCATTTTCTGGGCTGTACAGTGGCCACTCATTTTGAGTCCAGCTTCGAAATCAGGAGGTCGTAATCAGCGCATGGAATATGCCTCTATAGTTTTAGAGGGTTACTTGGATATTATTAGGCCCGGTCTCTCTTTACGATTTTAAAACTTTTTTTTTCTTTTAAGTGTGTCGGGTGAAAACATTTTCAACGTTTTGTGACGCACCGGTCCTGAAGTCGATGCATCAAATGGGAGATTTGGTATTTGCTACTTTATAGTCACAGAGACGTCTCTGTGAAATTCGGGTTGCTCCCACCTGGAGAGCGTGTCGCAGCCAGAAGCACACCACCTTTTTTTTTAGTTTTTTGCATGTGATTTTTGTGTGACTGATGAGGAAGGAAAGGGAGGGGGAACATTTTTACCAAATGACAACTTTTTCGTTGCCACTGGGTTTAATGTTTGGTAAATGCATGGGCGTACAGGATCTCGGTTTATCTTCTCGTCCGAAAGACTCCACGTTCAGACCGTAAGGCCTAGTGCAGAGTGAGAGGAAAAATCCCCTGTTCCCAGGTTCGAACTGGGGTTTATTGTGTACGAGGCGAACGCGTTACCTCTGTGCGTAAGAATTACCACTGGAGTCTGAACGCCCCCCCCCCCCCGGTTTGTCAGGTATAGTCTCTGCATGGGTGAAAGCAGTTCAGGCATGCTCCTGAAATCAGGATTGAAAAACCTGATGGAAACAGTCTTCAGTATTGGCCATCTTGTCATCCAGAACCACGATCTTATAAAATCAAGCATTTCTCCCAAAACTGATGGCAGATTAAAACAAAGTGATAGATATATGCAATTCTAACACTATCCCCACCCAAGTCAAAAAGTCAAGTCAAAAAGTTTATTTCAAAACCCCCAGGGGGCACATGAAAAATGTTACACATCACAATGTAACCAATACAATAACACAATTCGCTTATACTCAATGAAGACAGAAACACAACGCATAATATGGCATACACAGACACACACACATGTATGTATATTCAAATTGTTTTCAACGGGGCCACCACTTTTCAGGATTGGGAAGATTCAGAGAACATCGAAAAATGTCGTTTCAGGGTTGAGATAATTTTTTGCTTTCACCCATGTCTCTGTATGTGTTCAGGAGGTGGGGGAGCTGCTAAGACCTGTGCTGAGCGACTACGGTGCATGGGATAGCCGCGCCTTGAAGGACAAAAAACTGAAGAAACAGAGCCAGAGCTGTCTACTGGGTGAGACTGGTGCACATGCAGATGTCCCACGGGCGTGTAGTCATGAGTGCATATTAGACAGTTAACACAGGTAGTAGTATGTAAATTAGACTAAGCTCCCAAAACGATTGGCTGTTTAGCCTAATTTACATACTACTAGGACCCGTGTTGACTGTCTAAGACGCACTCATGATTACACCCTCCGGTCTTGTTTTCTTTGCTTCTTTAAAAAAAATCTATAACTTAATAAATAAATGAATTCATGCATACACAAATAATTAAATGAATTATGTTACTAACTGAGGACTTGACGCATTGTCCGCCCCTTGATTTACTGGTCTTTGTTTCTTTCTGCGTCTGTCTCTTTCTTTCTCTCTGTTTCTGTCTCTTTCTTTCTCTCTGTTTCTGTTTCTGTCTTTCTCTCTGTTTCTGTCTCTGTCCTTCTCTCTGTTTCTGTCTCTCTCCCTCCCTCTGTTTCTGTCTCTGTCTTTCTCTCTGTTTCTGTCTCTCTCTCTCTGTTTCTGTCTCTCTCACTCCCTCTGTTTCTGTCTCTGTCTTTCTCTCTGTTTCTGTCTCTCTCACTCCCTCTGTTTCTGTCTCTGTCTTTCTCTCTGTTTCTGTCTCTCTCACTCCCTCTGTTTCTGTCTCTCTCTCTGTTTCTGTCTCTCTCCCTCCCTCTGTTTCTGTCTCTGTCTTTCTCTCTGTTTCTGTCTCCCTCCCTCCCTCTGTTTCTGTCTCTCTCCCTCCCTCTGTTTCTGTCTCCCTCCCTCCCTCTGTTTCTGTCTCTGTCTTTCTCTCTGTTTCTGTCTCTGTCTTTCTCTCTGTTTCTGTCTCTCTCCCTCCCTCTGTTTCTGTCTCTCTCCCTCCCTCTGTTTCTGTCTCTCTCCCTCCCTCTGTTTCTGTCTCTCTCCCTCTCTCTCTCTCTTTCCCTATCTCTCGATCTGTGTGAGAATCTATTAATGGACATCCACATGCGCATTTAAAATGAATGTTGTAGAATGGACCTATTAACCCCTTCCCTGCCGGGTCTGTGTCTACTATGGGATATGTGATGTCATTGATGATGTCATAACTTTTGATGTCATAGCCCTGGAATGACCGTTTTTGGCTTAGAAAAGTCAGGAAAGATAAACTATTTTCTCAGATTGGGTCTAACAGGTCTCTTTTAAATTTTATAATAAGAAAATCTATAATTTCTCTGTTTTCCTCTGGCAGTGAAGGGGTTAATCATGTCTGGGTGTGTTGATGTTGGATATTTTTTTTCTTTTCTCTCCCCATTATGTAAGCCACCCAGCAGCATTGCACATGCACACCTCATTTATTTTTGTTGAGTCATAGGACATAGTGAAACCCCGGTTTATTCACTCATGAAACCAGCTGTCCATATGGATCAGTTATTATGGGGTGTTCAAAGAGGCAACCCGCTTGAAGAGACATAGACAGCACTGCTGGCCAGGCATCAGAGTTGTCAGGATTTGCAAATTTCAGAGGATTGAATATTTCTGGCAGAGGATTTGTGTGCGGTGGCAGAGGTTTTGTCTTTGGTTCTGAGAGTTATATTCATATTAGATAGCATTTTAAAGTGATTTCTTGCCGCATCATGCAATTTTGGTCATGTTGGGAACTCAGCGATGGCTTGGAGTCAAAACGGACTATCTTTAGATAGGCCATTCACATATTATTGAATTTATTACGAAAACTAATAACTTGTATAAAAAAAAAGATTGCTGAAATATAAAAAGCAAAACCCCACTTTTTATATTTCTGCAGTCATTGTTTGATACAAGTTATTAGTTTTTGTAATAAATCCAATAATACGTCAATGGGCTATCAAAAGATAGTCCGTTTTGACTCCAAGCCATCGTAATTTAATGTTGTCCCTCTACGGTCTAGGGTCTTGATGGCTCTTTTATCACGGTTTTCAGAGGATTGGACTTCAGGTAATTCTGATGCCTAGCTGCTGCAGTTTGAATGCGTTTTCTCCATTCTGAGATCTTGAAATTTCTCAAATGTGAAATCATATTTATGATACTCCATGCTCAGTGATCATAGCCTAGGAAGTCAGGTTGCCATGACCCATGTGTACATAACACAGGCTTCAGGCATTCTTTTTTTTTAACTTATTAAAACGAACAGTTTGTGTTCTTCTTCTTCGTCAATCGCTCAGACAGTTTCCTGTCAATTATGAGGTCAGGTTGCCATTATGCGCCTAACTAAGAAATAGTTATAGTTAGGCCCAGCATGTTCGTCTTCGGATGGAGAAATTCTTTGTAAGAGTTTCTTGAAAAAGGCAGGAGAATGGACCAGTTACTGAGATAGGCAGAAAGATAGAGGATGACAGTAAAAAAGAAAAACCCATGGGTGCTACTCTTTAATTTTTACACTGATTTCAGTATTTTTTAATTTTACCAGAAAGTGAACTTCAGTTTTTCTTAATTCATCAAAGCAAAAACTCATATTGACCACAAGTGATTTGGGGCGTATTGAACTTGGTTGTTCTGTCTTGGAAGTTTACCAAGGCAATTGAATGATTTTACAAGGCTTATCAGACTCAAACTGTCTCTGTCTATCATTTTAGCTGTCTGTCTATCTCTCTTAACTTGCCCCACTGAATCGTCTGATGGGGCTCTGCCCCTGTGACCCTGCCAGGGCCAATTGGGTCCCTGGTTTTTTTCATTTGGGGGAGTTGCACCCATGAAAAGCAGAGTCAAAGAGAGTGACAGTTAGAGGAAGTTTCAAGCACAGAACTTCCAGAAGGTGGGGGATTTTTTTTTTTTTGTTTGTTGGGGGGGGGGGGGGGGGGGGGGTCAGTTTGTGTTAGTGGTTAATACTTGTACTGTTATCATGGCTGCAGGACCCACGTTGCGCTTGGGGTTCACCCTGAAACAGAAGACTGAGCACCAGGGTCTTCTGAACAAATCGTCTGCTAAAGGTTGGTAACAATGGGATATTTTTTAAAAGATGCGTTTTGTTGATAATTATTATGGTATTCAATTGTATTTCTTTGTGTGTGTGTGAGAGAGAGAGAGAGAGAGAGAGAGAGAGAGAGAGAGAGAGAGAGAGAGAGATTCAAATTCAATTCAATTCAAACAATTTTAATGACTAGGCCTTCTGCCCATATCATAGGGAGGCTGGGGGAGGGGGTTATAAAGATACATAACAGAGGGGGGGGGGAGAGAGAGAGAGAGAGAGAGAGAGAGAGAGAGAGAGAGAGAGAGAGAGAGAGAGAGAGAGAGAGAGAGTTGTGCGTGCAAGCAACATGTTCATGTTATCGTCTACTCGAATTATTGTTTGTTTGCCTTTAAGAGTCATAGTCTAAGTCTTGAACAAAAGACTAAGCTGTACATACCATGCTTTTCCATTGCTGTATGAAATCATTTATCGCACAGCTCTCACTTTGTTATGGGTCCCTGCTTCAGGCTAAGGTCACCCAGAGGTAAAAGCCATGGAACCAAGGACTTCTGCAGTGAATTGCATTTGGGGCAGTGGGTGGATGCCTCCAGGCTCCATAGTCCATACATGGGAAGCTGGACGAACCTGCCCCCTCCATGAGTCTCTCTCCCTGTGGGGATACCAGGGGGGGGGGGGGGGGTGTCTTTTGTACAAATAGTTCCCCCACCTTCTGGAAGTTCTGTGCTTGCAACTTCCTCTAATCTGTCACTCTCTTTGACTGTCTTTTCCCTTTGCTTTCTGTCATCTATGTTTTCTGCCTTATTGGCCCATTCTCATGCTTTTTTTTCTCTCTCAAGAAAGTCTTTCATATAATTTTCTCCTTTGAGCTCCTCCAAAATCAGAATATGTCAGCTGAATGCAGCGGGGAGACCAGTGAAAATTGAAAAAACGGACACATTACTTACCTTGCCTATTACGGCCTGAGAACGCAGAAGAAGAAGAAGAACCGCTTTGGTACTTGGTTCGTTATAGTCACAGAGGCATCTCTGTGAAGTTCGTGTTGCTCCCACCTGGAGAGCGCGTCGCAGCCAGAGGCGCGCCACACATTTGTTTTTATTTGCAGGGTACCTGCATCAGAGCATTCAGCCGGTGAAGGTGGTGGCCTATGTGTGCCCAAGACAGCAGGGAACTACTAAGGCTAGCAACTCTGCTTTTGGCAAGGTGTGCTCATCTTCTTCTTCTTCAGTGTAGCTTTCTGTGTGTGTGTGTGTGTGTGTGTGTGTGTGTGTGTGTGTGTGTGTGTGTGTGTGTGTGTGTGTGTGTTTAAATCCAGCTGTCTGTTTGTGCATTATTTTCGCGCGTGTGTGTGTGTGCGCATATATGTGTGTACTTGTGTGTGTGTGTGTGTTTAAATCCAGCTTTCTGTTTGTGCATTATTATTGTGTATGTGCGCATATGTCATTTATTATGTGTGTACTTGTGTGTGTGTGTGTGTGTGTGTTTAAATCCAGCTTTCTGTTTGTGCATTGTTTCTGTCTGTGTGTGTGTGTGTGCGCGCACACGCATATGTGTGTAGTGTGTGTGTGTGTGTGTCTGTTTGTCTGTCTTATGTCTCTGTGTGTTTACTCTTTACAACCATCCTGAAAATTCAAATTTGAAGGGGTGATTCTGTTGTATGTGTTACACTAAATTTGTGAAATTGACTGATTCATGAAATGAGCAAGATTTTGCCTGTCAGTTTCGTGAAACAAGCAACAGAATTGCATTTTTCATGAAACAAGCAAATCTGTACCCGGTTTCATGAAACAAGCACAAATGGCTTGCACGTTACGTGAAACAGGCACAATATTATTCAAAGACTGAACATTTGAATGCAAGTTTGCCTGTTTCATGAAATAAGCAAGCACTGAACACATGAGCTGATCCAGCATCTCTCTCTCTCTCTCTCTCTCTCTCTCTCTCTCTCTCTCTCTCTCTCTCTCTCTCTCTCTCTCTCTCTCTCTCTCTCTCTCTTTTTCTCTCACTCTCTTTCTCTCTCTCTCTCTCTCTCTCTCTCTCTCTCTCTCTCTCTCTCTCTCTCTCTCTCTCTCCCCTTTATACCTCTCTCTACAAAATGTTCTTGTAAACCAATTTCCAGTGCTCTCTCAAGTGGGGACAATTATTTTCCCAAAAGTTCGCATTTATCTCTCTCTCTCTCTCTCTCTCTCTCTCTCTCTCTCTCTCTCTCTCTCTCTCTCTCTCTCTCTCTCTCTCTCTCTCTCTCTCTCTCTCTCTCTCTCTCTCTCTCTCTCTCTCTCTCTCTCTCTCTCTCTCTCTCTCTCTCTCTCTCTCTCTCTCTCTCTCTCTCTCTCTCTCTCTCTCTCTCTCTCTCTCTCTCTCTCTCTCTCTCTCTCTCTCTCTCTCTCTCTCTCTCTCTCTCTCTCTCTCTCTCTCTCTCTCTCTCTCTCTCTCTCTCTCTCTCTCTCTCTCTCTCTCTCTCTCTCTCTCTCTCTCTCTCTCTCTCTCTCTCTCTCTCTCTCTCTCTCTCTCTCTCTCTCTCTCTCTCTCTCTCTCTCTCTCTCTCTCTCTCTCTCTCTCTCTCTCTCTCTCTCTCTCTCTCTCTCTCTCTCTCTCTCTCTCTCTCCCCCCCCCCCCTCCCACTGTGGAAGGACCAGGTGTTGAGGTGACAAAATCCACATGACTTGGGTAAGATCCCAATGCCGTGTTCACCTGACGAGATCCTCACAGGATCGAAACAGCTGTCGTGAACTGGGCTCTGTCTGCCTCCCTTAAAAAAGGAGGAAAAGCCAAACTAGCACTCTATGTTTTTTAGAACATAGATCAAGATTCCAAGTTCTTGTAACTGGTCTTGATTCTAATGTTGGATTATAAAGACATTAGGACAAAAATGTTTTTATCAAAATTTTATTAGATTTTGCATTTCAAATGCTCCAACTTTCAAGTCCTTTAGATCAGAGGCATGGTGCACAGCAGTATACTGAGATTTTAACTCAAAATCTATTTTTAGCCTTTTTGGTCAAAATCTATATATAATATATATATGTATCTCTCTCCCTATTTCTCTCTCTCTCTCTCTTTCTCTCTCTCTCTCTTTCTCTCCGCAGAAAGACACATACAGTCTCTCACTCACCAATATGTAAAACAAAACCTGATAGGTTCCTTATTTAAGAATACAGTTGAATACGCTTAAGTCGACGTGCCAGCGGCAATTGATTTTATGTCGAGTTATGCGTCAGTCGACTTATCCGTCAGTCGGATATCTCGACTTCACAGACGTTTTTTTTTTAAAAAGTCGACTTATCCGTCAGTCGGATATCTCGACTTTATAGACGTTTTCAGAAAAAAAGTCGACTTATCCGTCAGTCACAGACACTTTTAATGTTGACTTATACTCTTTGTGTGTGTGTTCATGCGTGCGTGCACGTGTGTGTGTAGGGGGTAGGTAGGTAGGTGTTTTTATGCCAGGAACAGAGAGAGAGAGAGAGAGTATATACAGTAAAGACGTTTCTTAAAGGGCCGGTCCGGTGGATGAAATTTTGCCTGACGTATGAACAATGCTCACTCTTTTCCATGGCAAAACAGCGAGAATGCAAGTTATGCTATGACTGGCCATCAGTGTTGAGTTGAGCCATGGTAAACTCAAAGTGTCTAAAAGAAAAGATATTTTAACTATGTACCGTAAAATACCGAGTATTAGCCCATCTAGTAGTATAAGCCCACCCCCCATTTGAAGGCAAACACTATACAAAGGGTGAAATACCTTATAAAAGGGTGAAATACCTTGTAAAAGGGTGAAATCCCTTGGGCTGCAGCACTAGAAAAGACAAACTAATCCCTTTTATCTGCAGCACTAGAAAAGACGACATAATCCTTTTGGCTGCAGCACAAGGAAAGACAGTGCAACCTAATCCCTTTGGCTGCAGCACTAGAAAAGACAGCTTAATCCCTTTGGCTGCAGCACCACTAGAAAAGAGTGCAACCTAATCCCTTTGGCTGCAGCACTAGAAATGACAGTGCAACCTAATCCCTTGGCTGCAGCACTAGAAAAGACAACCTAATCAATTTGGCTGCAGCACTAGAAAAAACAGTACAACCTAATCCCTTTGTTTTGTCTTTCTTCTCTTACAACTGAAACAATATGTTGATTCTAAGACATTTTCTACTGGCTGTCAGTACAAATCGGAATTCCGATTTGTACTAGTAGAAATCAGAATTCTGATTTATACTAGTAGGATTCCGAATCCTACTGGATTCCCATTTCTACTGTGACATAATTATGTATGTGTGTGTGTGTGTGCGTGCATGCGTGCGTGCGTGTGTGTGTGTGTGTGTGTGTGTGTGTGTGCGCGCGCGTGCCTGCGTGAATGGATTCACTGGGCATTGGGGATGTAACATGTAGTGTAGCAAGCCCTTTAAATCCGCAGCACCCTCTAACAGGCTGTGCATCTTTCCTTTTACAATTAAGTTTCGAGCACAAGGGCAAATACTGTGTATAAACCCACCCCCTTTTTGGGGCCTCAAACTGTGCAAAGGATGGTGGGGGTGGGGGCTTAAACTCGGTATTTTACAGTACACGAATGTCCCTATTTTCTCCCACCGGAAATTGTTGACGTCACACGAGAATAAAACTGTCAAGCATAATTGCAAACGTCACACACACACGCACGCACACGCACACACACACACACACACACAAACATACACATGTGCGCATGCACACCACACACACACACACACACACACATTCACGGCACGCGCGCGCACACATTCAAAAAGAGACAGATCAAAATAGAACAAGACTGGTGTGACTTAAGTCAGGAAGTCAGGGGGAAAAAACAAAAGTCAGGAAGTCAGGAAGTCGACTTATCCGTTTGACGTTTAGAAAAAATCTCGTCGACATAGACGAACGTCGAGTTATATACGTTGTTATCAAAGTCTTTTAAAGAGCACTTTTGGCCGGGAAATGATAAATCTGTCGACTTACGCAAAAGTCGAATTAAGCATGTGTCGACTTATCAGTATCCAGCTGTATTACTTTCTATTTTGAAGTTACCCAGGATAAACAATCAGATACAAAATGTTGTCCATCAGTTTGTTTTTCATCATTTAAAAAAAGCTGATTTTAACATAGTTCAAGCGGGTTTAAACAGATTCTAATTAAGTTTTGTTGATTACTTTTAAGACCTTCCATTTCATGTTAAATATAATGGAGGTTGTCATTTAGACACATGATTTTTTTATGCTTTTGCCAAACAGGTTCGTAACTTCGACAGTTAGCGATTCTTCTTATGTACCGCGTTGAAAGAAAACACTACGCCACCCCCTGTCTCACCAGGGGTTTGCGTGAACATTGGATTATAAGTAGTTGTTTCATTACACTTGTGCTAAGGAAACATATCCCCCCCCCCCCCCCCCCCCCGCCTCCTCTTTCAACAAATGAAAGTGCACCAAAAACAAACTTTATGCGCCCCCCCCCCCCCCCCCCCCCGCCCCCCCCCCGTGGGGCTCTCACCAGCGGATTTGTTTGAACAGGGGATTACAAGCAGATGTTACATTTCACTTGTACTCACTTGTGTGTGTATGTGCTGGTTGTGTGTGTGTTGTTTATGTGTGTATGTTGTTGTGAATATATACTGTTATTTCATGCTTGCAAATTGTGTGACAATGCATACCTGTATTACAGGGTTCGTACAGTCTTTAAAGGTCGGTAAAAACTTGTAAAAAACGCCGCCCCATTTTCAAGCCCTTAAAAAGTCTGTAAAAACAGCCATTTTGCCCAGAGTTTTTAAAAAGTCTTTATTTTTTATCAACAAGCTTATCCTTCCCAGTACATAATTTGACAATCAGTTCTATTCAGAACAAAATGCCCCAGTACAAATCCTGAAAAATCTGGTAGGTCACTTATCTCCTTTGAAATTCGGGTAGCTCCCATCTGGAAAGATCGTTGACGCAAGCGCAACACCACCCATTGTATGTGTGTGTGTGTGTGTGCGTTACCGTCATATAGAGTCCTTATGGGAAAGGTCTTTAAGAAGTCTTTAAAAAGTTTGTAAATTTGGATGGGAAAAATCTGTACGAACCTAATTAGGCCTATTATAAGTAGTACCTCTCTTCTTCTCTCTGCACCTACCAAAGCTCTCGTACTCTTCGTTCTTCTTCCCAGAAACTTCTTAAAGTTCCTAAGCGGTCCTTGAAATCTTCGGGTGAGAGGGCGTTTAGTTTTGTTGCACCAAGCGTTTGGAATTCTCTCCCTGACCATACCCGTAACCAGTCCACTCTTCCTTCATTCAAGTCCCAACTAAAAACCCGCTTCTTCAGGAAAGCTTTCTCTCTGTAAAGTCTATCCTTTCCCCACTCTTGTCTTCCAGCTCATTGACGTTGAGTCTTTCATTTAACGTCTATCCACTTCTCGTGATATTAGACAGGCATCTTCACATACATCTCTATGAAAATGAATACATTAGAGAATGCATTGCCTAACACCCACCTCCCTTCAACCCCCCCACCCCCCCACCCCAACCATCCCCCCACCCCCACCCCAACCATCCCCCGCCCCCACCACCTTGACGTTGAGTATGAAGCTAACGCATGCGCGTGTGTGTATGGGGTAGGGGGCGGGGTGTGGGATGGGAGGGGGGGGCGGGGGATGGGGGGAGGGTGGGGGGAGGGTGTTGAAGGGAGATGGGTGTTAATGTGTTGTGTTGTGATTATATGCAATGCATTCTCCAAATTATTCATTTTCATAGAGATGTATGGTGAGGATACATGAACCAGTCTGTTAGAAATGTTTGTACGAATGGTGAGTGAAAAGCGCATTGAGTTGCTTAGCAAGATTATGCGCTATATAAGCATTATTAATTATTATTTTTTATTATTTAGTAGTAGTAGTACTAGTAGTCACAGCAGTTGTTGTTGCTGATTGTTATGTGCATTTTTACCGGCCTAACAAAGTCTGACCGGTATTGTTTTGTCTGCTCATGTTATTGGATTTTTGTTTCATGTTTTTATTCCATTTCAATTTTGTGTAAAGTGCCCTGTAGCCTACATAGTAGGATGGGCACTATATACATTTTCCTCATTATTATTATTATTTTTATAGTCAGGAAAATATGGTACTTCTCTCTGTCGACAGCTTCTGCCACACGGGGATAAGGGAGATTACACTGACATCAGCCGTTATTTTGCCCCTGTCTCGTCGTCATCGTCGTCGCCGTCAACCACTGCTTCCTGTAAAGCCACCACTGCAGCCAGCACCACTTGTGTCAACAACAGCGCCGCTGTGCCACTGTCATCTTCAGCTGCAGCAGCAGCCATGACATGTCATGAGACAGTCCACTGTTTGACAGACGGTGTCAAACAATACGCCCATGCCAACGTTGTTGTTGATGCGACAGCTCCCCAGCTTAGGTGGGTAGTGTTATTGGCCACAAATGTGTTTTGGGGGGTGTTTTGGGGGTGTTGTTTTTGGGGGGGGGGGTGGGGGTGTGTTTTTTAAGGGTAACCCTGTCACCGCCAGCCATTTTTCAGCCAAAATAATTCCATTAAGCTTACCTGGGTAGAGAAAAAAAGTCTGCTATAGCACTGTTTCATAATTCGGTCTTTTGGGGTTATCTTTCCCTACTGTCTTGTCTTGAAGTCGGTTTGGGGTAGTTCCAGTTCAAAATAAGAATTAAAAAATGGAAGTTACCTACCTTAAACAACAACTATATTTCGTTCTTGTCTTCAAGTCTTAGGGTATTAATGCGGTCATATCAAGTAAACAAATAAGAACATAACTGTTTATAGTCAACGAATGTAAACACTTTAAAAAAGAAACATGAAACAGGACTTAATATTATTTAATCTACAAACTGATAACTGAGCAATTAAACACCCCTCTATTTCAATTACGGAGCAGCCATGCCGTGTTGACAGCATTTCCTAACCGGAACTATGCCCCACATGGCCGAAAGGCCAAAGAGGGCGTAAAACACTATTATTATACTAACCGGAACTAAGTGTCCTAAGGGACACACAACTCGTCTGTCGAAACAGTGCTATAGTGGGGATTCTTCTATGACATGCATAAAGTAAGGCCTATCTTTACCTCCCAAAATTATGAAAATAGACTTTGGATAACAGACCCTCGTTTGAGGCCTTTTCGTGACATGGGTGTTAAATCATTGTGGTGCTAAAATGCGACATTGGCGGTGAAAGGGTTAATGTTATGTTTTCAAAATGCTTTTGTTGCCGTTTGGTTAGTTCATTCAAATTGTGAATCAAATGGCAGGAGTCCTCACTGTAACAGATTGTACATACTGTCTCTTTTATTGTATTTGTATTTTAGGAAAAAATCACTGGATAAATAGCTACTTCTAGGAATGTAAAGCAGACTATGATGGTTAGCTAAAACAATGAGATTTAAAAAGCGAAAAGTCTTTCTTTGGTTAAGAGATTTGTTGATTTTTTTATGATGATTTCTTTTCTTTTCTTTTACAAATAACTTTCACATAAACTTACTTCATTTGTTAGGGAAAATGTGCAGGTGGGATTGTTGAGGGGCAAGGGCATAGCTGCTAACCATTCCAAATTTCCTGGGATTTTTCCTTTTTCCAGCCACGATTCCGCATTTCCGATTATAATAATAAAATTCCGGATTCCGAAATCGTAAGGAAAAAAAAGGTAAACAATGTCAAATCCACATGGAAGTCAACGTGCGTGCTGGCTGTTTCCACAGCCATTCCCAATGCCAATCCAACATTTATTATCCCGGAAACCATTATCTGCGCATGTGCGGTAAGCTTCTCTGCTGAGCAAAATAGCGTAAAACAAACAGCGAAGTTGCGTTGAGTTTTCCCAAGTTTGTTCCTCGGCACTGAGAACTATTTCCCATCAACGATGTGTCCCACGAAGAAGATGGTTACGCTTTCTGCACTGTGTGCCGACGCAACTTCAAAATTTCTTACGGGAATCTAAAATAACATGGCTGTTCACGAGAAGCTTGTGCCATGAAACTGAAAGCAGAAGTCTTCAGTTGTGAAAACGATCGCTATGATGTAGTCATGATGCAGCGCTTCGTTGCTAAAACGGCACAATCAGTGGAGAGGTAAGCATGCTGTTTTATTCGGCTTGTGTAAGACAATGTTTTCTTGTCAGGAGATGAAGACTTTGCTTCTTTATAAAAAATAAAATGCTTCAGCTTGACCCATGCTCTCTCAGGAGGGGGGGGGGGGGGGTAAATTTACCCCCCCCCCCTCCAATGAACCAACCCAGCCGTATGTCTGGATTTTGATTCTGGAAAGTTGGCAGCTATGCAAGGGGGAGGTTGCGAATACAATTACCTTTACATACTGTAACACATTTTTTATGAATTTGTCCCAACTGCGTTGAAATTATGAAGAAGAGTGACTGCTATTTACCTTTCCCAGGTACCTTTCCACACCTTGTTAATTTTTTCCTGCTTTGAAATTAGTAATGAATTTTTTTGGGGTGCAAAATTGTTAAAAAGTAGCACTCTAAAGCCATGGATAGTGGATAGTGTAGCTGAGATATTTAACTCTTCTACTACCAAGTATTACTTAGACTGTTTACTGTTGCGCACCAAGTAATTTTTGCCGCTGCACTGATTTTCGCACACACTCACTTTAAAGATTCATTAAAATAAATACTCGCTGGAATCATCACTAAATTTACCTGTGTCGATCTGCTGCTGCAAACCCAAGATCGTTTCAACACTTTCGATGCTCTTTTTGATTCGCCTAAGTTCAGATTCTGCCACTTTTTCCACAGTAAATGCTTCGTCAGCACTATCGCCATCTTGTAGAGGTTCACGTCAAAAGTTGTCAGTTTCCATCGTCAAAAACGCGAGGAAAATCCTAAAGCGATTGAAAATTACAAAATTTAGCCTACAAATGAAGATGGCGGAAGGTTGTGCTTTCCCTGAGCGAACTGCGCATGTCACGGAAGTAAAGGATGTGATGTCACTTGATATAAATAGCGCAAAGGGGGACACCGGGGTTTCCCTAGCATCTGGCGGTCAAACCCGCCAGTGGCTAGCAACGGTATACGGTAAAGCGGCGGGTCAACCCGCCGACGGTAGTGGAAGTGTTAAGATGTTATTGTATTGTTTTTGCAAACACAACAACGGACTCAATCGTGATTTAGAATCACATGAAAATGGGATAGAAACATGAGATGGAGTTTGCAAACTACAGATCGATGGAGTTTGAAGGTTGACTGACTGACAGTGTTGATAGAAAGTGTTGCTCTCTTTTGTTCTGTCACAGCTTGAAGGAGAAAGGTATGAAGCCACCAATGTTACACAAGTCTACGGCTTCAAGGTCTGGAGAGATGGATGACGCCATGGTCAGCACCAAAGGACACAGAAAGAACTTCAAAACTCATTCCAGCACAACCAGGGAATCCAGTACAGATCTCCACACAGCTGATGGCAGCACCAAAGAATGCCAAAATAATGTTGAAACTACGTGTAGTAGCACCAAAGAATGCCGTAATGATGTTGAAACTGCGTGTAGTAGCACCAAAGAATGCCAAAATAATGTTGAAACTACGTGTAGTAGCACCAAAGAATGCCGTAATGATGTTGAAACTGCGTGTAGTAGCACCAAAGAATGCCAAAATAATGTTGAAACTGCGTGTAGTAGCACCAAAGAATGCCAAAATAATGTTGAAACTGCGTGTAGTAGCACCAAAGAATGCCAAAATAATGTTGAAATTGTGTGTAGTAGCACCAAAGAATGCCGTAATGATGTTGAAATTGAATGTAGCAGCACCAAAGAATGCCGTAATGATGTTGAAATTGAATGTAGCAGCACCAAAGAATGCCGTAATGATGTTGAAATTGAATGTAGCAGCACCAAAGAATGCCGTAATGATGTTGAAATTGAATGTAGCAGCACCAAAGAATGCCGTAATGATGTTGAAATTGAATGTAGCAGCATCAAAGAATGCCGTAATGATGTTGAAATTGAATGTAGCAGCATCAAAGAATGCCATAATGATGTTGAAATTGAATGTAGCAGCATCAAAGAATGCCGTAATGATGTTGAAACTGAATGTAGCTGCACCAAAAAATGCCAAAATAATGTTGAAATTGCGTGTAGTAGCACCAAAAAATGCCATAATGATGTTGAAATTGAATGTAGCAGCACAAAAGAATGTCGAGGAAAAGAGGTCACTTTAGCTCACGGAAACGACGGCGAGAAAAGCAGAAAGGAGCCCGCCGAAGTTCCTGGCAGCAGCAGGAAGAGAAAGGGGGGATGTAGCAAGAGCTATGACATTCACCGTAAGAAGAGGAAAGACGCGGAAGTAAACTTGGACATCAGTGAAGATGTGAAGCAAGCTGGGAAGCCGCCACCATCATCATCTGAGCATGTGAATGGTACAACTAGCGAACACAGGCGTAAAAAGGGACGTAAAGTGTCCGAGGCGGACCCATTAGGCACAGAGGAAGCGTCAGTTTCCATGCACGAAGACAGCAAAAAGATGTCCATGTTGGAATCTGAAAACGGTCAAAAGATGTCCATGTTAAAGTCAAAATCAAGTAAAACGATGCCTGTTTTGGAGTCAAAAGACAGTAAAAAGATGGCTGTTTTGGAGTCAAAAGACAGTAAGAAGATGGCTGTTTTGGAGTCAAAAGACAGTAAAAAGATGCAAGTGTTGGAGTCAAAAGACAGTAAAAAGATGCCAGTCTTGGGGTTGAAAGACAGTAAAAAGATGCCAGTGTTGGAGTCAGAAGACAGTCAAAAGATGCCAGTGTTGGAGTCAAAAGACAGTAAAAAGATGCCAGTGTTGGAGTCAACAGACAGTAGAAAGATGCCAGTGTTTGAGTCAAAAGAAAGTAAGAAGATGCCAGTGTTGGAGTCAAAAGACAGTAAAAAGATGCCAGTGTTAGGGTTAAAAGACGGTAAAAAGACACCAGTGTTAGGGTTAAAAGACCGTAAAAAGACACCAGTGTTGGAGTCAAAGGACAGTAAAAAGATGCCAGTGTTGGAGTCAAAAGACAGTAAAAAGATAACAGCTTCTGAGTCCGACAACAATGTTCAGACATTGCAGTTAAGTACAGAATGCAAGCGAAAATTACCTAATGAAAGCTTGACAAAAACCACATCAGACACTAAGGCATGTTGTTCTCCCCACACAAGCCACTGTCCGGGCCTTGACAATGATGCTAAGGATGATGTGGAGGAGGAGGAGGAGATTCTCCATGACTGGGAGCTGCCCAACCTGACAGAATCATCGGCTCAAGCCTTACGGCCAAAAGAGTGGGGCCGCCCCTTGGGCAGACCTCATCACACCGCAGCGAAGAGCCACAAAGGTAAACTGACCCTGTCCAGAAACAAAGAGTCACACCACCGTGAATCTAATTCGGACACAAATTCAGAAGAAGCAGGGCGTATTGGCACAAAGAAGAAAAAGACAACACAGAATGCCTGCGATAAAGAAAGAAAGCACTCAGGCAATCGCAAAAATGAGCGCTCCAAAAAATTGCCAGGACATTCTCGGCTGCTTGCAGATTTAGATTTTTCGTCGTCATCGTCTTCCGAGTCACCTTTGAAGAAAACGAGTTCTCTTTCCTCCGTGACGGGAGGTAAATCATTGGGAGAGGGCTGTAGCAGAATGAATGGCGCCGAAAAACTGTGTGGTGAGAAAGTGTCGAAAGAAGGTCAAAGACATTGGGGTAAAAAGGGAAGTGTTGTGCAACAACAGACCGAGGGTGAAGACTCCAAGAGCTGTAGAAAGGAGGATCATAGATTGATGCCTGATCTGCATTATCAGGTGGAAGCTATGAGGTTCTCAAAGAGGGCGCTGACGAGCAGAAGACGCGAAATCTACCAGCCGTGCGCTAACAATCAACGTGCAACTTCGGCGCACAAGTCTTTGTCGCTTTCCTCCTCAGCCGATGCGAAGGAAAGGAACAGAGCATTTTCTTCGTCTATAGTGGCGTGCGGCGAGGCTCTCCCCTCTCTCTCAAGCACCGGGGATTGTTTACCATCACTCGGGGAACCCAGCAGGAACTATTTACCCTCCCTTAAAGATCTTCGCAGTGAGGGTTTACCTTCACTCGGTAAACGTGGCAGTGATGGTTTACCTTCACCCAGTAAACGTGGCAGTGATGGTTTACCTTCATTCAGTAAACGTGGCAGTGATGGTTTACCTTCACCCAGTAAACGTGGCAGTGACGGTTTACCTTCACCCAGTAAACGTGGCAGTGACGGTTTACCTTCACCCAGTAAACGTGGCAGTGACGGTTTACCTTCACCCAGTAAACGTGGCAGTGATGGTTTACCTTCACTCAGTAAGCGTGGCAGTGATGATTTACCTTCACTCAGTAAACGTGGCAGTGACGGTTTACCTTCACTCAGTAAACGTGGCAGTGACGGTTTACCTTCACTCAGTAAATGTGGCAGTGACGGTTTACCTTCACTCAGTAAACGTGGCAGTGTCTGTGACGGTTTACCTTCACCCAGTAAACGTAGCAGTGATGGTTTACCTTCACTCAGTAAGCGTGGCAGTGATGATTTACCTTCACTCAGTAAACGTGGCAGTGACGATTTACCTTCACTCAGTAAACGTGGCAGTGACGGTTTACCTTCATTCAGTAAGCATGGCAGTGACGGTTTACCTTCACTCAGTAAGCGTGGCAGTGATGGTTTACCTTCACTCAGTAAACGTGGCAGTGATGGTTTATCTTCTCTTAGTAAATGTGGCAGTGACAGTTTACCTTCACTCAGTAAACGTGGCAGTGATGGTTTATCTTCTCTTAGTAAACGTGGCAGTCATGGTTTACCTTCACCCAGTAAACGTGGCAGTGATGGTTTATCTTCACCCAGTAAGCGTGGCAGTGACGATTTACCTTCACTAAATGAAGTTGGCAGCAAATTCAGTAAATGTGGCAGTGACGGTTTACCTTCTCTTAGAAAACGTGGCAGTCATGGTTTACCTTCACCCAGTAAGCGTGGCAGTGACGATTTACCTTCACTAAATGAAGTTGGCAGCAACTTGCATTTGCCCTCCCTTGACGAACTTCGCAGTGACGTACCTTCATTCAGTGAGTCTGGCAGTGACGTTTTACCTTCACTCAGTGAGTCTGGCTTTGACTGTTCACCCTCCTATAGACCTGGTAGTGGTAGTAATTATTTACCCTGTCTCAGTGAACTTGACTCCCTCACAGAATCTGACTCCGTTGGTCATGACCGTGTAACGCACAGCCCAAATATCGGCGGGAAAAAAAGCAGTAAGCGTCGACATTCCTCGCATTCCAACGTCGCATCGATCAACGCAAAATCCTCCTTTAAGTCGTCAGAGGACTCGGACCCAGACCGCAAACGTCGGCACAAGTCCGTCGTCGGACGAACGGAACAGCGCAAGGATCGTTGCATAGCAAAGGAAAAATCCCATCCCTCGACAAATAGAAAGAGACGGAAAAAGTCTGAAGACAAGTCAGTGTCTGGTCCTGTATATCACAAAGCGTCCCCACCAAGCAGCCCAGCATCAAACACTGACATCTCTCAAGTTTCGCAGAAGAGGAACAATTCTGCTTCCTCTTCTTCTTTTTCTTCCGTTTCTTCGTCGCCCAGAAAGAGATCCCGTGTAACAACCACCACCACCACCACTTCACCCTCCACCACCCACCATGCCAAAAAGCTCCCGTCCTCAACAAAGCCTACTAGTTGTTCAAAGATCTCGTCGGACCTTCCTACCTCACCCAAAGTCTCAGGCAATAGTCCCAGCACCTCAAACACAAACGCTTCCCATCCAGCCCTCCCCAAATCCCCAGAGAACGCAGAGACTCGACCAGGGAAGGCTAGCATTCCTTCCACCGCTGCTTCAATTCTGGGGATGAAAAAGAATGTCCAGTCGAAAAAAGATGTCCAGTCAAAACAGAACATCCATTCGAAAAAGACTGACCAGTCTGTGAAACCCACTCACCGTGGTGATGCGTGCGGCGAATCGAGCTGCTCTGAAGACTGGCTGCCTCCTCTGAGCCAGCCGTACACGTGCAGCACGAACCGTTCCTATCCATGCAACGACCACAGCCGCTCCCCTGACCTGCCTCTGGACCTCAGCCCAACCTTGCGCAACGACCAGCGCTCAACTGCCGATTCTTTGACCACGATGAACAGCCACCGACACTCTTCGGCCGCCGATTGTGCGACAGAGACGATGGCATGTGTGTCGTCACCCCTAGCTGCGGGGTGTCACAGTGGTGGCAGACCGTCTGACGGCGCTGCTGTCAAGGACAGCGGTGTTGGTCGAGCGTGTGTGTCTGACGATGGTGGGGGCAGCGGTGTGATGAGGAGGAGGGAAAGGGACAGTGAGGGGGCGGAGGAAGGGGGGGTGTCCATCAGCATTGTGGAAAGTGAGGAGGAGGCCAATACCTCAGACAGGTCAGTAATAGTTGTTGTAGTAGTAGTTGTTGTAGAAGTAGTTGTTGTAGTAGTAGCAGTAGTAGTAGTAGTAGTTTAGTTGTTGCATTAGTGGTGGTACTAGCAGCAGCTGCAGCAGTAATAATGGCAGTAGTAGTAGCAGCAGCAGTAGTAGTAGTAGTAGTTGTTGTAATAATAATTGCATCATCATCATCACCAGCAGCAGCAGCAGTAGTAGTAGTAGTAAAAATAAAAATACAGTGGAACCTCCCTTATAAGACCCCCCATTTATAAGACTCCCTCCCACATAAGACCTACTTCTCTGAGACATTGCCCTTCTTTGTAAGTATTGAAATTACCTCCCTTACAAGACCCCTTATAACTATAAGAGTCCTCCCTTTTAAGACCTCAATTTGGTTGATTTTTGAAGGTCTTATAAGGGAGATTCCACTGTAGTAGTAAACGTAGTAGTGGTAGGTTACGGGTGGTAGGGGTGAGTGGGGTGTCAGTGGGCAACATGATTGAAGGAAACAAGAAGTTTGTGTGAATTCAAACCTATAGAGGTTTGGATTGAGGGGGTCTGGGAATGGGTGATACTGATAGGGTATACATGTAGTGACTATAGTGGTGTTGTTTATTGTTTTTTGTGTGTGTGTTTTGCTTTAAAATATCTGTGCTATGCTATGAGGGTGATGGTTTGTTGTTATGTTGTTAGCAGCACAGTCCAGCTGACAGACACACAGGTCCGCCATCTGGTGGAGGGCTTCAAGGCGGAGCTGGAGGCCATACGCCAGGGGGTGCTGCCCAGCCACCGGCACCTCATCTACATGAAAGGGGGCCGCGCGCAACGTTAGTATTCATAACGCATTTAATTCTTTCCCGACGGCGCCTGCTGAGCAACGGATGTGCCGTCAGCCGGCTGCTTCGCCAAGCTTTACAACCTTTGGCATTTTTGTAATTTTTTTACGACACTTACTGCATTAGTAAGCGCATATTGCTATATATCAATGGAAAGAGCACAACTTGAACTTTACTCTGGTATCATTTTCAAAGGTATTATGGGAACTATCACATCACAGTTGTACTTGAAATAACATAACCGAAAGACACGGGGAAATAGTTTTGTTGCACTACTAGCAGGTGTGTGTGTGTGTGTGTGTGTGTGTGTGAGTGTGTGTGTGAGAGTGAGTGTGTGTGTGTGTGTGAGAGAGAGAGAGAGAGAGAGAGACTGAGAGACAGAGAGGGCATCATCCCACTCTACTTCATTAGTAAAACTTTGTGTAGGCTGTAGCAGAATGCGTCTGTGTGTGTGTGTGTGTGTGTGTGTGAGAGAGAGAGAGAGAGAGAGAGAGAGAGAGAGAGAGAGAACGCACTCTGCTACATCACATGTGTATAGGCCTAACAGAATGCCTCTATGGCTCCCTGTGTAGTCTGTGTGAGCAATGGAAGATTCCAGACACTGCAACTTTCGCGGGCAAATTCTTTGTTTCATTCTTAAATAACAGGGTGAAGGTCATTTCTAACTCAACAAAAATAGCTGCTTATCTCATCTGAAACTCTCTTCCCGCCACTAAGACCGGCTACTTCATTCATACTGCAATAGAGAAACCAAGATTTGTTTAAAAAGTTCCGCCGGTCACATGTAACCGATGCGGGAACAGACAGGCACTGGGCCATCGGCTACTGGCAACCGATTAGGCGGCAAGTCACAAACTCGCTACCGGCTACTGGCAACTGATTAGGCAGCAAGTCATAAACTCGCTACCGGCTACTGGCAACTGATTAGGCAGCAAGTCATAAACTCGCTACCGGCTACTGGCAACCGATTAGTCGGGAAAATGTTAACTCTTCTAGTGCCCTGTATTTTTTTAATGTTTTTGACGTATATCAACTGACAAGAGGGAAGTAACTATTTGTGTGTGTGTGTGTACATGCATTGCTTAAACGGCAGAAACAGACACATGACAGGGTGCTTGGCAGTTGTTTTTGTTGTTGTTGTTGTCGTACCCTGACTTAAGCACTCCAGGGATCATCCCAACAGCCGAAGCACTTGAACACCATGGTACAAATGCACCAGCTAGGGATGAGAACATTACGTGTGTGGACGTTTTTGGTTACCCCGCCATGTGGGCAGCCACACTCCGACTTCGGGGGATGATGTTATACTAGGAGCGTGCCATGGCTAAAGACAATCCCCGCATAACTATCCCTATGCAGAGCATATTAACATTTTGATGTAGCCTTGGTGTTCTGGCCTGCCCTATGTCAATAGACGATTTTCGGAAAAAAAATAGAGGAGAGTACTTCGTGAAAATTAAAATTGTTTATGGCGTCGAAAAGCGAAGCGAGGCGAGTGAACGATTTGCAAACATTTTAAATAGAAAGAGGGGTTGCAAACTGATCTAACTTGCAAAACGTCGAGAACTCGCAAAGAAATAAACAAATTGAGATTGCCCCAATCTTGAGAATGAAGGTCATTGGTAAAAAAAAAAATCAAGGTCATTGGAGCCGAAAATGCTGCCGCGCGAGATCCTCGTTGGCTCCGACTTCGGGGGATGATGTTATACTAGGAGCGTGCCATGGCTAAAGACAATCCCCGCATAACTATCCCTATACAGGTACTGTAAAGTGCAGTATAGACTGTCTGATTGGACTTTAGTTTCAGGGGTGTTTGTCCGTTTGTTCCTGCAAGGTCACTGGACCCGAAAATGCTGCCCGTGCAGCTGCTTGATCTGGTGTTTTCACGCTCTAGTTAACACATCCTGTGGAATTAATAGATAGCTGTCAATTTGATGCATTTGCTTCAAGGGAAGTAAATCTGTGCACATCATACATTGGTCACTTCTGAACTCGCTCCGCTCTTAGACCACAATTTGGCCTCTGACTTTGCTTTTGTAGTGGTTTGTTGTGGGGAAACCAATCGGTGTAGAGAGTTTTTCTATTTAAAGTCTATATACATAAAAAAGTCTGATCTACCACTTCCGTATGTCTAAACCTGAAGTAAAAACCCGTAATCTTCTTTCATTTCTCCTTTTGTTTATGTATGTTTTGTTTGTGTGTGTGGCTGGAGTGATTTGAGTTTCTTGAAATAAGTTGAATGATTCAAAATTGTTGCGATGCGAATGAGTTAATGTGAATGTGCCCCCCCCGTGGGGATACTGGGGGATCTTTTGTATAAATAGTTCCCCCACCTTCTGGAAGTTCTGTACTTGTACTTTCTCTAATATGTCACTCTCTTTGACTCTGCCTTTTCCCTTTGCTTACTGTCATCTACTATCTTTCTGCCTTACCGGTCCATTCTCCTGCCTTTTTTTCACGAAACACTTTCAAAAACATTTCCTCCAGCCGAAGTCGGACATGCTGGGCCTAACTATTTCTTAGGCGCATAACGGCAGCATGACGCATCTGCGATCATAATTGACAGGAAACTGTGAGTGATCGAAGAAGAATGGGAACATGTGCGTGTGTGTGTCAGGTGACCTGGACTACAGGTCCAACCTGCACCACTTTGCCAGCGGCCAGGAGGACGTGGTCATGGACGTCCTCATGTCTCTCTTCCCCAACGTCCAAATGAAGGTACCCTGGCTTCGGTTCATAGGAATTGTTCGGAAATAATTAAGGGGAGTAATTTCATGGTGTGTAGGAGTTATTTTCCCTAATTCAATCGGTCGAACAGGGGAAGTTACTCTGCCATCAGGTAAATCCCCAGCCCTCGCTTCTTCTGTTTGAGGAGACACACAGCATGTAGAACGCAGTGCGTCATTCTGAAATTGATGTCATTTATATTTTTACGTCACAGTTTCTATCACTTTGTAGCAACTGGTCACCCCTTATTTTTCTAAAAAAAAATGTTTGCAAGTCGCTGACTCGCATCCTGCAGTTTCAAGCTTTGACACCATTGTTGCATTGTCGCTATGGTATTTGACCAAGTAATGGAGGTAAACAACTCTAATTTTCACGAAGTGCTCTTATTATACGATACACCCTATAGCCCCTAAAATATGGCAGTCTTCTGCAGTGTGCCTGCAAGGTTGCACAGCTAGAGACGGAGAGACTTTAGACATGGCAAAAGAGTTATTTGTATTTCAGTAATAATATTAAAGAAATTAATATGCGTATTAGCTTTCCAACTCCATTCAGAATGGGAGATATGTGACCCACAAAATGGACATTAAGTAGCTTGCAAAGTCAAAAATTTATTTTTGGGGGGTGAATTTTGAGTTATGGGTATTTTTGTGTTCTCCAGCATCTTATCTTTCATATTTATAAAGATAACCTTTAATACGGTCTATTAATGGTTTCATAAGTGTTTTAAAACGAATAGGTCAATGCATTTTCTTCGGCTAGGCTAGACTTTAGACTGTTTTTCTCAAAATGGCTGACGCTCACCCTACTAACCTTAAATGCTCATAACTCTAGAACGGAAAACAGATACAAGAATGGTTCTTGTACCATTAGAAAGAGAATTGTCTGAAGTTTTCAAATGTATAATTTTCTCAGAATGGTCAGTTTGACACTTATTGTCCCTTTCGTGGTGATGGGTCACATTGCAATCATTTACATGTTTTCCTTTGCCTGTCGGGAGAAACATTAGAACAGAAGCATTTGTATACATATTTTGTTGTATAGTGATAAATTACTTGAAGGTGATGTTTCTTGTAGAGTAACTTGCTGGGGAAAGCACCCTTATTGCGTGGCATTTGATGTCATTTATGGTATGTGTGTGGTGCGCACCATTCCTTTGAGATCAGTTTGTAAGTAGCAGCTCAATGTTTCCTTTTGATCCCAAAATACTGCGATATTTTATCTGTCGTTATTGTTGGGATACTAAGCCTGTGGGTAACCCTTTTGCCGCCAGCCATTTTCCACAAACAAATTACCATTAAATTTACCTGGGTAGAGAAAAACAATCTGTCTGTAATACTGGGGATTCCTCTGTGACATGTTTAAAGCAAGGCCTATCCTTACCTCCCAAAATTAAGAGAATAGGGTCTTCGGATAACAGACCCTGATTTGATGCCTTTTAGTGACATGGGTGTTAAATCATTGTGGTGCATAAATGCGACGTTGGGGGTGAGAAGGTTAATGACAGCACTAAGCTTCATTCAACTATGCTAATTTTCCAGGACCTGGACTACCTGCTGAGGGTGCTGCTGCCAGAGTCGCTGATCAGGATCTACCAGCACGTCACCGGCAAGGTCCTGTCCTGAGGAACCTTCACTGCATCAACATCGCACTGCATGGAACAAACCGCATGGCAGGAAGAGCAGGAATCCTCAATTTAACTTTATTGTTCAGGAAATCCTAAAATTGCAATACTTTATTGTCGAATTATTACGCTGTCCAGAGTGAGAAAAAAATGCTCGTCTTTTTTTTATATATTATATCACATATGGCATATAGGCTTTTTAGCTAGCCTTTAGCCTGCTGTGTCCTTTTAGTTTATAAGGAAACACAATTTAAAACTTTTTTTTTTTTTTTTTTTTTTAAAAGAGTACAGTACTCCCCGTTTATAGTAAACTCGGTTATAAGAAATTTCGGTTACAGTAAAGGAAAGCACTGGTTCCCGGCCAAAGGTCTACTGTTTTATTACTAAATAGACCTCGGATAGTAGCAACTCGGTTATAATAAAAAACCTGCTATAGTAAAGTTACTTTTGGTTCCCCACAGGACTGGCTCCTCGGTTACAATAAAAAAAAAAAAGTCCTCTTCGTAACCTTTGTAAATACGTCACCAATGTATGCGTCACAGTCTCACTACTCCCTCTACCCACCTTCATCAACGAAATTGAAAGGCACTCAAAAACATGTTTCTTTCCCCTCATTACTTAGTGGGGAAAAAAAATGAATCCGAAAAAAAAAATATATACAGCCGAATCCGCTTATAAGAAAACTCGCTTACAATGAAGCAAAAAAAATTTCCCTGCCGAACTTCTTCTTTCTTATCTATGATCAAAATTGGGATATAAGAAACTCGCTTATAAGAAAACTCGGTTATAAGCAAGCAATTTTTTTCTCCCATCCGCAGTGGAAACTTGGTGGGAAAGAGGGCAGTTCTTAACGTTTTGATAGTCGCTTGTATCGACCCAAAATCACGGGTTCCACCTGTTTTCCTTCTTATAGCTGGTACAAAATCTTGTTTTGACCAGGTTTGACTCCCATACAAATGCCCCCAAATTGAAAACGAAACATTTTTAAAGAGCAGCCTCAATTTGAAGTTGGGGGAATTTGCATGTGGGTCACAGCTACCCAGAAAAAACCAAGGGATTTAATCGTTTTGGGTCAGTGTGTCTTTAAAAGCGAGTTGGACCTGAATTGAAAGGATGTTCCGAGGAAATTGAAGTCGTTCCAAAAAGGGAAAGTTTACATCAAACCAGTTGTGTCACAGACATTCTAAACAGTACAGGCACTTGATTACAAGACTAATTGAGTTGTTTTTGTTCCTTTATTCCATACTTTCCTTCAGTATTCTGTGCAAAATAAATGTTGAGCAGAAGAAAAAAATATGAGTACTTTTGTGTTGGTGGTAGAGAGACTGTCCATCCTTACATTTTCAGCAGCAATGGCAGAGAGGAAAAGGCAATTCATTTCTTTAAGAAGATAAATACAAATAACTGAATATGTGGACGAAAATCCACATAAACAAAAGCAAACGATCGATGAAAAGCTGCATGGGTGGACAGTAAATGGTAATAATTCAGTACAAGAAAGGTGAAGGGGTACGCATTTGATAACAGTAAAAAGACAAAAAAAGGCTTCTTAGGTAAGTTGTAGGCACCTTTAAATCTTCTTCTTAGTAGACTATTTTGATTTTATGATGCAAGACATGCATCAAATTAGGAAAAAGGATTTTCTCTTCGTTTTGTTTTTCTGTCTTCCTTTTCTTTTCTTTTTCTTTTCTATTTTCTCCCATTCAATTTGTTTATAAGGGAAAAAACTTCAAAATGTTTTCTTATATCTGAGTTTCAGATATAAGAAAACTTGGATATGGTATTAAGCAAAACATCATCTCCCTTCGATTTTCTTATAACCGAGTTTTGCTGTATTTTGATTTGATGATGGGTTTATATTTAGTATTTTACGTTAGCTTTGACTTTGAAAAACGTCATCGGATAAGATAAAAAAATTCCATCAAAACTTTACTATATCCGAGCATCGTTTATAAGAAAAACCTGTTATAGTAAAGGAAAAGCCTTGCTCCCCTGCACTTTACTATAAGCGGGGTGTACTGTACAACATACATTGTGCAACATATTGTTTAAGAAAGATGGAAGCTGTGTCTAAATGCTCAGATTTTATTAGTTAAAGTGTACAAAAAAAATCCTTCAGCTTCGTGGGATTTACCCCCAGACACACACACACCCCGCCCCCCTACCCTTCCCCCAAAAAACGGACCTGCCAAGTTGGCCCACCAGAACTCCAGCTTTCCTACTTTTCATTTTGCCCAGGTTTTACCCTTGCACATTGTATGCCAGTCTGTAGTTTCCCACTAATCACTGCCAGAAGAAGAAGGGGCAGCTGCCTTTCCAGGAGGCTGTATGGGCTGGAATTTGTTCATTATAGTGGAGATGCCTTGCCCAGGGTGCATCCCCACTCTCTCGGCCAAAAGGATTTGAGGGCTGCTGGTGTTGTTGGGTGAAGGTTCCCTAAAGGCCAACCAATCCCTCTGGCTGCAGCACTAAAAGCGAGTGCTTCTCCACAAAGTCAAACTGTCTCTTTGAAGTTGATGTGTGTTACAGTATTATGTTGTGCCTTAAGGTTGAATGTTCATAACATGGAAATATGTGTGTATATAACATATGAATTGTATGAATCAAAATGTGACCCAGCACCACGAAAGGAACATTAAGTCGCTGGGCTAGTTTCTCACAACAGGCTTGGAAAGTCAAAAATCTCATTTTTATCAATTTTGAGTTATGGGTATTTTCGTGTTCTCTAACATCTTATCTTTCATATTTATAAAGGACAATCTTTAATATGGTCTCTAAACAGTCTTATAAGTGTTTTAAAATGAGTAGGTCAATGCATTTTCTTCAGTCAGGCTAGACTTTAGACTGTGTTTTCTCAAAATGACTGACGCTCACCCTACTAACTCTGGAATGGATAAAGATCACACAAAAATGGTTCTTGTATCACTTGAAAGAGGATTGTCTGAAGTTTTCAAATGTAGAATTTTCTCTGAAGAAAATTATTGGAATTGTATTTTATCATATTTTTCGGACTAAGGACCATAATAAAGATTATCCTTTATAAATATGAAAGATAATATGTTAGAGAACTCGAAAATACCCATAACTCAAAATTGACCCCCAAATGAGATTTTTTACTTTGCAAGCCTGTTGGGATAAACTAGCCCAGCGACTTAATGTCCCTTTCATGGTACCGTGTCACATATTTTATTGAATTTCAATTTCTTTGCACATTTTAACATATCTGTATAAATACAAGTCCATCGTAGGTGGGCACGCCAGTGCAATTTCAGTCTTTCAGTTTACTCAATGTACCAAAGGTGGTTTTCTTTTTTGCATTTTACAAATGTAGCCATATGTTGTGCCTTGCATGTTGTTGAATTCATGACAAGCATTGGGTGTGCCTTTCAGGTGCCTTATACAGTGGAACATCCCTATTAAGGCATTGAAAAATTGGCCCGAGGAAGGTCTTAACAGGTAGGAGTCTTAACTCAGTCAAGTCGTTCCGGCCATATATGTCCGGAATTAATAGATAGCTGTCAATTTGATGCATTTGCTTCAAGGGAAGTAAATCTGTGTGCACACCATACCTTGGTCACTCCTAAACTCGCTTCACTCCCTTAGACCACAATTTCGCCTCTGACTTTGCTTTTGTAGTGGTTTGTTGTGGGGAAACCAATTGGTGTAGAGTTTTTCTATATAAAGTCTAAAGTCAATATATAAAAAAAGGCTGATCTACCACTTCCGTATGTCTAAACCTGAAGTAAAAACCTGTAATCTTCTTTCATTTCTCCTTCTGTTTATGTATGTTTTGTTTGTGTGTATACCTGGAGTGATTTGTGAGTTTTTTTAATCATTCAAAATCGTTGCGATGCAAATGAGTTAATAGAGAGGTGGACACTCAATAGTCTGGATATGAAGGGTGGAAACAAATCGGTGTAAATGTTTTGGGTCCCATCTCAGAGGGGGTCTTAATAGGGAAGGTCTTAATGGGGAAGTTCCACTGTACTAGAAAATCGGTGTAAATGTTTTGGGGTCCCATCTCAGAGGGGGTCTTATTAGGGAAGGTCTTAATGGGGAAGTTCCACTGTACTAGCCCATAAAGGTATTGTTAAACAATAAGTTACTTGACAGTTGCAACATTTCCTATTTAATACCATATTTTATGGACTATCATATTATTTGGGTGCGCGCGCACTTATGTATGTGTGTGTGTGTGAGAGAGAGAGAGTGTGTGTGTGTGCCAGTGTAGGAGGGGTGTGATGGGAGCATGCACACATGTTCACGCTGATGTGCATACGTGCATGTATGCCCTGTGCGTGTGTGTCTGTGTTTATGGATGATTATATATGGGTGTTATTTATTTTGCTCTGTTGAATATTTGACATGTACACATTTCTTATGCCTAGTTTATGATTATATTATATGACTGTATTTTATTGCACTGTCTATATTTGGCATGGTTTTGATTATTATAATGTTTGATATGTATTTTATTGTACTGAATGTATTTAACATGTTCTGAATATTATGTTATAATGTGTGATGTGTGTATTTATTGTCAAATCACAGGCGTAACCACAATGAATTTATCTTTTGAGGTAATAAAGTATTGTTGAGTTGAGTTGAGTATAAAGCGCTCTTCCCAAATATTACACTAAATTCTGTTTTTGTTGTATCAGTTTTTAACTAAGAAATAAAAAGTCATAATGAATTTTTAGGGGCTAGGATCTCAAAGAAGGTATCGGCTTATTCATATTGTCCGTAAAGCATCATAATAATGTCAGAAGTCTGTTGTCAAAACGCATTACAAAAATTGGTGGCAATATTTCCTAGTGCTATTATGTCTTTCACTTAGGGCATTGAATTGAATTTTTGTTTCTATTTTGTTGATAGTCTCGTCAGAAAAAACAATTTTTTATAGAGTACGAGGTAATGCTTGTTTTCCCACTGGCTAAGACTGTGTGACGAATGTGGTTCTGGTTCTGGTACTATACGTCAAAGGAGCCTATGAAGGCTATGTACTCGACGGAACTGGGAGAGCGCACTGAGAATTGAAATATAAAATCTTTTTTTAATCAAGAATTTTTTGTTTGTTTTACTGTCTGGTGGTGTTGACATTTTTTTAAGAGTTGACCATAGGCCTTTTCGCAGTATCCGGGCTGGACCAATCCGGCTAGCGTAGCGCTCACCGGGGACGAACCCCGACCGGCACAGCTCCTGCCCCTTCATTTACCACTACTTTGACCTATAGCCCCTAATTCACTATTTTAATCTTTTGTTGGAGCAATCAGCATGCCCCGAAGGTAACGTAGTTGCCATTATAAAATTAGATTTTTTGTATTAAAAACAGGGCATACAATGGAAACTCGCTATTAACCCTTTCATTGCCAGCCACGTCTCAGCTAAGAATGTATGTCACACTTACCTGGCAGTAACAAAGATGGAGTATGCAATACTGGAGATTCTTTTAACCCTTTCATTGCCAGCCACTTCTCAGCTAAGAATGTATGTCACACTTACCTGGCAGTAACAAAGATGGAGTATGCAATACTGGAGATTCTTTTAACCCTTTCACTGCCAGCCACTTCTCAGCTAAGAATGTATGTCACACTTACCTGGCAGTAACAAAGATGGAGTATGCAATACTGGAGATTCTTTTAACCCTTTCACTGCCAGCCACTTCTCAGCTAAGAATGTATGTCACACTTACCTGGCAGTAACAAAGATGGAGTATGCAATACTGGAGATTCTTTTAACCCTTTCACTGCCAGCCACTTCTCAGCTAAGAATGTATGTCACACTTACCTGGCAGTAACAAAGATGGAGTATGCAATACTGGAGATTCTTTTAACCCTTTCATTGCCAGCCACTTCTCAGCTAAGAATGTATGTCACACTTACCTGGCAGTAACAAAGATGGAGTATGCAATACTGGAGATTCTTTTAACCCTTTCATTGCCAGCCACTTCTCAGCTAAGAATGTATGTCACACTTACCTGGCAGTAACAAAGATGGAGTATGCAATACTGGAGATTCTTTTAACCCTTTCATTGCCAGCCACTTCTCAGCTAAGAATGTATGTCACACTTACCTGGCAGTAACAAAGATGGAGTATGCAATACTGGAGATTCTTTTAACCCTTTCATTGCCAGCCACTTCTCAGCTAAGAATGTATGTCACACTTACCTGGCAGTAACAAAGATGGAGTATGCAATACTGGAGATTCTTTTAACCCTTTCACTGCCAGCCACTTCTCAGCTAAGAATGTATGTCACACTTACCTGGCAGTAACAAAGATGGAGTATGCAATACTGGAGATTCTTTTAACCCTTTCACTGCCAGCCACTTCTCAGCTAAGAATGTATGTCACACTTACCTGGCAGTAACAAAGATGGAGTATGCAATACTGGAGATTCTTTTAACCCTTTCATTGCCAGCCACTTCTCAGCTAAGAATGTATGTCACACTTACCTGGCAGTAACAAAGATGGAGTATGCAATACTGGAGATTCTTTTAACCCTTTCATTGCCAGCCACTTCTCAGCTAAGAATGTATGTCACACTTACCTGGCAGTAACAAAGATGGAGTATGCAATACTGGAGATTCTTTTAACCCTTTCATTGCCAGCCACTTCTCAGCTAAGAATGTATGTCACACTTACCTGGCAGTAACAAAGATGGAGTATGCAATACTGGAGATTCTTTTAACCCTTTCATTGCCAGCCACTTCTCAGCTAAGAATGTATGTCACACTTACCTGGCAGTAACAAAGATGGCAATACTGGAGATTCTTTAACCCTATGCAATACTGGATTCTTTTTTAACCCTCTTTTAACCCTTTCATTGCCAGCCACTTCTCAGCTAAGAATGTATGTCACACTTACCTGGCAGTAACAAAGATGGAGTATGCAATACTGGAGATTCTTTTAACCCTTTCATTGCCAGCCACTTCTCAGCTAAGAATGTATGTCACACTTACCTGGCAGTAACAAAGATGGAGTATGCAATACTGGAGATTCTTTTAACCCTTTCATTGCCAGCCACTTCTCAGCTAAGAATGTATGTCACACTTACCTGGCAGTAACAAAGATGGAGTATGCAATACTGGAGATTCTTTTAACCCTTTCATTGCCAGCCACTTCTCAGCTAAGAATGTATGTCACACTTACCTGGCAGTAACAAAGATGGAGTATGCAATACTGGAGATTCTTTTAACCCTTTCATTGCCAGCCACTTCTCAGCTAAGAATGTATGTCACACTTACCTGGCAGTAACAAAGATGGAGTATGCAATACTGGAGATTCTTTTAACCCTTTCATTGCCAGCCACTTCTCAGCTAAGAATGTATGTCACACTTACCTGGCAGTAACAAAGATGGAGTATGCAATACTGGAGATTCTTTTAACCCTTTCATTGCCAGCCACTTCTCAGCTAAGAATGTATGTCACACTTACCTGGCAGTAACAAAGATGGAGTATGCAATACTGGAGATTCTTTTAACCCTTTCATTGCCAGCCACTTCTCAGCTAAGAATGTATGTCACACTTACCTGGCAGTAACAAAGATGGAGTATGCAATACTGGAGATTCTTTTAACCCTTTCATTGCCAGCCACTTCTCAGCTAAGAATGTATGTCACACTTACCTGGCAGTAACAAAGATGGAGTATGCAATACTGGAGATTCTTTTAACCCTTTCATTGCCAGCCACTTCTCAGCTAAGAATGTATGTCACACTTACCTGGCAGTAACAAAGATGGAGTATGCAATACTGGAGATTCTTTTAACCCTTTCATTGCCAGCCACTTCTCAGCTAAGAATGTATGTCACACTTACCTGGCAGTAACAAAGATGGAGTATGCAATACTGGAGATTCTTTTAACCCTTTCATTGCCAGCCACTTCTCAGCTAAGAATGTATGTCACACTTACCTGGCAGTAACAAAGATGGAGTATGCAATACTGGAGATTCTTTTAACCCTTTCATTGCCAGCCACTTCTCAGCTAAGAATGTATGTCACACTTACCTGGCAGTAACAAAGATGGAGTATGCAATACTGGAGATTCTTTTAACCCTTTCACTGCCAGCCACGTCTCAGCTAAGAATGTATGTCACACTTACCTGGCAGTAACAAAGATGGAGTATGCAATACTGGAGATTCTTTTAACCCTTTCATTGCCAGCCACTTCTCAGCTAAGAATGTATGTCACACTTACCTGGCAGTAACAAAGATGAAGTATGCAATACTGGAGATTCTTTTAACCCTTTCATTGCCAGCCACTTCTCAGCTAAGAATGTATGTCACACTTACCTGGCAGTAACAAAGATGGAGTATGCAATACTGGAGATTCTTTTAACCCTTTCACTGCCAGAGGAACACAGAAATTATCGATTTTCTTATTATAACATTTAAAAGAGACCTGTGTAGATTCAATCTGAGAAAATGGTCTAGAGATCTTTCCTGACTTTAGGGAGGTTCCACTGTACTATGAAATGCCTTATAGTTATAGTCGCTTATGTATAGTGGCTGCATTTTAGAGCATGTTGCTTATCAAGTTAGTCCCTGGTGTTCATCAGTCCTATACTTTAGGGAGGTAACCACTGTACTATGAAATGCCTTATAGTTATAGTCGCTTATGTATAGTGGCTGCATTTTAGAGCATGTTGCTTATCAAGTTAGTCCCTGGTGTTCATCAGTCCTATACTTTAGGGAGGTAACCACTGTACTATGAAATGCCTTATAGTTATAGTCCCTTATGTATAGTGGCAGCGTTTTAGAGCATGTTGCTTATCAAGTTAGTCCCCGAGTCCTATACGTTTGCTGCAATGTCACCTTTTGAAATCATTTCAGGATTGTGATACGGTGGAACCTCCCTTATAAGACTCCCTACTTTTAAGACTCCCTACCCCCGTGGGGATACCGGGGACCTTTTGTATAAATAGTTCCCCCACCTTCTGGAAGTTCTGAATGCCCCACATGGCCAAAAAGGCCGTAAAGCCTTATTTCGTCATGGAAGTTCTGTGCTTGTAACTTCCTCTAATCTGTCGCTCTCTTTGACTCTGCCTTTTCCCTTTGCTTGCTGTTATCTACTATCTTTCTGCCTTGCCGGGTCCATTCTCCTGCCTTTTTTCAAGAAACACTTGCAAAAAGATTTCCTCCAGCCGAAGTCGGACTTGCTGGGCCTAACTATTTCTTAGTTAGGCGCATGACGCATCTGCTCTCATAATTGACAACAAACTGTCTGAGCGATCGAAGAAGAAGACTCCCTCCCACTTAAGACCTACTTCTCTGAGACATTGCCCTTCTTTGTAAGTATTAAAATTACCTCCCTTATACAAGTCCCTCCCATTTAAGACCTTATTTTGGATGATTTTTTTCTTAAAACGGGATTGTACTGATAAAAGGAATCCTGTCAGTACTTTTTTGTTGAGAACAATTGTTGAATAATATCATCAAACAAATCAAAGTGCTAGGTTGGCCAAAGATTTCGTGTTTGTTTGTGTTGACATTCTTTTTTTATTTGTGTTTGTTAAAGATCACAATCCTTAAAGTTGTTGTGTCTGTGGTTGACTGAATAATTCAGGATTTCAGGATTGTGATATTGAAAAAAACACTTGTTTTTTTGGTGGTGTTTTTTAGAATAATAGTTATTGTGGAATATCGTCAAACAGAATCAAACGAAGTAGTAGGTTGGCCAAAAATGTTGTGTTTTGTGTTGACATTGTTTTTTTAATTTCAAGTTTGTGTTGATGAGATCACAAATCATTGGTGAGAATAATTGTGTTTCTTGTTTTTGTATTAAATCTTTTCTTTTGGGTTTAAATTTCGACTCTATTTTATTTTGTGGTGAGATCACAATCCTTTTAGATGTGTCTTTGGCTGAAATATATTTCAGGATTGTGATATTGGACAAAAATCCACTAGCTTTTTTTCCCTTTAGTTTAAGAATAATTGTTGTGGAATCGTCAAACAGAATCAAACAATGTGCTAGGTTGAACCAGCCGCCGTAGCTCAGTGGTTAGAGTTGCGGACTAGTGGCTGGGAGGTCTTGGGTTTGAATCCCATCAGGGTCTTGTTTTTTTTTGTGGCCCAGACCAGCTCCTACCCAGAGTGAATGCGCTATGGACTCAATGGGAAGACAGGGTTGACATTCTTTTTTTATTTGTGTTTGTTAAAGATCACAATCCTTAAAGTTGTTGTGTCTGTGGTTGACTGAATAATTCAGGATTTCAGGATTGTGATATTGAAAAAAACACTTGTTTTTTTGGTGGTGTTTTTTAGAATAATAGTTATTGTGGAATATCGTCAAACAGAATCAAACGAAGTAGTAGGTTGGCCAAAAATGTTGTGTTTTGTGTTGACATTGTTTTTTTAATTTCAAGTTTGTGTTGATGAGATCACAAATCATTGGTGAGAATAATTGTGTTTCTTGTTTTTGTATTAAATCTTTTCTTTTGGGTTTAAATTTCGACTCTATTTTATTTTGTGGTGAGATCACAATCCTTTTAGATGTGTCTTTGGCTGAAATATATTTCAGGATTGTGATATTGGACAAAAATCCACTAGCTTTTTTTCCCTTTAGTTTAAGAATAATTGTTGTGGAATCGTCAAACAGAATCAAACAATGTGCTAGGTTGAACCAGCCGCCGTAGCTCAGTGGTTAGAGTTGCGGACTAGTGGCTGGGAGGTCTTGGGTTTGAATCCCATCAGGGTCTTGTTTTTTTTTGTGGCCCAGACCAGCTCCTACCCAGAGTGAATGCGCTATGGACTCAATGGGAAGACAGGGTTGACATTCTTTTTTTATTTGTGTTTGTTAAAGATCACAATCCTTAAAGTTGTTGTGTCTGTGGTTGACTGAATAATTCAGGATTTCAGGATTGTGATATTGAAAAAAACACTTGTTTTTTTGGTGGTGTTTTTTAGAATAATAGTTATTGTGGAATATCGTCAAACAGAATCAAACGAAGTAGTAGGTTGGCCAAAAATGTTGTGTTTTGTGTTGACATTGTTTTTTTAATTTCAAGTTTGTGTTGATGAGATCACAAATCATTGGTGAGAATAATTGTGTTTCTTGTTTTTGTATTAAATCTTTTCTTTTGGGTTTAAATTTCGACTCTATTTTATTTTGTGGTGAGATCACAATCCTTTTAGATGTGTCTTTGGCTGAAATATATTTCAGGATTGTGATATTGGACAAAAATCCACTAGCTTTTTTTCCCTTTAGTTTAAGAATAATTGTTGTGGAATCGTCAAACAGAATCAAACAATGTGCTAGGTTGAACCAGCCGCCGTAGCTCAGTGGTTAGAGTTGCGGACTAGTGGCTGGGAGGTCTTGGGTTTGAATCCCATCAGGGTCTTGTTTTTTTGTGTGGCCCAGACCAGCTCCTACCCAGAGTGAATGCGCTATGGACTCAATGGGAAGACAGGGACCACACAGTCGAGCTTCATCCACTTGATGGATGTGTATGGAGAGTGTTGCTCTAAAGTCCTGACCAACACTGCAGGTGTCTGTTTCTCCCGGGCCTGGTTGACGCCGGGATAGATTTGACAAGGAGCGTGTCACGGTGTCTCAATCCGTAATGGACCCCACAGCATCATCTTCATCAGGACTCATTATCATCTTCATCAGGACTCATTATCATCATCATCAGGACTCATTATCATCTTCATCAGGACTCATTATCATCATCATCATGACTCATTATCATCATCATCAGGACTCATTATCATCTTCATCAGGACTCATTATCATCTTCATCAGGACTCATTATCATCTTCATCAGGACTCATCATCTTCATCAGGACTCATTATCATCTTCATCAGGACTCATTATCATCATCATCAGGACTCATTATCATCTTCATCAGGACTCATCATCATCAGGACTCATCAGGACTCATTATCATCTTCATCAGGACTCATTATCATCTTCATCAGGACTCATTATCATCTTCATCAGGACTCATTATCATCTTCATCAGGACTCATCATCTTCATCAGGACTCATTATCATCTTCATCAGGACTCATTATCATCTTCATCAGGACTCATTATCATCATCATCAGGACTCATTATCATCATCATCAGGACTCATTATCATCTTCATCAGGACTCATCATCTTCATCAGGACTCATTATCATCTTCATCAGGACTCATTATCATCTTCATCAGGACTCATTATCATCATCATGACTCATTATCATCATCTTCATCAGGACTCATTATCATCATCTTCATCAGGACTCATTATCATCATCTTCATCAGGACTCATTATCATCATCATCAGAATTTTTATTAAAAATATTGCTACCTAGGTTGGCCAAAAATGATGTGTTCTGTGTTGATATTGTTATTTGTTGTGCTGTAGGCGAGATCACAATCCTTAAAGCTGTTGTTTCTTTGTGTTTGAGGCTGACTAAATACTTTCTGTCAAGCCTGTAGAAAGACACAAAAAAATAAAATCTCCAATAAATTATAGATGTAGTTTCAGTTGTAACGTAGTAATGTTGAACATAGCATGTGTGATATATGACAAACAGTACCGGGTAGTTTAAAGCAGTAGAGAATACATTTGCCCATAATTGTAGCATAGGTCAGTGATGTTTATCATAGAATGTTCGCTTCCAATTATGATCAATAATTATAAAGAAAGGACAGAGAGCACATCTTTTTTTGCACAATTGTAGCTTAGTTGTGTTGAATGTAGAGAAGTTTCCCCCCTGTGGGGACACCAGGGGATCTTTGGTACAAGTAGTTCCCCCACCTTCTGGAAGTTCTGTGCTTGTAACTTCCTCTAATCTGTTGTTCTCTTTGACTTTGCCGTTTACCTTTACTTACTGTCATCTACTATCTTTCTGCCTTACTGGTCCATTCTCATATGCCTTTTAAAAAAAACCCAGATTGTAGCTTAGTTGTGTTGAATGTAGAGAAGTTTCCCCCCTGTGGGGACACCAGGGGATCTTTGGTACAAGTAGTTCCCCCACCTTCTGGAAGTTCTGTGCTTGTAACTTCCTCTAATCTGTTGTTCTCTTTGACTTTGCCGTTTACCTTTACTTACTGTCATCTACTATCTTTCTGCCTTACTGGTCCATTCTCATATGCCTTTTTAAAAAAAACCAGATTTTCTTCAGCCAAAGATGGATCTGCTGCGCCTATTTCTTAGTTAGGTGCATAACGGCAGCATGATGCATCTGCGCTCATATGACAAAAACTATCTGAGCGATCGAAAAAGAAGATTGTGGAATGTTTTCACCATAGATATAGGGATTGAAGGGAATAATGATCTCCTTTGAGCTCCTCCGAAATCGGAATGTGTTGGCTGAATGCAGCAGGGAGACCAGTGAAAACTGAAAAACGGACACATACGTTATCCATTATGGCCTGGGAACGCAGAAGAGGAAGAAGATTTCAATATTTTTTTGTCACACATAAGAAGAGTTGGTTAAGTTGTAGTTTAAATACCCCCCCCCCCCCCCATGTTTACGACTCTCAATCTCAAAGTCTGCTTCCTTCAGTTTGATGACAATAACCCTAGGCTGATCCTAACCCTATCCCTTTTCCAGATAATGGCAGAATGTTGCTTCTCAGTGAAACATTTTCAATGCGAAAATTCAACATTGCCGAATAGTTTTGCAAACTTTTTTTTTATTACTAATTTCAATGTTGTCGTCACACATGTAGGGTAGGATAAGGATAAAAGAAAGTTGAATGAAGTGTTAGAAAGGGAAGTTTTGTCAACTTTTATTAAGTCACAAGGAAAATTGAATAAAGTACACGCAAAGACTTCAAATACAGAAAAAAGAAAGTTGAATGACGTGTGAAAACAGTAGTTTTGTAAAGTTTTTATTAAGTTAAAGGATCTTTCTGATAGTAAAACATCACCAGCATATATGTATAAATGAATATCATGCTCCGTTGGGGGCAAAATGCCAAACTAAGCAGTAAGATCTCAAAAATTCAAACCATTAAAGGTAATGGGAAAAAAATATTAAAAAAAGAAAACCACGGTTCATCATGACATCAGCGTAATCGAGCAATCTTCCTTACAACAACAACACAAAATGCTTCTTTATTTAAAACCACGGCGTACACGCACACAAACGCGTGAATAAAGAATTCTTTCTTCTGCATGCGTGCAGCTCACAACAGTCAGTGACGCTCATGTTTGTCATTCTCATACATATCGATATGTCTGTGCTGCTGCTAATACAGTATAATCACATGGTCGCAAACACATGCACACTTGCTTACAGGCCCTGGCAGGACTGTTCTGAAGGACACGCCTTGCTTAATGTGGGCATGCACTGCTCTCTCTCTCTCGCTCTCTTCTTAGTTTTCTTTTTCTTCTTCTTAATTTTGTTTTGTTAGTTGCTTTCCTCTTGTTTGCCCCAGGGCTGAGTGAAAAAAAGCTGTAACTAATTAGCTTATCTCATTACCCTGAATAAATAACATTTTGTCGTCGTCTCTCTCTTGTCTCCCCCTCTCTCTTTTCTTTCTCTCTCATACAGACATGACTACACACACACACACACACACACACACACACACACACACACACACACACACACACAGTCACACGCACGCACACACACACGTGGTCACAGATGTTGTCTCTTGTGGTCCTTTCTGGGCACTAGCCACCATAGCCTGTCTAACGTGTGTCGGTCACTGTCTTTGGAAAGCTGGATCCTGCAGCTTGTCAAACACAGGGATTGGGGGTACTTGCGATCTGAAAGGCTGAACACATTGAAAGGGAAATTATTATCATCATCATCATCATCTTGTTTTTTGTCATCATCATCACCACAACCGTCATCATTATGATGCATTTCAAATCCATTCAATCCAATTTAAAACAACACTTTATTGCCCATTTGAAAATAAATTTAAAATGGGAATTATTTTACATCACCATTCTCACTATGAGTATCATCATCATTTTCTTTAAATCTTCGTCATCATGATAATCATGATCATTACTATCTTGTTCTTCATGTTCTTATCATCATCATCATTGTCATTATCTTGTTCTTCATGTTCTTATCATCATCATCATTGTCATTATCTTGTTCTTCATGTTCTTATCATCATCATCATTGTCATTATCTTGTTCTTCATGTTCTTATCCTCCTCCTCCTCATTATTATCATCATCACCATTATCTTGTCCCTCATGTTCTTATTATCATCATCATCATCGTCATCATTATCATCACCACCGTTATCATTATCTTGTTCTCCATGTTATTATCATAATCACCATCATCATCAATCACCACCACCTTTATCATCATCATCAACAACATGTTCATATTTTAGTTTAGAGATATTCATAGTCGGGCACAGCAGACAGGCTGGCACAAATCATAGAGTGAAAGCCAAAAGGTACTACTGTATCAGCCTTCGCTGTTCCCTTTATGTCCCTTTAAGAAAGGCATATGTTACGCCCAATCCGTGAAATTGCCTATTTCATGTTGCCCAATTCGTGAAATTGACTGTATTTTTTTGTTTTATTCCCAACCACACAGTATTGATCAAGTTTAACTCAACAGTATCAAACATTTATGAATTGTACTTTCACCCCTATCCTACCCTTAGGCCGTGTACACATATAAGCGGAGATTCCATGCGGAAACTCGTGCGCAATCCGTACATAAGTAAAAGAAAGAAGGGAACAGATTTACGCACGTGTCCGATTTCCCCCTAATCCGTAAACTTTTATCTTTCTTTCTTTTACTTACTTACGGGTTTCCATACGGAACTTACGCGTCTGATGTGTCTGGACCATACCCTACTGAATACTACTCTGGGGCATGTCTGAGCAACATGTTTTATTGAACGTTTAAAGTATGAATCCGATCATTTTAAACTTATCTACTGTGCGAGTTCGTATTTGTTTGAACCAATTCTAGATCACTGTGTGTCTCTGGTTCACTGGTTCTGGTGTGATACGTTGCAGACGCCACTTCGAACGATAGACGCGACGGAACTAGGAGGGCGCTTCCCCTAGCCCTATTAGAAAAAGGTAGATGGAGAAAGACCTACTGCTTACCCTGGGTTCATTCAAGTTGGTCCGGCCATATATGTCCGGAATTAATAGATAGCTGTCACTTTGATGCATTTGCTTCAAGGGAAGTAAATATGTGTGCACACCATACCTTGGCCACTTCTAAACTCGCTTCACTCCCTTAGACCACAATTTTGCCTCTGACTTTGCTTTGTTGTGGGGAAACCAATCGGTGTAGAGTTTATATAAAGTCTATATATAAAAAAAAGTCTGATCTACCACTTCCGTATGTCTAAACCTGAAGTAAAAACACGTAATCTTCTTTCATTTCTCCATTTGTTTATGTATGTTTTGTTATTGTGTTGATTTGTAAGTTTTTTTAGTAATTCAAAATCATTGTGATGCGAATGCAACGGGAAGACCCAGGCCCCACTTCCAGAAGCAAGCAAAAATAATAAAATCTAATAGTCTAGTGGTCAGTGGGTGCAGGCTCAGATGGTGATCTGGTCAGCGTTGATGAAAATGCGCTGACGAAGCCTGCGGTGACAGTAGCCTCGCTCAGTTGGTTCCACTCCGTGGCAGTCTTAACGAAGAAGGAGCTACGATACTGCTCCGTTCTCCCTTCTGGGACAGAAAATCCACGGGAATGGTTTACGGCCTGTCTTTCCAAGGTGTTAGTGGTTTGGAACCCCTTGAATCTGGTCGGCTTGATCCTGCGACGATTTGTGGAAATAGGAGTAAGGAACTTTTCTGCTGGGAGAGCTGGAACAAGGCCCTCAGCTATCTATCTGTCTCTGAATGAAAAACATTGTTGTCACTAACAGTTTGTTTTTTGAATGGCAAGTTTAAATTGGCTGTTACAATGATTGTGCAAACCATTTGTCCGATTTCATTAAAATGGGAAATTTCACGGATTGGGCGTAACACATACAATACAGATACTGACCTTTGCTATAATTAAATGGCTTTTATTATTGGTTGACATTAGCCTGTAGCAGGGGCCAACAGTAACATGAGAGCCGTACAATTGATGGTTTTCTACAGTAACTGAAAATCATGGTACAGTTTAGTCTCTCGTGGAAGACTATGACTCAAACGAGGGGACCTTTGCTCCGGCTCTGGTGCTGCAACCAAAAGAATAAGTTGACCTTTAGGGACCTTCCCCAACGCCAGCTGTCCTCAAATCCCTTTGGCCCGAGAGAGTGGGGATGCACCCTTGGGGGATGCACCCTGGGCAAGGCATCTCCACTACAAACAAATTTGTCCAGATAATGGCAGAATGTTGCTTCTCAGTGAAACATTTTCAATGCGAAAATTCAACATTGCCGAATAGTTTTGCAAACTTTTTTTTTATTACTAATTTCAATGTTGTCGTTACACATGTAGGGTAGGATAAGGATAAAAGAAAGTTGAATGAAGTGTTAGAAAGAGAAGTTTTGTAAACTTTTATTAAGTCACAAGGAAAATTGAATAAAGTACACGCAAAGACTTCAAATACAGAAAAAAGAAAGTTGAATGAAGTGTTAGAAAGGGAAGTTTTGTCAACTTTTATTAAGTCACAAGGAAAATTGAATAAAGTACACGCAAAGACTTCAAATACAGAAAAAAGAAAGTTGAATGACGTGTGAAAACAGTAGTTTTGTAAAGTTTTTATTAAGTTAAAGGATCTTTCTGATAGTAAAACATCACCAGCATATATGTATAAATGAATATCATGCTCCGTTGGGGGCAAAATGCCAAACTAAGCAGTAAGATCTCAAAAATTCAAACCATTAAAGGTAATGGGAAAAAAATATTAAAAAAAGAAAACCACGGTTCATCATGACATAGGCGTAATCGAGCAATCTTCCTTACAACAACAACACAAAATGCTTCTTTATTTAAAACCACGGCGTACACGCACACAAACGCGTGAATAAAGAATTCTTCTTTCTTCTGCATGCGTGCAGCTCACAACAGTCAGTGATGCTCATGTTTGTCATTCTCATACATATCGATATGTCTGTGCTGCTGCTAATACAGTATAATCACATGGTCGCAAACACATGCACACTTGCTTACAGGCCCTGGCAGGACTGTTCTGAAGGACACGCCTTGCTTAATGTGGGCATGCACTGCTCTCTCTCTCTCTCCCTCTCTCTCTCTCTCTCTCTCTCTCTCTCCCCCTCTCTCTCGCTCCTTAGTTTTCTTTTTTTCTTTTTTTTCTTCTTAATTTTGTTTTGTTAGTTGCTTTCCTCTTGTTTGCCCCAGGGCTGAGTGAAAAAAGCTGTATCTAATTAGCTTATCTCATTACCCTGAATAAATAACATTTTGTCATCGACGTCTCTCTCTTGTCTCCCCCTCTCTCTTTTCTTTCTCTCTCATACAGACATGACTACACACACACACACACACACACACACACACAGTCACACGCACGCACACACACACGTGGTCACAGATGTTGTCTCTTGTGGTCCTTTCTGGGCACTAGCCACCATAGCCTGTCTAACGTGTGTCGGTCACTGTCTTTGGAAAGCTGGATCCTGCAGCTTGTCAAACACAGGGATTGGGGGTACTTGCGATCTGAAAGGCTGAACACATTGAAAGGGAAATTATTATCATCATCATCATCATCTTGTTTTTTGTCATCATCATCACCACAACCGTCATCATTATGATGCATTTCAAATCCATTCAATCCAATTTAAAACAACACTTTATTGCCCATTTGAAAATAAATTTAAAATGGGAATTATTTTACATCACCATTCTCACTATGAGTATCATCATCATTTTCTTTAAATCTTCGTCATCATGATCATTACTATCTTGTTCTTCATGTTCTTATCATCATCATCATTGTCATTATCTTGTTCTTCATGTTCTTATCCTCCTCCTCCTCATTATTATCATCATCACCATTATCATCATCATCACCATTATCTTGTTCCTCATGTTCTTATTATCATCATCATCATCGTCATCATTATCATCACCACCGTTATCATTATCTTGTTCTCCATGTTATTATCATAATCACCATCATCATCAATCACCACCACCTTTATCATCATCATCAACAACATGTTCATATTTTAGTTTAGAGATATTCATAGTCGGGCACAGCAGACAGGCTGGCACAAATCATAGAGTGAAAGCCAAAAGGTACTACTGTATCAGCCTTCGCTGTTCCCTTTATGTCCCTTTAAGAAAGGCATATGTTACGCCCAATCTGTGAAATTGCCTATTTCATGTTGCCCAATTCGTGAAATTGACTGTATTTTTTTGTTTTATTCCCAACCACACAGTATTGATCAAGTTTAACTCAACAGTATCAAACATTTCTGAATTGTACTTTCACCCCTATCCTACCCTTAGGCCGTGTACACATATAAGCGGAGATTCCATGCGGAAACTCGTGCGCAATCCGTACATAAGTAAAAGAAAGAAGGGAACAGATTTACGCACGTGTCCGATTTCCCCCTAATCCGTAAACTTTTATCTTTCTTTCTTTTACTTACTTACGGGTTTCCATACGGAACTTACGCGTCTGATGTGTCTGGACCATACCCTACTGAATACTACTATGGGGCATGTCTGAGCAACATGTTTTATTGAACGTTTAAAGTATGAATCCGATCATTTTAAACTTATCTACTGTGCGAGTTCGTATTTGTTTGAACCAATTCTAGATCACTGTGTGTCTCTGGTTCACTGGTTCTGGTGTGATACGTTGCAGACGCCACTTCGGACGATAGACGCGACGGAACTAGGAGGGCGCTTCCCCTAGCCCTAGGCCCTATTAGAAAAAGGTAGATGGATAAAGACCTACTGCTTACCCTGGGTTCATTCAAGTTGGTCCGGCCATATATGTCCGGAATTAATAGATAGCTGTCACTTTGATGCATTTGCTTCAAGGGAAGTAAATATGTGCACACCATACCTTGGCCACTTCTAAACTCGCTTCACTCCCTTAGACCACAATTTTGCCTCTGACTTTGCTTTGTTGTGGGGAAACCAATCGGTGTAGAGTTTATATAAAGTCTATATATAAAAAAAAGTCTGATCTACCACTTCCGTATGTCTAAACCTGAAGTAAAAACACGTAATCTTCTTTCATTTCTCCATTTGTTTATGTATGTTTTGTTATTGTGTTGATTTGTAAGTTTTTTTAGTAATTCAAAATCATTGTGATGCGAATGCAACGGGAAGACCCAGGCCCCACTTCCAGAAGCAAGCAAAAATAATAAAATCTAATAGTCTAGTGGTCAGTGGGTGCAGGCTCAGATGGTGATCTGGTCAGCGCTGATGAAAATGCGCTGACGGAGCCTGCGGTGACAGTAGCCTCGCTCAGTTGGTTCCACTCCGTGGCAGTCTTAACGAAGAAGGAGCTACGATACTGCTCCGTTCTCCCTTCTGGGACACAAAATCCACGGGAATGGTTTACGGCCTGTCTTTCCAAGGTGTTAGTGGTTTGGAACCCCTTGAATCTGGTCGGCTTGATCCTGCGACGATTTGTGGAAATAGGAGTAAGGAACTTTTCTGCTGGGAGAGCTGGAACAAGGCCCTCAGCTATCTATCTGTCTCTGAATGAAAAACATTGTTGTCACTAACAGTTTGTTTTTTGAATGGCAAGTTTAAATTGGCTGTTACAATGATTGTGCAAACCATTTGTCCGATTTCATTAAAATGGGAAATTTCACGGATTGGGCGTAACACATACAATACAGATACTGACCTTTGCTATAATTAAATGGCTTTTATTATTGGTTGACATTAGCCTGTAGCAGGGGCCAACAGTAACATGAGAGCCGTACAATTGATGGTTTTCTACAGTAACTGAAAATCATGGTACAGTTTAGTCTCTCGTGGAAGACTATGACTCAAACGAGGGGACCTTTGCTCCGGCTCTGGTGCTGCAACCAAAAGAATAAGTTGACCTTTAGGGACCTTCCCCAACGCCAGCTGTCCTCAAATCCCTTTGGCCGAGAGAGTGGGGATGCACCCTTGGGGGATGCACCCTGGGCAAGGCATCTCCACTACAAACAAATTTTAGCCCAGCCCGCCAGAATAGCATCTGCCCCCTCTGCTATCTGGTAATCATAGTCGGAAACGACTGTCCTATAGCCTACTGACCGTGGTGGAGACGTGCTTGGCGGGTTGTTCTTCCCTGAAGTGGCGGGTCCCGTAGCCCTGTCGGCTGTAGGGAGCCCCAGTGTGTAACAGGGGAGGCTGGGGCTGTCTGTACTGAGTGAATGGCTGTAATCTGAACAGACGGAGAGAAAAAACAGGTGGGCTTTTTGCTAGCTGTGGTTAAATTTACACTCACACATACACATGATCACGTGCCCAAACACACACATAATGCACACACACACACACATACACACACGCACCCACTATTAGGCCTACATAAGCCTATAATTATATGCATGTGCATAATACACGCACACTTACACACATGTAGCTTCAATCCGTGTGCGTGCGTGTGTGTGTTGTCTTCAGCTAAGTGAACAAACTGAGACAATACTTTCAGATAAAATAAATTGTGAGGCAGGGCCGGATTGGGAGGGGGGGGGGGGGGGTAGGTTTCCGCCCCCCCCCCCTCCCCTTCTGTCCCAAGCATGTACCTTATACAAGGGTGAACAGTAAGAAAATGGCTCGATTTTGGACTTAATAAACACTAACTTGGAAAATGTTCCGGGGGTGAAAGGGCATGCAAGGGCGGATCGGGGTGGGGTCTCCTGTCTTGGGTTTCCGGACCCCCCCCCCCCCTCCTTGAAAAATAGAGAATTCTTGAGAATATAGTTTTGTTCAGATGGCACTAGATTGCACCATTTGAGTTCTTTGGTGAAAATGTTTTCAGTGGTCTGCCTCCAGATCACCACCCAGCAAACTAGGTGCCTTGCGTCGTTGACTTTGGAAACCCGTTTTGAAATGATGTGGATCCGCCCCTGTTACGCATCTCTTTGGACCCAGGGCGGACCCCCTCCCCACCCGCTTACGAATCATTTGGTCCGGCCCTGTGGGGGGTGGGAGATATAGGGGGTAGCTATGCTGCTTGAAAGGACTTAGGAGCTACTAGGGAAAATATGGTCATCTAGTTTTTGAAAGCTTTATTTTGTTGTTCGTTTAATTCTTGGCGAAACCTTGATAATGTTGTGTGAATGCTAGGCACTAATGAAACATTTACAGTGGAAACTCCCTTATAAGACCTCCCATTACCCCCCCCCCCTCCCCCGTGGGGATACCGGGGAGTCTTTTGTATAAATAGCCCCCCCGCCTTCTGGCAGTTCTGCAAAACCGCCTTCTGGCAGTGTTCAAAATATGTGGCGGTACCATAGCCGATGTTTAACCGAGGCGTGGTTACCGCTACGCCTATCTATATTGTTAAAAACTCGGGACTTTACTGGTGTTGCACTGCCTCCGGGCATTGCCTCCAGTATCGTTCCACCATCTTTGTATTTACAAATGTCCCATATGTGTCTGTTGCAGACCGAGAGGACGTAAAGCACCATTTTCCATCCATCCTGGCAGTTCTGTGCTTGTAACTTCCTCTAATCTGTCACTTTCTTTGACTCTGCCTTTTCCCCTTTGCTTACTGCCATCTACTATCTTTCTGCCTTACCGGTCCATTCTCCTGCCTTTTTTTCAAGAAACACTTTCAAAATGATTTCCTCCAGCCGAAGTCGGACTTGCTGGGCCTATTTATTTCTTAGTTAGGCGCATAACAGCAGCATGACGCATCTGCGCTCATAATTGACGGAAAACTGTCTGAGCGATCGAAGAAGAAGAAGAAGACCCCCCCATTATAAGACTCCCTCCCACATAAGACCTACTTCTCGGAGACATTGCCCTTCTTTGTAAGTATTAAAATTACCTCCCTTATAAGACCCCTCCCTTATAAGACCTCATTCTGGATGAATGAATGAATGAAAGTTGATGTTTAACATCCTCCCAGTCACGCAGGACACATACGGGACATTGACTATCAGTACAGTTTTTTTAGAAAGAGAGAAAAGTTATTTTCTTAATTACTAGGGTTCTGATATGATTTATTTGTTTATACAGACGTTGTAAATCATTTTGGATGGTTTTTGAAGGTCTTATGAGGGAGGATCCACTGTACAGACACAAAACAAACAAACAAAACACCAATGAAATAGAGTGAGATAATTTCGAGGGGCCTGGCCTTCTTTATGTAATATCAATCCATGCACTGACCACTAATGAAACAAAACAATAAATAATAAATAGTAAACACAATAACATAACTAGAGCGTTAAGACGCTAAATCACCAACCGCGCGGTAGCGTTTTCGGCTCCAGTGACCTTGACCTTTGACCCATGACCTTCATTATCGACCTTGGCCTAGATCTCTCCATTACCTACCCGCATGCAAAATTCGAGCATCCTAATTCCATCCGTTCAAACGCTAGAGGATATATACAAACATACAAACATAGTCCGCCTCAGACACGAGTGAAACTAGAGCGTTAAGACGCTAAATCACCAACCGTGCGGCAGCGTTATTCGGCTCCAGTGACCTTGACCTTTGACCCATAACCTTCATTATCGAACTTGGCCTAGATCTTCCTACTACCTACCCGCATGCAAAATTTGAGCACCCTAAGTCCATCCGTTCAAACGCTAGAGAGGATACATACAAACATACATACATACATAGTCCGCCTCAGACACGAGTGAAAACATGACCAATCCGCTCTCTTCGATCGTGGTTGGTAACAACAAACATGACAACCTTGCTCGCATATTTGTTTCAGGTCTTGACCTCGATGAATGAAATTAAGTTGGGGTTAACGTCCAATCAGCACCGCCTTCTGTTGACGAAACCATCAACCAACCATCATTGACTTAAAACTGTATAGCGTTTATTTCAGACAAGGCAGAAAATATATTTCTTTAAAGACCCACCAGATCACGTGTCAAAATCACGGGTTTCACGTGTTTTTCTTCTTATAGCTGGTAATAAATCTTGTCTTGACCAGGTCTCACCCCCATACAAATGCCCCCAAATTCAAACCGAAACATCATTTTAAAGAGCAGCCTCAATTTGAAGTTGGGGACATGTGTATGTGGGTCACAGCTACCCAGAAAAAAACCAAGGGACTTAATCGTGGTGCGTCAGTGTATATCTTTAAGAAGCAATGTCTAGCAGGTGTTGACTTACCCAAGTACACCCCCCCCCCCCCCCCGATCCAAAGTAAGGGATGGGCGTTTACAGGGCACATACCCCTCCCTATGCACGAATTTTGCTCCAAAGTGTGTGTGTGTGTGAGAATTATTCGGTAAGTACCCCTATGCATGAAAATTGCTCCAAAGTTGGAACTGGACGTTTAAAAGAACATGTACATATACAAGGCACTTTACAGCAATACACTGGGACCTCCCTTATAAGACTCCACATTATAAGATTCCCTTCCACATAAGACCTCTGAGACACTGCCCTTCTTTGTAAGTATTAAATTGCCTCTCTTATAAGACCCCTCCCTTATAAGACCTCATGTTGCATGATTTTTGAAGGTCTTATAAGGGAGGTTCCACTGTATCACTATTACTGGTCTTGACCTTGACCCGACAGCCTTGACCTACATACGTACACGTCGTCATGGCTACGGTGGACCCATTCCTGGGCCCTGAGGTCCTGGCGTGCCTTCTCCAGGCTGAAGAAGTCCGAGGCCACCCTGAGAGAGGGCTGGAGAGGGGCGTACCTCCTGCGCTGGGCAGCCTTGGGGGAGGGGAAGGGGCCCTGGGGGGACACAACACAGGTGTAGGTCAGGGGTCCTGGGGTGACACAACACACTTCTAGGTCAGTGGAAGGGGCCCTGGGGTGACACAACACACTTCTAGGTCAGCACGTGGTGTCTGGTCATGGACACTACGTTCATCCAGGATCCATGGTCTGGTCAAGTCAATAATATGTGACCCAGCACCACGATTCATTTTACTCTCTCTCTCTCTCTCTCTCTCTCTCTCTCTCTCTCTCTCTCTCTCTCTCTTCTCTTTGTCAGCACGTGGTGTCTAGTCATGAACACTACGTTAATCTAGGATCTATGGTCTAGTCAATAATGTGACCCAGCACCACGATTCATTTTACTCTCTCTCTCTCTCTCTCTCTCTCTCTCTCTCTCTCTCTCTCTCTCTCTCTCTCTCTCTCTCTTTCTCTCTCTCTCCCTCTCTCTCAGTCCTTATTCTATGTTGTTCTGATTGAATATTAACAGCTATCTGACTGCAGTAATTGTAATGTGTGGAGATACTATTATCATGTGTATTGATTGTTGATGACGAGATGTATTCCACATTTTGTTATTTTATTTTGATTGACTGCTGTAAGTTAATAATGGTCATTGATCTCTCTCTCTCTCTCTCTCTCTCTCTCTCTCTCTCTGATCTCTCTCTCTCTTCAAAGTGAGAAATGAGGTATGGATGAAATTGGGATCTTTCTGAAGGATTTGAGTATCCTTGTTAGTATGGGCTATTTAATAATAACTGATAATGTTAATATGAATTACGCATGGATGTGATTTTGATGTTTCGATTGGCTTTGATTATGTTTATTAGCACAGGCTATTTGATATTTAAACTAATAATGTTGATACGAATGATGTGTAAATGAGATTTGGATCTTTTGGTTGGCTTTGCTGATTCTTGCATCACATGCTATTTCATAATATTTAAATTATAAATGTTGAAGTGAATTTTGTATAAATGAGTTTGGGATCCTTCTGTTGGTTTTGATAATTTCGTAAACACAGGATATTTGATAATTTAACTGAAAACATTTTGTGAATTGTGTGTGAATGGGATTTGGATCTTTTGGTTTGCTTTGCTGACGCTTGTTAGTACAGGTTATGTCTTAAACTTTAAGCTATTAATGTCGGTGTGAACGATGTATGCATACAATTGGATCCTTAGGCTAGTTTTGATTATGTTTGCAAGCACAAGTTATTTGATATTTAAACTGATAATGTTGATGCGAATGGAGTGTAAATGAGTTTGGATCTTTCGATTAGCTTTAACTCTTATGTTTGATAGTATTGATTTCCCCCTTCCTCGTGATGTATTTGTGGCCCATGGCCAATGTACATTAAAACATTTCAGTGTTCAAACATGTTCAGTATTATTTCTCTCTCTCTCTCTCTCTCTCTCTCCGAAGTCAAAAATCTCATTTATATCAATTTTGAGTTATGTGTATTTTGTGTGCTCTCTAACATCTCATCTTTCATAATTATTTATAAATGACAATGCGTGCGTTATTGTCTCTAAATACTCAAAACATGCTTTAAAATGAGTATTTTGTGCATTTTCTTAAGCTAGGCTAAACATTAGACTGTGATTTCTCAAAATGGCCAAACTTCACCTTACCAACTTTAAATACTCATAACTCTAAAACGGAACAAGCTACAAAAATGGTTCTTATATCATGTTGTGAGAAACTAGCCCAGCGACTTAATGTCCCTTTCGTGGTGCTGGGTCACATATGATCTTTAACCCTTTCATCGCCACTGTCGCCTCTTGGCACCACAATGATTTACACCCATGTCACTAAAAGGCATCAAATGAGGGTCTGGTATCCAGTGATCTTATGTTCTTCGTTTTGGGAGGTAAGGATAGGCCCTATTTTATAAATGCCACAGAGGAATCCCATACAATATTCCAACACAACAAATCTTTTCTCTACCCAGGTAAGCTTAATGGTAAAGTTTGGCTGAGGAATGGCTAGCGTTGAAAGGGTTAATCGGGTAAGTCCCGATTGGCCCTTTCCCGTCTCGCCCTTTCTTTGATCTATGCCGCATGCCTCCTCACGTGAGTTCCCTTTGGGCGAGGAGTGCCATTTCGCCCTTTTCTCGTTCACGTGTATGGGAGGGGATGGGGAGAAGCATGTAGGCCCTATGCAAAAGTGTTTTGTGTCATCCAAAACAAATGCCCATGTGCCACCCCAGGCCGAGAGAACGTACATTTTTGTGTGTGTGTGTGTGTGTGTGTGTGTGTGTGTGTGTGTGTGTGTTGTGTGTGTGTGTGTGTGTGAACATCAATAGAGAAGCAAGGCGAAGTGAAAAAGAAGGAAGACATGTACACACAATGTAAAGCATGCATACGTAATTCGAATAATTCAAGTGAATTCAAACAAGATGGGAAGGACACAGATAGAGAGAGAGAGAAGAGAGAGAGAGAGAGAAGAGAGAGAGGGTTTACAATAGAGAAGAGAGAGAGAGGGGGGACAGAGAGAGACAGAGTGAGACACAGAGAGAGAGAGAGAGAGAGAGAGAGAGAGACCAACAGACGAACGACATAACAAACAGAACGAAACGTTACTTTATTCAGGGTAATGAGATGGACGCTAATTAGGTACAGCTTTTTTCACTCAGCCCTGATGGAGAGATAGAGAGAGGAGAGAGAGAGACAGAGAGAGAGAGAGAGAGAGACGGAAAGAGAGAGACAGATTACACAGGGAGAAAGGGCCAATCGGCATTTAGTCAGTGGGAAAAGGTCTTCTTCTTCTTCGTTCGCTTAGAGCGCAGATGCGCCTAACTAAGAAATAGTTAGGCCCAGCATGTCCGACTTCGGCTGAAGAAATCTTTGCAAGAATTTATAGAAAAAAAGGCACAGGAGAATGGACCAGTAAGATAGAAAGATAGTAGACGACAGTAAGCAAAGGAAAGTCAAAGAGAGTGATAGAAAAAGGGTCTTTATTGAGGGTAGACGAATAAGTTGGAAAGGTTTTGTTCATCCTGCTGTCATACATTTTTCTCTCACAAACATCAATAGAGAAGCAAGGCGAAGTGAAAAAGAAGGAAGACACACACAATGTAAAGCATGCATACGTAATTCGAATAATTCAAGTGAATTCAAACAAATGGGGACACAGAGAGAGACAGAGAGAGAGAGAGAGAGAGAGAGAGAGAGAGAGAGAGAGAGAGAGAGAGAGAGAGAGAGGAGAGAGAGAGAGAGAGAGAGAGAGAGAGAGAGGGATGAACACACACACACAGGGTAATGAGATACAATATACACACATAGAGAGACACAGAGAGAGAGAGAGAGAGAGAGGGAGGAGACAGAGAGAGAGAGAGAGGGGAGAGAGAGAGACATAACACACAGAGAGAGAGAGAGACAGACACACACACACACACACAGACACACACACTGATTCTATACCTGGGGTTTGCACACAGGGGACACACAGGGGACACACGCTGATTCTATACCTGGGGTTTGCAGGAGGGGAGGGGGGCAGGGGGTGGTGGGGGGACAATACTTGTTGTAGTCCAGCCATGCGGGGTTGCTGGTGGTGGGTGGGGGGGGCTTGTAGGACCCCAGGGGCAACGCCCTCAGGCGACTCTCCATACCCTCATCCCCCTCCCCGCCCCTGATGGACAGACAAACGAACGCACTTATAACACACATACAGACACGTACGAGTATGCATACGCATATTCGCAAACTTGCATGCATAATATGCGCTTAGGCATATTAAACAGATGCTGCATGCAGCATGTATGTATGCGAGTACCCATATACTGACGTACACACGCGAGAACGTGCACAACCATAATACGCGTGCAGGGAGACGCGCGCGCACACACACACACATGCGCGCGCAAGCACACACACACGCGCGCGCACGCACACACACACACACTCAAAAGCACGCTCCTTGTTCCATGTCCACAATGCAGGTGAATAGGAATCACTCTTTTTCTCTCTCTCCCCCTCCCTCCATCTCTCCCCCCCTCCGTCCATCCCTCTCTCTCCCTCCCTCTCTCTCTCTCTCTCTCTCTATATATATATATATAGTTTGCTTTGATAAAACTTTTCTGTGTCCAATGTCTTTATTTGTGAACCTCAGAAACAAAACCAGTTAACGTTAACTTTGAGTAATGTTCCGTGTTCAAACAAAATTTAATTTTTTTTTTTAAATTAAAAATTAATAAAATGTGCTGATTTACTTTTTCTCCCAATGGGGGAGGGACAGTGCCTTATGCAATATATATATATATATATATATATCTTTAGGGCACTTTCTTGTGGCTGTCTTTGTACTGACCGTTGCCTGCGTTGTTCGTTGCAGCCGGGGTGGTAGATGCCCGGTATGTGGGCCGTGCTCAGGAAGTGGTGTTCCCTGTAAGCCCTGTTGGTCTGGCGCTGTTTCTCCCTCTCCTCTCTCTCTCTCTCCATCTCTTCCCTCCGTGAGTCCGCGTACCTCTGCATGTCCTGTCTGCTCAGAGAAGAAATTATGCAGATCTATGCACACATTATGGCTTAAATGATTTTTTGTATTTACCAAAAACTGTGACGCACATGACATTAAATAAAAATAACGGCAAGAAAAAATAGGATTTTACACCCTCTTCGGCCATGTGGGACACTTGTAAATACAAAGATGGTGGGAACAATACTGGAGGCAATGCCCGGAGGCAGTGCTAAACCAGTAAAGTCCCGATGTTTTAATAATACAGATATATGTAGCAGTAACCCCGCCTCGGTTAAACCTCATCGGCTATGGTACCGCCACAATAAGTAATGCAGAGACTATCTCTGCACTGTTTTCGGAAAATAAAAATAAAATAAAATAACAGCAACAAGCTTGAAGCTTATATGCACACATGCTCAATTACGCACTCACAAGTAGACCCCAATACACGAATCACATAAAATGTCTGGCACAAAAATACAGATATTTCATCAGATTCCTGTATGGGGGACTACTACAAAAATAGTGGGGGGAAAAAACTAGGGTAAAGGTAAAGATGTGCCACCCCCCATGCATTTCTCGGTTAATTGTATTTTTCCGTTTTTGCCTTTCTTACCATACATAAAGCTGTATTTTAGGAACATTTTTAGCTAATTACCTTTTTGGAATACTAACCCTAACCCTAACCCTACCCCTAAACCTAACCCTACCCCCCACTATGTACTGCAGTACACCGCGATTTGTCACAGTTGTGGTTCGTTGCGTTTTTCCGTCTTATACGGTGGGGGGTAGGGTTAGGGTTAGGGCTAGGGTTAGGGTTAGGGCTAGTATTCCAAAAAGGTTATTAGCTAAAAATGTTCCTAACTAGTAGAATCTCACGAGAATCATGCCTCACAAGATGTCACAGTCGGATCGCAACTGGTACAATGGTATGCAGTGTCTGCCCTTTTGCTTAGCCTACCTGATGACCTCGTTCTTCTTCTGAAGGGCTTCCAGGTACCGTTTTCGACTGTAGTAGTTGAAGATGTATTTTCTGATGAAAAAGCCGCGCCACGTATTCTGAACCTGTCAACAGAAATCTGCCACTGTAGTCATGAGTGAGTATTAAGCTGGAAATCAAACGACAAATGCAAAAATTATGACGTGTTATGCTGGAAATCCACATCCAACAGTAGTTTTTTGTCGTTGTTGTCCTAGGTTCCGTCACGAAACTCGATGTTTTGAATCCACCCAACGGAAACGGCACGGCGCCTTTTCTGTTTGAAAGAGATGGTGCCCTACATATTCCAAACACGACCTTGACCGAAACAATCCCCCCATTTCCATAGCTGACCGAGGTATTTTTCTGTTCAGATGTCATGGTGCCGTGGACGGCAACAGTAGAATTCGCTACATGCTCCGAAAACTGCTGCCATGCCGGTGCCGTCGATGGTGCCAGTGACTTGCCGTTGCCGTTTCGTGTCTTATGGATTCAAGCAGTAGAAATTTAAATATGAAATAGTAAGGATGAACTCGGGTCTGTATTGTTGTGGCAACTACTTTCACTTTGCAGGCGAATCGGTGCCATAAATAACTTTGGTAAAACAAGGGAGTTAATTTACGAGAAGTTCCTACCCCTTATTTATTTCAGTAGAAATTTAGTTTGAGCAATTGACACATTATTTTTATCTTTGTCGTTGCCGTCGCCGTGCCGGTGCCGTTGAATGTGGATTTGCAGCTTTAATCGCGCGCGTCTGTGTGTGTGTGTGTGTATGTTTCACTGTGTGTGTGTGTGTGTGTGTGTGTGTGTGTGTGTGTGTGTGTGTGTGTGAGTGTGTGTGCGTGTGTGTGTGCGTGCGTGCGTGCGTGCGTGCGCGCGCGCGCGTGTGTGTGTGTACGTGCGTGTGGGTGCGTGCGTGCGTGTATATGTAAAACCAAAATAATGACATCGCATAGCCTACAAAACTGCAATTAAAATATGTTGATATCAGCATTTTCTTTCATTGTTGATAGGCATAAATACCGACATAATTATTTATACACTTTTATTGTTTTGCTCCGGCAACTAAAGACAGAGCGGGACATAACTGAGAATATCTGATATAATCAAGGACATGCAACTAAACATTCATCATCTACCTCGCCCCCACCACGAGTTGATCTTCCCTTCTCAAGTAATTAAAACATTTATCTATGTAGGCCTACATAAAGTAAAAGCTCTTGTAAAGAAATCAATGTCTTTCTGAAATGTAAAAACTGCTCGATGTGTTTCTTGGAAAACGATTAAACTATTTTTGACGTTGACTTTGACTTTTCTTCCCTAAGTAACGCAAATGTCCAGACTACTGGTTCATTTTACAAAATTGATATTTATGTTGTCAATACATCTTGATTATTAAAAAAACGGGACTTTCCTGGTATTGCAGTACCTCCAGGATCGTCCCACTATCTGTACAGTTATGAATGTCCCATATGTGCCTGTTCCAGGCTGGAGGACGTTAAACTAACTTTCATCAAAATTGATATTTATTGACCAACCTTGGTAGCCATATTGTTGTAATAATTCACTTTCGTCTCTATCACCTTCTCCTGAAACACACGCACGCACGCACATACACTCACACATGCGCGCGCACACACACACACACACACACACACAGACAAAACAAAACAAAACCATGCACGCGCACACACATACACGCGCGCACACACACACGCACACGTCAATATCAGCATGATCACTTATTATCCCTACACTACACCGCACACACAAGACTTTAAAGACCCACCACGTCACGTCATTTTGACAATCACGGTTTTCGCGTGTTTTACAACACTAAATATGATTATGATAACAATGAAGATAAAGAAAAAAGGGTGGGTGGGTGTAAGAGAACAGGGGGGTAGGTGGGGCCGGGGGGGGGGGGGGGGGGGGGGGGGGGGGGGAGATAAAAGCGGGGGGTGGGGGTGGGGGGGGGGGGGGGGGGAGGGAGATGCAAAGATCCCAGGAAGACACCGTCTTCAGGAGCCTTGTCCTTAAGAGCTACCTGCTAATAAGACGTCAATCTCATCATCATCGAGCGTCGCCTTGGCTTAAAGGCTATGTCAGACCCATCGACATAGGCTAGAACACCAATGCTACATCAAAATGTTGTCATGCTCTGCTATAGTTATTGCAGGGGTTGTCTTTAGTGAGGACAAGCTGCTAGCATAACATAATCATGTCTTTAAAGCTGTGGCTGCTCACGTGGCGGGGTAATCTAAAACGGTCACACACACACACATAACGTTCTCATCCGTAG
>CM065684.1:61000853-61010853 GCA_017654935.2 Phymorhynchus buccinoides
AGGGGGCCCCGTTAAGACTGGCAAATTTAAGACAGCAGATAAGTTGCCAAAATGGACGATCTACACGGCCTTAGTAGGCCTACTCAATAGAGGGGGCCCCGTTAAGGCTGGCAAATTTAAGACAGCAGATAAGTTGCCAAAATGGACGATGTATTCCTCACCGTTCATCAGCCGACCATCTTCAACTGTCATTCATGTTGCCTGGTAGTGGTCGGCTTCACGTCGACAGAAAGGCGTCTGCCACACACAGCAGCTTGAAGCTGGTTGCCAATCACGTGACCTGACACCAATCAACAACCATCTTCAACTCAGCTGAATGCGAGCATCTCCCCCAATCCGTGTAGGCCCCTACTGCATTGGATCCGGACGAAGATTGCGTTGCAGCCAACATTTCTTTCACTTTTGAGATAGACTAGCTTTATTAGCGTACGTTGTTTGGCTGAATAATTGTATGTTCATAACAAAAGAGAACAGTTAAGCAAATTAGGCCCAACGTTGTGTCCAAAAGAAGCACTTAGGGCCCCAATGAAATAAAGAAGAATAACTATCTTCTTTTTTTTATTTGTATAAAGGGACACTGCTCCTAAAGTCATCAAAGCCACATATATCACCAATCGCCTAGCTCCGTACAGGTTAAAGATGCAGAGGAACAAACTCAGAAACTTTCCAAAAAACAAACAAGGATTTCAACTTTACTTTCTGCTTTCTTTTTACCAACGTGAATGTTGACTAGGCCTATATCGCAAGAAAAGAAACATGTTAGTCTTGAGTTAAAAAAAACCCACAACTGACACAGAGATACAAAACAACACGCTAAGCGCTTCTGCAATGAAAGACATTATTACAGTTTGGCCGGGTTCACATTAGACGCGTAAGTTCCGTACGGAAAACCCTAAATAAGTGGAAGAAAGAAGGATACAAGTTTACGCATATAGGGGAAATTCGGACACGTGCGCAAATCTTTTCCCTTCTTTGTTTCACTTATTTATAGATTGCGCACGGGTTTCCGCATGGAATATCCGCTTACGGCCTTAGCCTATAAATCCTATATAACAGATAGCCCTATAAATGCTTTCTACTTTTACGAATGCCCAGAAACAGTAGCATTTGTGCCCCGTAAGAGTGATCCTTGGCAGTCGACTGTGTATGGAACAAGCTGGGGCTGACTGGTGCCAGACATCAGGCGTTTACCGAAGTCTGAAGGTGACGGGTGTGGTGGTACCGAGGCAAAGCACACACCAAGAGGATTGCTAAACATGTCCAGGACGTCACTGTGTAGCCAAACTCTTGGTTTCAGCTGTTGCCCTCCTCCTGTCTTCTCCTCGGGGGGTGTCCCGATTGACCTAAGTGTCATCAGTCCGACGTGTCATTACTCCTACGTAGCATTGGTCCTAGGGTTAGGGTTAGTTCGACCACCAACACGTAGGATTCGTAGCATGTAGGTTTACCAGACTGTACCCATCTCCTTCTCGACGCTCATACCGTCTTCTTCGTATCTATACCGCGTCATGATGACAGGAATCATAACCACAACCACAACAGCAATCCCCGCAATACCAACAACTAGCACCAGCACCAAAACATTTTTTGTTGTTGGTTAGGTAGTTTTTTGGTTTTGTTTGTTTTTTTAAATATAAAATTTGAAATAGTTTTCACATATTATCTCACTAAACACGGTAGCAACAGTGAAACATGAAAAGATCTGAGACTGTGCATGTTGTTGTTGTTGTTCCCTGGCTTAACGACTCCAGGGATCATCCCAACAGCCAGAAGCACTTGAACAATTCAGTACAAATGCACCAGCTAGGGATGAGAACATTACGTGTGTGACCGATTTTTATTACCCCGCCATGTGGGCAGCCACACTCTGTCTTCGGGGGATTTTAGACTGATGATGTTATGCTGGGAGCTTGTCATGGCTTAAGACAATCCCCGCACAACCATTCACAGCATAACAACATTTTGATGTAGCCTTGGCGTTCTAGCTTATGTCAACTGGTCTGACACAGCCTCATGCCAAGGCAAACTGCGCATGCAAATTCGCACATAATAATGTTGAACATTTTCATACAAAAATGTGAAAATCAGTATTCCAACAAAAATGTATGTTGTAGATGTAGACACGAAAATACGCTTCCCCTCAAAGTTATTGATTGTCTACAGATTAACTTTAGGCAATGCAATAACAGAACCCCCAGATACATGAAAAAACAAACAAAATGAAATACAATGGCACCAAAACATATGAATTACAAAGATCTGCATGCAAACAAAAGAGCTCTACTTGACCACTGGCTGCAACATTGTTGCTGACCAGTTGCAGAGGAATCCTTTATGCTTACCACTGAAAGTAACATTGACATGGACATAATTAGTTTGAGGGATGATGATTTACTGTTTGCATACAAAAGGTAAAAACAATGGACCCGCGTCGCCACCATTAAGAATGAATTTAAAACAATACAAAGAAGAATAAACCAACGATGTCATGTTTTTTTAAGGCCGTATGGCAATGAAACCTGACCATTGCCTAAAGCTCATTGCAGTGGTTTTTTTAATCTCTCTCTCTCTCTCTCTCTCTCTCTCTCTCTCTCTCTCTCTCTCTCTCTCTCTCTCTCTCTCTCTCTCTCTCTCTCTCTCTCTCTCTCTCTCTCTCTCTCTCTCTCTCTCTCTCTCTCTCTCTGTCTGTCTCTCTCCTCTTCTGTCTGTCTGTCTCCCCCTATCTCTTTTCTTGTGCATCCCATACTTGTTATTTGTTCATATTATTTTGCCCTAATTTTGTTTACTTTGATGTCTTGTATCATCATGCATGTTCATATTATCTCTATCTCTCTCTCTCTCTCTCTCTCTTATCTGTTTGCCTTATCTGTATTAGTCTTGTTTCTGTCTCAAGGACAGATTGTAAGAATAGGCCTGGCCTAAAATCTCAATCCTTGCGTAATAAAGTTTTCAAGTGTCAAGTGTCTGTCTTCCCCCGCCCTCTCTCTCTTTCTTTTTGTCTGTCTCTCTCTCTCTCTCTCACTCTCTGTCTGTCTGTCTGTCTGTGTCTCTCTCCCCCCTCTCTCTCTCTGTGCATTATTTTACCATTGTATGTTGCTTTACAGCGAGGAGGGTGTCAAATGTCCGCAGAGAATGGCCAGCAAATCGTGACAGAAAGTGAAGAAGACTGGGTGTAAATCATCAGCCAGATAGGCTGGACATTTAATTAACGAGGGTCTTTCTTACTGATCATTTCCACCCACTTAACTTCCTTTCAGACCTCTCAGCTTTTCCGCTACACACTCTCACAGCAGTTACCAACAGGTGTAGGAGGCGGTGTAAAAAATGAAAAAAACAACCCCACCAATCCCTTATTGAAACTATCTCCCGGAGAACATTGGACAATGTTAACATTCTTTATTAGAAGACACGTGATTTGTGTTGTCTTTTCGATTGAATCTTTTCTTTTGGGATTCAATTTCGACTCTGTTTTAATTTGTTGTGAATTCTTTATTAGGTGTGGCATCTTTCCAAAACACAGGCCTTCTTAGTTATAGACTTGCATTCACAAGTAAGCATTATGTATGCCAGTCAGTCGTTTCTGACCATGACTGTCAGATAGCAGAGGGGACAGATGCTGGGATAGAATTTGCTTATAGTTGAGATGCCCTGCACAGGGTATATCCCCACTCTCTCTGTCAAAGGGATTTGAGGACACAGCTGGCGTTGGGGAAGGTCTCCATAGGCCACACCTTCCCCTTGGCTGCACAAGTAAGCATAATTGTATCCGAGAACACACACTGCATCGACACCTACACAAACACATGTACACGCCTGATTTCTGTTAAGGCTTAATTACTTTAGGTGATCTGCCGCTGGGTGAGTGACACAACATAATGTTATATGCCTTCTTCTTCGATCGCTCAGACAGTTTCCTGTCATCATGAATGCAGATGCGTTATGCTGCCGTTATGAACTATTTCTTAGGCCCAGCCTGTCCGTCTTCGGGTGGAGAAAATCTTTATAAGAATTTCGAGAGACAAAAGGCAGGAGAATGAACCAGTAAGGCAAATAGACCCACAAAGATAGATGACAGTAAGCAAAGGGAAAAGGCAGAGTCAAGTACAGTGACAAATTAGAGGAAGTTGCATAACTTTCCAGAAAGTGGGGAACTATTTGTACGAAAGACTCCACTGTATTTCCACGAGAAGAGACTCGTGGATGGTCCAGCTCCCCGCATGGAGGCACAAGGCATCCACCCACTGCCCCACACAGTGGAGTGTTCGAACTGCTCGACGTTTGAACGGAAGGACCTATGAAGCTCAAAATGTGCACGCGCATAGGTAAGCCTACTTACGGTATCTAGCCCAAGCTCAAAAATGGAAAACAATTTAGTCAAAGGTCAAAGTCACAGGAGCAGAAAATGTGCCGCGCGGCTGGTGATTTAGCGTCTTAACGATCTAGTATGCAAATCCCCCCAACAAAACACGGTTTTATCAAGGTGGCAACGGGCAAGAACAGCCAAAGACGTGGCACCTGAAAGCGGCCAATTTGAGGCGCCACTGTCAAAGTGTCATGTGTTTGCTAAGGTCTCGATACAGGTTCACATTTCCCCCCTCTTTCCCCATGGCAACACAGTGATAACAATCTTCAAAGACACACCGACCCACCATGATTAAGTCCTTTGCTTTGTTTTTCTGGGCAGCTGTGACCCACATGCAAATGCCCCAACTTCAAATTGAGGCTGCTCTTTAAAATGATGTTTCGTTTTCAATTTGGGGGAATTTGTATGGGAGTCAGTCCTGGTCAAAACAAGATTTCTTACCAGCTATAAGAGGGGAAACACGTGAAACCCGTGATTTTGACACGTGATCTGGTGGGTCTTTAAGATTACCAGGGAGAAAGAGTGAAAAGTGTTAACGTGTATTGAGACCTTTAATGTATGCTCTCTCTCTCTCTCTCTCTCTCTCTCTCTCTCTCTCTCTCTCTCTCTCTCTCTCTCTCTCTCTCTCTCTCTCTCTCTCTCTCTCTCTCTCTCTCTCTCTGTGATCTCAGGTCTCTCTCACTGTTCTCTCACGTCTCTCTGTCTCTATGTCAGGGGTATAGAAATGCATCTCTGGATCAGTTTAGAATTGGCATGTTCCCTTTGAATTGTCACTTTTTGCAGTTTAAAATTGACCCAAACAGAAATGTATATTGTCCATTTTGTAATCATATTCCTTTCTAATCATATTCCCGAGTCAGAAATTCAGTTTGTTTGTTCCATGTATGACGCCCTTCGAAGAGAACTTATTCAAAAAAGTATTTTAACAATCCTTCTATGTTTAAATGTGTGTTATTACTTTCTTGTACAAACAAAAGTATTATAAGACAAGTGGCTGTTTTTATCTTTAAAGCTTTGAAAGTTAGGCCAGATTTACGTAGTGTTTTGTAATGTCAAGTTAATAATGTAATGTCAATTTGTTGTTGTTGTCATACTCACTCCATTGTATGGGCATGGCCTAACAATTAAAAATGTCCTGACTCCTGACTCTCTCTCTCTCTCTCTCTCTCTCTCTCTCTCTCTCTCTCTCTCTCTCTCTCTCTCTCTCTCTCTCTCTCTCTCTCTCTCTAATATAACAGTAAACAGTGAGAGAGAAAGGGGAATGAAGGGAGAGTGACACACACACACACGCGCACGAGCGCCCGCGCGCGCGCACACGCACGCACACACACATACACACGCACACACAAACACACGCACCCGAACAGCACATGCACGCACGTGGAGAGACAGAGAGACAGATAGACTGAAAGTCCTCCCTTACCTTTTAGCTGTACATCATCCTTGCAGAAAGCTTCTTCTTCTTCTGCGTTCCCAGGCCGTAAGGCCACAATGGTTACGTATGTGTCCGGTTTCCATTTTTCAATGGTCTCCTGGCTGCATTCAGCCGACACATTCCGATTTTGGAGGAGCTCAAAGGAGAAAACTGTATGTAAGATTTTTTGGGGAAAAAAGGCAGGAGAATGGTCCAAAAAGTCATAAAGATAGTAGATGACACAAAGCAAGGAACAAGGCAGAGTCAAAGAGAGAGACAGATTAGAGGAAGTTACAAGCACAAAACTTCCAGAAGGTGAGGAAACTATTTGCACGGAAGATCCCCGGTATCCCCATGGGGAGGGGGAGGGGGAGGGGGCAGAAATCAATTCTCGGTTTGAGTCGTCAATTTCTGTCCTCTTCAGAGGTTGACCATAATCGTCCCTTGTCCATCTTCTTTCTTCTTCTTTTTATGGTAAAATGATAATAAAAACTTCTAGGTATTGACATACCGATACAGGATTTTATTTGTTTTAACACAAAAGCATTCACAATAGTATAAGAGTGGAAAATGATCTCTCTTGATTTCCATCAGTAACTGGGAGTACAGTTTAATGGTTCTGCCATACTGTTTCCCTTGATAACCTGTTGTCCAGGGGTCCGTTTCACAAGGGCTAACGTTGTGTTGCGCTCGCTCAAATCGGCAAAAACGGTACCAGGCTACTATCGAGGTAACAAGCGAAAAACTATTTGAAGGATCATGGGAAATATCAATACTTCCGGCTTTTTTAAATTATATATCTCGCGTGGATGTGATTTTAATTTCCAAAATGGAAAACCAAAACAACTAGCTTGTCACAGCAAATATTATTTAGTCTATCATGAAAAAAATACAGGGTGATTTTAGCAAATTAAACAAACGCAAGTGTTTTGGGGTGCTCTTTCTTAATTTTCATCATGTTAGCTGGCATAATACATGTATAGTGCAAATTTAATTTTCTGCACACAAATAGACGCGGATGAAATCGAAAACTTTGTACAAACTGACAGAGGTATGATTTATCTCCCTTATGATAGCAACCCTTTTCTATCTCCCAAAAGTGAAGAGTAATCTTAAAGAGTTATCTGACCTTAGCAAACGTTTAGTGTGTTTCTTAGACCCCTTTTGGCGTAACAGTTATTCGCGCGGCGACCATTATCTAGAGAAACTCGACCCTGGTCTCCCTAGAACTTTCCTATCTGGAAACCTTCTGCTGTGCCTCTATTCAGAGAGTTTCTTTGTGTTCCGATCTGTAGCATCTTGTCATTTCCCTCACTCTTTTGAGTTTCTTTGTGTTCCGCTCTGTAGCATCTTGTCATTTCCCTCACTCTTTTGAGTTTCTTAGTGTTCCGATCTGTAACATCTTGTCATTTACCTCACTCTTTTGAGTTTCTTTGTGTTCCGATCTGTAGCATCTTGTCATTTCCCTCACTCTTTTGAGTTTCTTTGTGTTCCGCTCTGTAGCATCTTGTCATTTCCCTCACTCTTTTGAGTTTCTTTGTGTTCCGCTCTGTAGCATCTTGTCATTTCCCTCACTCTTTTGAGTTTCTTTGTGTTCCGCTCTGTAGCATCTTGTCATTTCCCTCACTCTTTTGAGTTTCTTAGTGTTCCGATCTGTAACATCTTGTCATTTCCCTCACTCTTTTGAGTTTCTTTGTGTTCCGCTCTGTAGCATCTTGTCATTTCCCTCACTCTTTTGAGTTTCTTTGTGTTCCGATCTGTAGCATCTTGTCATTTCCCTCACTCTTTTGAGTTTCTTTGTGTTCCGCTCTGTAACATCTTGTCATTTCCCTCACTCTTTTGAGTTTCTTTGTGTTCCGATCTGTAGCATCTTGTCATTTCCCTCACTCTTTTGAGTTTCTTTGTGTTCCGATCTGTAACATCTTGTCATTTCCCTCACTCTTTTGAGTTTCTTTGTGTTCCGATCTGTAGCATCTTGTCATTTCCCTCACTCTTTTGAGTTTCTTTGTGTTCCGCTCTGTAGCATCTTGTCATTTCCCTCACTCTTTTGAGTTTCTTAGTGTTCCGATCTGTAACATCTTGTCATTTCCCTCACTCTTTTGAGTTTCTTAGTGTTCCGATCTGTAACATCTTGTCATTTCCCTCACTCTTTTGAGTTTCTTAGTGTTCCGATCTGTAGCATCTTGTCATTTCCCTCACTCTTTTGAGTTTCTTTGTGTTCCGATCTGTAGCATCTTGTCATTTCCCTCACTCTTTTGAGTTTCTTTGTGTTCCGCTCTGTAGCATCTTGTCATTTCCCTCACTCTTTTGAGTTTCTTTGTGTTCCGCTCTGTAGCATCTTGTCATTTCCCTCACTCTTTTGAGTTTCTTAGTGTTCCGCTCTGTAACATCTTGTCATTTCCCTCACTCTTTTGAGTTTCTTAGTGTTCCGATCTGTAGCATCTTGTCATTTCCCTCACTCTTTTGAGTTTCTTTGTGTTCCGCTCTGTAGCATCTTGTCATTTCCCTCACTCTTTTGAGTTTCTTAGTGTTCCGATCTGTAGCATCTTGTCATTTCCCTCACTCTTTTGAGTTTCTTTGTGTTCCGATCTGTAGCATCTTGTCATTTCCCTCACTCTTTTGAGTTTCTTTGTGTTCCGATCTGTAGCATCTTGTCATTTCCCTCACTCTTTTGAGTTTCTTAGTGTTCCGATCTGTAGCATCTTGTCATTTCCCTCACTCTTTTGAGTTTCTTTGTGTTCCGATCTGTAGCATCTTGTCATTTCCCTCACTCTTTTGAGTTTCTTTGTGTTCCGCTCTGTAACATCTTGTCATTTCCCTCACTCTTTTGAGTTTCTTTGTGTTCCGCTCTGTAACATCTTGTCATTTCCCTCACTCTTTTGAGTTTGTTTGTGTTCCGCTCTGTAACATCTTGTCATTTCCCTCACTCTTTTGAGTTTCTTTACTGTTCCGATCTGTAGCATCTTGTCATTTCCCTCACTCTTTTGAGTTTCTTTGTGTTCCGCTCTGTAACATCTTGTCATTTCCCTCACTCTTTTGAGTTTCTTTGTGTTCCGATCTGTAGCATCTTGTCATTTCCCTCACTCTTTTGAGTTTCTTTGTGTTCCGCTCTGTAACATCTTGTCATTTCCCTCACTCTTTTGAGTTTCTTTGTGTTCCGCTCTGTAACATCTTGTCATTTCCCTCACTCTTTTGAGTTTCTTTGTGTTCCGCTCTGTAACATCTTGTCATTTCCCTCACTCTTTTGAGTTTGTTTGTGTTCCGCTCTGTAACATCTTGTCATTTCCCTCACTCTTTTGAGTTTCTTTGTGTTCCGATCTGTAGCATCTTGTCATTTCCCTCACTCTTTTGAGTTTCTTTGTGTTCCGCTCTGTAACATCTTGTCATTTCCCTCACTCTTTTGAGTTTCTTTGATCTCTGAGGACCAAGATGGTACAACTTTACTCAAGATGGCGACTAAACATAGTCTATCTACTGGATTTTCGTCCTTCTCTGAATACCTTCTGCTGTTAAATCTCTCCCTCATTTTTGTTTAACTTATTCCTTTATCGTCAATAAAGATCATTTTGACTTGACTTGACACAAAATAAAAACTGACTTGATTTCAATCTGAGATGTGATGTTGTTCACTTTTCCTCCCCCATTTTCTCAATATGACATGTTGAGTGCTTACTTTTCCTGACATTTTTTCCACTTGTAGGTAACCTCTCCCTCATTTAAAAAAAAAAAAAATATTATGTTACTAACCCCCCCCCCCCCCTGTTTCTCTCCTTCACTAAAAAAACAAACAAACACACACAAAACACCAAAAACTGAACTGTAATGTTGTTCACATTTGTCAACAGTTTTTCTCGTTTTAATCTCTTTAAAACCCCCATTTTTTAACGTTGTTTTTTAACGATTGAACTAACAACATCAAAATCGCTACACACTATGTTTTTAGTTCAATCCTACGGTGTTTTTTTAATTTAAGAAAAGAGAAGAAATTTAATGTTCACTTTTTCTTGCAGTTCTTTCCCTTACAGTTATTCTATCCCTTGTTTTTTTTGTTTTCTTTGTTTTTTGTTTTGTTTTTATAAAATCTGAAATTTCATACTGATAACCGTTCCTAGCAAGCAGTTAATCTCTCTCTCATAAAAAAAAAAGCCCAACCTGAAATGTAATGTTGTTTACGTTTCCTTACATTTGTTCATCCCTCGCAATCACACTGTCTTACCTTTCCA
>CM065684.1:61015853-61025853 GCA_017654935.2 Phymorhynchus buccinoides
CAGAAACATGGAGGCGACAGGGTGCACAGAAACATGGAGGCGACAGGGTGCACAGAAACATGGAGGCGACAGGGTGCACAGAAACATGGAGGCGACAGGGTGCACAGAAACATGGAGGCGACAGGGCGCACAGAAACATGGAGGCGACAGGGTGCACAGAAACATGGAGGCGACAGGGTGCACAGAAACATGGAGGCGACAGGGTGCACAGAAACATGGGGGCGACAGGGTGCACAGAAACATGGAGGCGACAGGGTGCACAGAAACATGGAGGCGACAGGGTGCACAGAAACATGGAGGCGACAGGGTGCACAGAAACATGGAGGCGACAGGGTGCACAGAAACATGGAGGCGACAGGGTGCACAGAAACATGGAGGCGACAGGGTGCACAGAAACATGGAGGCGACAGGGTGCACAGAAACATGGAGGCGACAGGGTGCACAGAAACATGGAGGCGAGAGAGGGTGAGCTCTAATAAACTGGAGCCAAAAATTAAGCAACCTTTTTTAAAACAAAATATGCGTAATGTGTGAATATAATGCGCGTGCATATGACATATGTGTGTGTGTGTGTGTGCGTGTGCGCGTGCGCGTATGTGTGATTGCAATTAGGGCATAATAAGCAGTGAAGGTGTGCGTGCGTGCGCGTTATGTGATTGCGGTGTGCGATTGCCTTTGAACATTCGTAATCGTTGAATGGTAGACCTAAGAATATGTGCCCCGTCATAGGGGAAGACGGGGTAAAAAGCGCATGGGCGGGTAAGAATCCCACCCCAATTATCTCATGAAATAAAGAAAATTTCAGTCAAATTTGCCCATGAGACGAATGCTAGACATTAACGTTCGTCTCATGGGCAAAATGAGACTGAAATTTACTTCATTTCATGAGATAATTGGGGTGGGCTTCTTACCCGCCCATGCGCTTTTTACCCCGTCTTCCCCTACGTGTATTTGCATGTTTGTTGAGGCGATGACGAAAGGAGAAGGGTGCACACAACATGAGCTGCTACAGCGGAAGATGGCCACACAATGCACAGGAGAAGAGGGCGTGGCTAGGTGCAGCCTGGGAGGGGGCACTGGAAAACATGTCAGGTTTTGTCATCACGATAGCAGAATAATGGAAACACTCCCATCTCCCTTGCGCAACTTATTTATCTAGAGAAGGTGAGATTAGCGTCCAATCGGTCAGCGAACCTTATGGACGGTTAATTTATCTCTTCAGCATTGCGTTTTTATACCCCACCTCGCCATTACCCCCTCTCTCTCTCTCTCTCTCTCTCTCTCTCTCTCTCTCTCTCTCTCTCTCTCTCTCTCTCTCTCTCTCTCTCTCTTCTTCTTTTTTGTTTTTGCTTTCTTTAACAGACCAGAGACAACCTTTCCCCCCCCCCCCCCCCCCGGTTCTTCCAGAAACTAGTTTTCATCCGACATGACACGGAAGGGAGACCATCCCAAATCCTATAAGGGACTTGCCTAGAGTTAAGTCTCTTAGGCCGAGCAGTGAGGGACGCGCTTTATGACAGCGATATTACCACCCCCCCCCCCCCCCCTCATCTCCCTAGGTAGTATTTCTCTGTCGCCTGCACGCATCATGGGGCCGTTCTTTGTCTGTCTGTTTCTATTTCTGTCTCTCTTTGTCTTTCTGTCTGTCGTTTGTTCTATTGATGCCTAGATTCCTTGTGAACAGGGCAGGAGCTATGCCGGTCGGGGCTTGCCCTCGGGGACCGCTTCGGTAGCCGGATTGGTATTGCCTGAATACTTTTGTTGTTGCAGAGCACACCTTCAGGTTTCGTCTCAGGAAGCCCAGGGTTCTGTTGGCCCTCGCACAGACAGCCTTAATGTGGACTCCCCATGAGAGGTCGGTCTGCAGGGTGACCCCAATGTATTTTGCCGAGGACACTCTATCAAGGCTATGGCCATGTAGGCTGTGTTATATGTGCCAATGTGTACATATTTATCTTGCGTTTATTACTCATCATTTCACAGATTCTGCTCTAATTTTTCTTATTTGTTTCCTTTGAAATTTACTTTTATTTTTGCTCCAACACCTCTATTCCCTTTGACATGGACAGATGGCCCAGGTCGTACATTGTTATAAGTGTTTTTCTGTGTCAGCGCGTGTGTTTTTTTTTCTTTGTCTATAGCTCACAACTCCACCCTTGCAAATCTCACATGCACACTGAAGCCAAAATAGTTTACCTTTGTATGACTTAGAGCTAAGCGCAGAGACCATACATCATTTGATTGGATGATGTTAAGCGGCCATTCTGGTCGCTTGAAAGGGTGTTTAACAAAACTAACCCTAACCCAACCCTAACCTAATCCTAACCCTATCCCTTACCCGAGAAAGGCAAAAAGTGAAATTTAGTGAATAATTTAATTATGCAGTGATCATATTTAGGGGGGTGGGGAGGGGGGGGGGGGGGGCATGCAATACTTAACGTTTGCAAGTATCGAAATCGGCAGCTTTCAATCAGCCAATCAAATTGATGTATGATCGATATCACTGCGGATAGGTATTATATTACTGTATTAGTCTCTGATGGACACAGCAGGACATAAGGGAGAGAATTCCGACACTTTTTTTACGAGACACTTGCACAATCACTTCCCTTTGTCCTCCTCTCTCTTTATCTCAATCTCTTGATGCTTTCCATATCAAAAAGCCTATCATATTTGACATTATCTGTGGGAGATTTAAAAAAAAAATGGATTACACAATTTCACTTTTCCTGCAAATATCTATGATAGTGACCTTGTCTGAGAGGTCAGCAAAGGTCAGCTTAGGTCACGTGTCGTGTAGGGCCGCAGAAATGGAATTGGTCACGATCAGAGCAGATAACAATGAGGACAGAGTGTACTGTGTTGGTGGCGAGGGCTGCTTTATTTCTGACTGGTCAGTCTATTGTATTGTGTTGTGCTGTGTTGCGTTGTGTTGTATTGCATTGTGCAGTGTAGTGTAGTGTAGTGTGTGTGTGCATTGAATTGCGTTATCATTGTTTTACTGTGTGTTATATTATAGTGTTGCGCTTCATGCTATTTATTGTATCGTATTGCAAAGTGTCCCTAAAGAACTTCAACACCAATGTCTCCTCATGGGAAACCCTGGCACAGAACAGACCAGCATGGCGTGGTGCAGTAACAAAGGGAGCCACCAACTTCGAGGTGCACCGTATCGAGACATCGCAGGCAAAGCGTGAGTCCGCACGCAAGATCCGCCTAAACAGCCACAGCCCCGCAACCTCGACAGATCCCCCCTACTCTTTCTCCTGTCCTCACTGTCAGAGATCCTTCCTGGCTCGCATTGGCCTCACTAATATGCGAACTCATCCAGCATCCTAGATTTCCACAAGGACGAACTGTTGAAGCATGGTCATCATCCCTCGGGACGGATGAACTGTCATTGTATTGTATTGTATTGTATTGTATTGTATTGTATTGTATTGTATTGTATTGTATTGTATTGTATTGTATTGTATTGTATTGTATTGTATTGTATTGTATTGTATTGTATTGTATTGCATTGCATTGTATTGTATTGCATTGCATTGTATTGTATTGTATTGTATGATATTGTTGGTATTGTTTTGCATTGTATCGAAAGAATTATTTCACGGGAACTGAAACCAATAGAAAAAGAGGCTCATATTTGTACGCATCAAATCAGAGAGTAAACTTTCGATGGAATAATCAGTCGAAAAATAAACCAAACGATTGCTGTACACAGCTTGTAATTCGTCTGCTTCAAACTTCAATTAAAACAGAAAGGCTAAAGGAACACACACACACGCGCGCGCGCGCCCCCCCCCCCCCCCCCACACTCAGAGGACACACATACACCCACACCCACACCCTATAAGACGGAAAAACGCAACGAACCACAACTGTGACAAATCGCGGTGCACTGGGTTAAGTTTAGGGCTAGGGTTAGGGATAGGGTTAGTATTCCAAAAAGGTTATTAGCTGAAAACGTTCCTAAAATACAGCTTTATGTATGGTAAGAAAGGCAAAAACGGAAAAATACAATTAACCGAGAAATGTAGGGGGGGGGGGGGGGGGGGGGGGGGGGGAGGGAGTTGTGTTGTGCGTGAGCATATGCACGTGTGTGTGTGTGTGTGTGTGTGTGTGTGTGTGTGTGTGTGTGTGTGTGTGTGTGTGTGTGTGTGTGTGTGTACACAAACACAAACCAAACACACATACACGTACACTATTTGTGCATTTACGCACGCAAATACATCTAATCCTATGCATGAAGATTACGTATACTTCGCTTCTCTCGATCGTTTTCTTTCTTTCTTCAAAGCTAGAATGGGCAAAAAAAATATTCAGCGATATACTTCTCAAAGGGGATAGGAATTACTTTCAAAGCATTTTCTCGTTTTTTCTGATCCTTCAGAATTTGCGTTACAAAAATATCCGACATATGATATAAAGTTTTTGGTATTTTGGTATCTTTTTACCTGTTTTTTTGTTGCCATGTTCCCATTTTTTGCTCTTTGCTAAGGTCTTTTCTTTGACACAAAGCGGTTCAAACTTATTTGATTACATGTGAAAGCTATTAGTTTTTCTCATTTAGTACAACTCATCAGATAATTAGAAACCTAATACCTTTGAGAAAACAAACATAGAAGCCATAGAATAAGGCACCAGCCGAAACTTTTGGGAGAAAACAAAATAATTTGCTTGTTCTTTTGTCAGTTGAATGAATGTCATAAAATAATGAGATATACTTCAATGTTCATTCATTAACGTCATTTGCACAGCTCTAACGACCCGGATAGGTCTTGTGCCTTGTTAGAAGAACACTGACATGACAATCAAAGCCGTGTTAGTGACATGACGCCTGTTGCGTTGAATCATGTCCTGTATTGGACTCCTGGCAAGCATAAAATAGCATGTGACCGGGAATCGGCAGTTTCTTTTTGACATATCATTAAGAAACCCAATAATCTTTCAGCTGTGATGTATATCTTGTTTTGAGTAGCATCCTCCACTAAGGATTTCAACATTTTGAGCACAACCCATTGTCGGTTTCCTTTTTGACTATATATAATTAAAAACACACCTGCCTTTCAGCTGTGATGCATATCTTGTTTTGAGTAGCATCCTCCACTAACGATTTCAACATTTTGAGTACAACTCATTGTCGGTTTCTTTTTATTTTATTATAAAATTGGAACATGTTATTTTAAAAAAAAAAGGAGATTCAAAAGGAGCCCCATCTGAACAAAATTCAGCAGTCTTCGCACCGATCTTCGACAGGAATTTCTGCTCCACACTTGTTTCTCGTTCAACCACTTATCTCACAACAATGCAAAGGTTGGCCCAAGGAGCGAATTTGATCCAATGGTTTCTTCATCGCATCAAGGGAAACTTGTCTCACCTTCGTCAGATGATATGGCGACGCTGTTTCGCGTAGGTATTTGGTATATTTTTCGCAGGCGCATTGGATGTCTTGGAGTCAAAATGGACTATCATAGTCCATTGACATTATTATTGGATTTATTACAAAAACTAACTTGTATCAAACAATAACTGCAGAAATATAAAAAGGGGGATTTGCTTTTTATATTTCAGCAGTCTTTTTTTTATACAAGTTATTAGTTTTCGCAAAAAGTTCAATAATATGTCAATAGACTATCTAAAGATAGTCCGTTTTGACTCCAAGCCATCGCATTATTTCTTGGTAATGACTGTTGACAAGTTGAGTTTAAGTGGTTTGCGTCATCTGCTTGCTTAGTTGAAGACTTATAAAAAAAGTAAATTGATGTTGATCGCTGAATTTTAATATTGCTTTCATGTTTGTATTTCAATCCAAGCGAATTTCCGGTACGTTAACATAGATGCATTAAGTATAGCATACTGTCCAAAGAAAAACAAAAAATCACACTTTGAAGATTCTTCTTATGTGTAACTGCCGAATATTAAGTTAGTTTAAAAAAAATATATAACTAGTTTGGATATATACGAAATCGAAAGTTCAGTGCAAATGACACATTAATGATATTAACGAAACCATCCACGGGACAACTGACAGACAATACAATAATTATCTAAGTGATTGAAAATAATATTAAAGAGGACAAACGGGTTAAATCCATAAGCTCTATGTGATGTGACGATCTGATGCTTAGTTGCAATATAAGTGACAATAGAACAGTCAGAAGATCCACTTTACTTGGTTTACTTATTCCATTGCAGTTGTGACAAATACTTCGTTTATTGAGCTGTGTGGCTTCATTGAAGTCTTAACTTATTCCGGACGAGTTCCGAGTATTTTAAGAACACCAGGGCAAATTCTTAAAAAAAATATTACCAACTCCCTCCTCTTCTTCTTCCCCATAGGTAGCCAGCTTCAACAAATGAAGATTCTACTGCTCTTAATCGATTCTGATCTGAACTGAGGTTGATTTTGTGATAATTTTGTGATTTTCAGCCCTCTGAAGTCCACTGAAGTTGTTTTGGGCATCCTGGCCATCTTGGCTACCCTCTTTGCCATCATCTTCCCCGCGGCACACTGTCCTTATTATGTCCTGGACGTTTTCTCGGAAATGCGTGATGTGCAGATGGTGATTCCCCTTTTCATCTTGCTGGGCCTCGTCTACGCGATGTCTCCCACCGGCACAGTGCATCCAGTGACTGGCTCAAACGTCTCCCACAGGCTGTTGAACTCTTCCACAATGGGTAGCCTCATTCTGTTCGATCTGAGTCTCCTCTCTTCTTATAGGAAGTGGCACAGACTCTTCCCGTTCTACGTCGGGCTGGCTCTGGTTGTGCGTCTGCTGGGACTGTGCTCATGGATGAAACGTTCCTTTCGCTTCACGTCCACTCTGGGGTTCCTGTGGAGAGCAGTGGACAATTGGTTCGATGATTTCATGAACATGATTGGCCTTGGCATAGTTCCTGGGGAAGCAGTTGTGGTAGTTGGGGTGGGGGTGGAGTGGTGGGTGAACGTGCCCGTATTTGAAGTGGAGAATGTAAACGTGAAGGTGAACACTGCACTGCTGGTAGCCTTGCTAATTGTTCACACCGTTTGGTTGATTTATGACGCAGACGTGGGCTCCATGTGTGGACTGTTCAGTGTCATTTGTCTGATTCTGACCTATCATCTTACAACATTTTTAACTGTACTCGATGGGAAGAATATGTATTTACGGAAATTTGCCCCAATTATTCATTACTGTGCGCAGAATCTTTTTGCAATAAGTACCATTTGGGCACACACGTTTCATGGTTGAATCACAAATAGGCAGCCAGTACCGGGCATTGTTAGGACACGGTGTTGTACTCTGGATTGAATGTGGCCCCCTGCCTTGAATCTAATGTTAAGTAAAAGTCCCAAGAGCTTTGAGAGTCATCAGATAAAAGCGTTAAGTAAGTAAATGTATAAGTATATTGTTTTACTGAACAACTTTTTTCAAGCACAAAAATCGTTGGTTTTAGTCTACAATATATTTACTGTTACTGAAGTTTTAAAACATTATTTTAGAAAGTTTAAATTGCATGTTGTTATTTTTATGTTTTTATGTGAGATGTTAGGTTGTTGTTTCTGTACAGCAATTATAATGTATGTCACATTTTTAGAACAAGAAATACGTTTTAACGAGTTTGTTACTTGACATCCAGTTCAGTTTTCAAATCAAATCAAATCAAATCAAACTCACTTTATTATCTCCCAAGGAGAAATGTTATTCATGTGCCAGAATAACAAAGACATCGACATTCAGCATGCATGAATAGGAGCACATTTTGACTTAAAGAGACATGAGCATAAAAATAAAAGATGCATAAAATGTATACGGACATAAACATTTAGCATGCGTGAGCATAATGTACATATTTAAAGGTTACACATAATACACGCTTAAAAATACACATGATATGTGGATACATACACGTCTAAGGATAAGCATGCATAGTTTCTTTTAACACGATGAACACACATTTAAACCTAAAAGGATCATGAGTTTAGGAGGTGGATGGATCTGGGGATGAAGGATTTCTGTGCCCTGGAGTTGACTTTAAAAGTTTTGTAGCGACGTCCAGAAGGTAGTAGTTCGTAATGTTTGTTCAAAACATGGGAGGTGTCATTTACAATCTTCCTGGCTTTATGCTTGGTTCGTCTTTCGTACATCTCATTCAAACCCATCTCTCTCTTTCCAACAACTTTACTACACACATTCACCACATCATCCAACACACGCTTGTTTTTTAAACACAGATTTCCAAACCAACACGTAAAGGAAACAGTAAGCACAGACTCAATGCAGCTACTTCACGTGAATGAAAAGAAACTTAAATAGCTCTAAACACGTAGGCCTAAAACATGCATGTAAACATACAAGTACACACACAAATAAATGTTTGATCCTTTAAACGCACGAATAATATATTTGTTGATTTATTTTTGTTTTTGTGATAAAGATCGCAAAAAGATAGCCGAGGCATGGGGGAAGCTGACAGATTTGTAGCAAATAAGGTAAATAGAACCGGAGGCCAAGAGGTATCGAAAGAGTTAAATACAGGGGTATGTTTTTACTTATTCCCATCCGACAGTCTTGTTTCCATTTCTGTGTGCATGGTTGTGGCTGTGTTAATATTCGGGGTGAAGCCGTTTTAAAATTCATTTTCTTTTAAAGTTTTTGTTTTATTTGAAGTGACAAAATATAACTGGTGTTGGATTGAGTGTTCTTGGTCTGGTCATCCCAAAGTATGAAGCAATGTGTTTTAAATGTGGGAGTTGTGCGTGACTGAAAATCTTTATCAGCAATTGGCACATTCTGCAAGCTACCCGTTATGTCTTCCTGTGTGTCTGTCCCTGTGTCTTTCTTTGTGTCTGTCCCTGTGTCTTTCTTTGTGTCTGTCCCTGTGTCTTTCTTTCTCCTTTTCTACCATTCCATCCCCGACTTGATGCTGCTCTTGGTGGTGGTGATGATGATGGTGTGTGTGTGTGTGGGTGAGAGACAGAGAGAGGGAACGAACGAACGAACCATTATAATGAATAGGCCGTTGCCCGTGTCATAAGGGACCAGAGGGGAAGGGGCGCAAGAAAAAAAATAAAAACAATAATCTTTAACTAATACATTAAACTTTCAGAGAGAGAGAGAGAGAGAGAGAGAGAGAGAGAGAGAGAGAGAGAGAGAGAGAGAGAGAGAGAGAGAGAGAGAGAGAGAGAGAGAGAGAGAGAGAGAGAGAGAGAGAGAGACTGAATGTTTTTAATCGATTAGGCCACAGGTCAATAAACGAATGAATGAATTAATGCATTGTATCGATAGAGGGCAATAGAATAAGCAATAACATGCTTATTTATATCCAGCCCTCTCCAAAAAAACCCATAAGCTATCCACAAAAAGTTAAGGATCACTTGCAAACTAATTCATAACTTTCCAAATAAGAAAGCCAATGCGTTGAATTTTGGCCAACATTTAATTCAATGCTTTAGTGATAACGATACACAATTGCCTTCAATTTCGAGCAATCGTTTGGTCTGTACATTTGATCAAAGTGGGTACGTATCGAAATTTGATTTCCCAAAGTCATTGAAATCACAAGACAGGGCATTCTGATGCTCCCAAAAGTTCAGTAATGCGTGTATCCGCCATGGCTGTTCTGGCACTCGACGCAGCGAGTCCTCATGGAGTTGACCAGGGTGGTGAAGATCCTCTGTGGAAGCGCCTGCCACTCAGCCTGCAGCATCTGGTAGAGGTGCTGGGCATCCCTGGGAGGGGGGTGGTTGCTCCTCACTTTACGATCCAGCTCATCCCAGAGGTTCTCAATCGGGTTGAGATCGGGACTGCATGCTGGCCACTCCATTCTGTTGACTCCAGACTGCTGCAGGAAGTCGTTGACCACCCTTGCCCTGTGGGGGCGAGCGTTGTCATCCTGGTAGACAGCCGGCGGTCCCATCTGCTGCAGTGTAGGCACAGCCAGCGGTCGAAGGATCTCATCCCGGTATCGGAGGCCAGTCAGGTTACCCTGTACATGATACAAGGGTGTTCTGTGG
>CM065684.1:61028353-61043353 GCA_017654935.2 Phymorhynchus buccinoides
AATGCAAAACTAAAGCCACACACAATCAACTATCAGGCATTCATTAAAACTTTGATTACAAATGTGAATTACTGTGTAAATCGCACACTTGTAGCCTACTAGAATTCACGGAATACCTTATAAGCATGCAATCTCAACCTTTATTGAGTCCTGCCACCATTAAAATAAATACAATAAAGAAATAATGTGTTCCGTGAATGAAAGATAAGTTAATGGTTTGAAGTTGTATTGTTTTTCTTTTATGATGACGCTCAAAGTTCTTCTAACTTAAATTATCCTGCCAGATTAAAAAGTACGGGGACCTCCGTAACGTCTTCTCTCCAGAACACAAGATAAAATAAGGCAACATATCCTACATTATTGCAGTGTCTTCTTACTGGTGCCGATTAATCTCAGCATGGAACGTCTGTGCCCAAACGGTGCTCGCAACAGCAAAGGTCTGCGCGGAGTAATGCACTATGGCTGCTGCACTCCACATCAACAGATTGTTTTCTGTGAGCATCCCTAACAGAATGTAGTTCCGAATCACCAGAATTGTACCACACATTCCCATCACAGAGCCCAAGACTGCATCACTGGACATCCACGTGGCGTGTACAGCCAGGAAGGGTAGCATCTCTATGGCGTTCACCGCACCCCAAACGGACGTGTTCACGATCACCCACCACCCCACCCCAATCGCCACAACAACAAGAATGACATATCTGTAAATGGCGAGAAATAGATTCAGGCCAGTCAACTCCTTAAGCATTCTGAACCAGAATGTAACTGAAAACTTCAAGAAGTTCTTAGTGGACCTGTATTGATAGGAATGTTTTAACCAAGAGCACAGTCCATTCCTTCGAATGACCTGCGCAATCAGGAAATAGACGCTCCATGGGCAGAAAAAGTACCACTCCAAACTGGATGAGATAAAACTGAACTCGTATAGAGTGAGGCTAACCATCGTGGAAAAGGTCAACCCTGTATGGGAGATGGACGAGCCAGTCACTGGATTCACTGACACAGGGGGAGAAAACTTGTAGACGAGGACCAGCAGGCTGAAGAGTGGAATCGCCATCAGCACCTCTGGCAGTTTTGGGACAAGGTTCCGGAGGTAGGGAAATGGTGCGACAGTGAATATGAAGGTAAAGACGGCAGCCAAGAGGACCGCATACGTCATCACACGAATGACCTGCCGGCCAAGGTTTGATGTGGGAAAACTGAAAAACAAATTCAGAAAGCCAATATATCAAACTAATCAGACCAACAGCACGAGAGCAGGGCCTGTATTCACGTTGAGAAAGCATGAGACTTCTCAACATGATATCTTAGAAGTCCTTCCAGAGGAGTATGATTTAATTGGACTTTAGAAGTACCTACGAGATATCATGATGAGAAGTCTCATACTATCCCAACGTGAATACAGGCACTGTTCGGGATATATTGCACAGCACACACATTTTCCGCATTATCAACAAAAATACGGAACTAAAATAAGAGAAGGGACAGTAAACGTAGCGTGAGCTATGTTGGTGAGGAGTGTTAAAGGTAGACCCTGACGGATGTGTTTTTGAAAGAAATACTTCGATATCACAAGAAAGACAGCCTTTTCATGGATAGGAACACTCATTTTGGTCTGGTTTCCTAGAAATCAAACCGTCAAAACGGCGATTCCTCCTTGGCGGAGATGCCGGAGGAGAGAGAAGCCATTTTGGATGGTGTGGGTGGAGGTCACTCATTGTGGTTGAAGCTTCTTTTTTTTGTAGTGCAGTAAAAAACAAATTGGAGCTATTTTCTAGTGCATAAAATGTTAAAAATATATAAATAAAAAGGCTTGTATTGTGAACACTTCGTGCAAACAATTTGGTCTAAACTTAGGCGGCCATTAAAAAAAGAGAAAGCAACATGCCTTCTCTTTCACTGAAAGAATATGACTTCCAGCACCTCCGCCAAGGAGGAATCGCCCATTTGACGGTTTGATTTCTGGGAAACCAGAGCAAAGTGAGTGTTGCGATCTCTGTAAAGGGTGTTTTCCTGGTGAAATAGACGCTCCATGGGCAGAAAAAGTACCACTCCAAACTGGATGAGATAAAACTGTCAGGGTGCCCCGTTAAAAAGAGACAAGCGACAGGAACTTGAAATGGGCCGCTGTTGTTGGCAAGGTTAAGGTTACGGCGAAACATTTAAGACAACTAGCAGCTTCTTGAGTGTCCTTTCTCATAAGCTTTCTTTTATTGTTTTTGATTTTCACTGTCTTTCATTTCAGATTTTGGGGTTGTCAGGAATACCAGTTTCAGGTTTTGGGACCTCCTCCCACTTGAACCTGTGTGAAATATAAGTTTTAAATCAAAGATGATTCAAACACCCTTCTCTTTCTTTTTTTCAGAACAAGATTCTTAAACACGTGAGTTATAACCTTTTGATATTTTATATCCAGCACGTCGCTGGGTCCTATTGGCAACTTGGGGTGCTTCTTTTGTATTTCCAAACTCTTTATGTGGATTATCAGAACCCAGTAATACCCACATGTATCCCATATTAGTCCCCGAACCTATAAAGATGACTGTGATGTTTACATTGAGGTCCTAGTTTCGTTAGAGGAAGAAAAGAAGGGAGAGCAGAAGCACTCATTCAACAGGATAACTTTTCAATAGACGATTTTCGGAAGCAAACCTAGGGGAGAGCACTTCGTGAAAATTAGAGTTAAGTACCTCGTCTTACTCGGTCAAAACCATAGCAACAATGGCGCCATGGCGTCGAAGCTTCAAACCGCAGGATGCGAGTCAGCGTCTTGCAAACAATTTTTTTTGAAAAAATGAGGGGCGGCCAGTATCCGCAAACCGATAGAACTTGCAAAATGGACGTAAAAATATAAATTACATCAAATTTAGAATGACACATGGTGTTCTAAGTGATGTAAGTCTACTCAAACACACAAGGCGAGAGCTGGGGATCTACCTGAAAGTAGAGTAGCTTCCCCTGTTTGACCGATTGAATTGGGCAAGATCACTCCCACACAACATGATATTACTACCCTTAATTATTTCAGCGGAGATAACTTATGAACATTACCAGAGACTTCGTATAAAAGATATTTACGGCCGAAGTAGCTTTCTAAACTATTCATTGAGCTCAAGGCACTATCTGACTTTAAAACAATAATAACACGAAATACCCACATGAAGAACTGCCGCCCAATGTTCTGAAGAAGGGGAGACGACTTCTGCTTGATGTGGTGAAGCCACCGGGCCAAACTAGGAATATTTGCTCTTCCGGCCATTCCTTGCATTGTTGTACGAAAAGCGAATGAAGGAGAAATGAAAACCTTCGTCGACAGTCAGTGTACAAACTGCTTGTGTTGTTCGGGTTGAGTCGTTTTCTTTATTCTACCCCCCACCCCCCTTTTTTGTTTTACACATATTTCAATTCAAAGATAAAAAAGAACATGAGTAGAGCTCAAGAAGGTGAATCACTTTGTGGACTCTGCTACTCAAAATAAGATACGAATCACATATTAAAGACCTAGTTGTTTCAATGAAACATAATGTCTAAGATAATATGATGACGGTGGTTGTGGAGGGAAAGAAGGAGCAAGAGAGCATTGTCCATAGTTTGGTTACATCCTTCCAGCCCTTTTCCAAACCAATAATAAGATATGCACCACAGGTGAAAGGCCTACATACAGAGGCCTATATATAGTTGTTTTATGCAGTATAATGGCTTAACATGATCAAACAATTCCCGTCAGACACTTATCTTATGCTGGTTAGGCACCCAACATTCACAAGACATAATTCAACACAACAAATGATGTAGGCTAAGTCATTTGCACAGCTCTGATTTTCATTTTAGTTTTGTCCTTACAAAGTACAGGGCACACACAGCTGGTTTGTCAGAGCCATGCAAATGACATTGGGCTGACAATATAGCAATTCAATTGCATGTCATTATCTGATGCCTGATTGTGACTGATTGGAACCCCCCCCCCCCCCCCTACAGATTTTAACTCCTCTATCCCACAACATTAATAGTTCATGTGTATTGTTCCCTCTATGGTAAGATTACATTGTACTTAAGCAAGAAACTTCTTGATACCAACATCGTTTCTGTTGCCTATTTTGGAGCAGCCGTGATCACATCAACGTGAGTCCAACTGTATGCGTTCCTGTCCTAATGTATTACATTCTTTGTGCCCCCAACGGTGAAATTGGCTGCTTATTTCTGGAGAAAGTATAGGGTACTTGGTCGATACAACTGAGCTTTTCACTAATGATGCTTACCTTGTTTTGAGTAGCATAGTACACAAAAACACTTCAACATCCTGAGTACAAATCATACTGGTGATTTTGTTTTTCATCCTCGAATTGAAAAAAGGCTGTAAGAAAGGGAGATACAAAAGGAGCCCCATCTGAACAACATTCAGCAGTCTTCGCACCGATCTTCGATAGGAATTTCTGCTCCACACTTGTTTCTCTTCCAACCACTGATCTCACAACAATGCAAAGGTTGGCCCAAGGAGCGAATTGGATCCAGTGGATTCTTCAACGCATCAAGGGAAACTTGTCTCACCTTCGTCACATGATATGGCGACGGTGTTTCGCGTAGGTATCTGGTATATTATTCGCAGGCGCATTGTTTTTTGGTAATGGATTGACTTTCTGTTTATGTTTCTGTGGATTAGTCGAAAGGGCCACTTTTGTGGCAATTTATCAACGAAAATTAGGGGAGAGCACCTATACCTATTCCCTAATCTGATTATCTTTTTGTTCTTGATATTTCTTCTTTTTTGACTTTTGACATGTTAAGTTGCAATGCTTTGCGTCATCTGAATAACTGAAGATTTATCAAAAATGTGATTTAAAGGAAATACCTTGTTCATTCATCACAGCAATTGCATTTTGCTGTCATGTTTGTACTTTAATATAAGACTAAGAGATGTTTCAGTACGTTAATACTAGGTGGTGCATTCTTTATATTATACTGTCCAAAGAAAGAAAGAAGCGCATAGTTTCTAAATTCTTCAATTTGACTGTCAAAGGGCTGGAAGGATGTAACCAAACTATGGAAAATGCTCTCTTGCTCAAATGTTATTGATGATTATTCAAACAAAAGAAATTGCTACTTGAAACATTTGAAATGGATAATTAAATAATTAAAAAAAAGAAAAAAGTATGCGTTTCTTCTTTGGAAGTTATGGTTGGTAGATCATTCCAAAAATGACCAATACCATTAGTAAAGACCCGCTTACGGATATTGGTGTTCATTTTTAAGAAACCATTTATCGTCACTATATATTGTTTTGCCATATACTTTTTCATAAAACATCATAGTTTGTGTACACTCTTTAAAATGTGTATTCTGCATCCCCTGCAGTGCGCCTTTTTTTTTTTTTTTTTTTTTGAGCCGGAGATCAGATTTTTTGTTTTCTACATTAAGAAAACAAATTGGGGAATTTCGTTCGAGGTTTATATCTATTCTTTATCATAAACATAACACACATTAGTCTCTCTAATAACATCTCATAATAGCATGCTCTCTCTCTCTCTCTCTCTCTCTCTCTCTCTCTCTCTCTCTCTCTCTCTCTCTCTCTCTCTCTCTCTCTCTCTCTCTCTCTCTCTCTCTCTCTCTCTCTCTCTCTCTCCTCTCTCTCTCTCTCTCTCTCTCTCTCTCGTCTCTTCTCTCTCTCTCCATCGTTTTCGCCTTGTAGGTAGTAGGCCTAGGTGGTTCCTTTCTTCTGTGCATGGATGCTCTTCCGGCTTGATCTTAGGTTCCCCTTCATTTCACTGTGTTTCTGCGGCTGGCTGGCTGCGTTCTTTGTTCGTTCGGTTCTTCACTCACGGGTCGCTTGGGCGAATCTCGTGGCTGGAGGGTGAGCGAGTCCAGTGATAGGCCTATGGGTTGGGTGTAAATTGTGTGCCGCGTGAGTTGTGTCTCTGCACCTTTGGCTTTCCGATGGCTGCAGCGCTGCCTGGGGTCTTTCTCTCCTCTCTGCGACTGCGAAGGCCTACTTGATGCCAAAGCAATACATTGCTACTATATTCATACATACACATAATGTTTCTAATCTTAAAAAAATAATATAAATATAAATGGTTATAATAACATTAATTTCCCTGTGTTCGTCATTTCGTAATAGCAATAATTTCCCCGTGTTCGTCATTTCTCCAGTGGCTCTTTTCATTTTCTTTCTTTCTTGTATTTCTAGTTCTTTTATTTTTCTTCTTCATTTTACATCATCATGTACATTTGTTATATACTTTGAATGTTTACTCCCCCTTCGGCTGTGCGCTTTCTTCCTCTTTCATATTAGTCCGTAGGCCATCCTATACCCCCGTGCACCCCATCCCTGATGTGCGTCTTCTTCCTCTTTAAGATGGCACTTCTTACAAATCCAACTTTCCTCACATTAGTCCGTAGGCTACCCTATGCCGCCATGCACCCCCTGCTATGCACCTTTTTCCTCTTTAAGATGGCACTTCTAACAAATCCAGCTTTCCTCATGTTAGTCCGTAGGCCACCGTATACCCCCGTGCACCCCCCTCCCCTCCTGCTGTGCGTCTTCTTCCTCTTTAAGATGGCACTTCTAGCAAATCCAAATTTCCTCATATTAGTCCGTAGGCTACCCTATGCCGCCATGCACCCCCTGCTATGCGCCTTTTTCATCTTTAAGATGGCACTTCTAACAAATCCAACTTTCCTCATGTTAGTCCGTAGACCACCAAATGTCCTCATATACCCCCGTGCACCCCCCTATGCCCCATCTTTAAGATGGCCTTCTAACAAATCCAACTTTCCTCATGTTAGTCCGTAGGCCACCCTATACCCCCGTGCACCCCCCCCCCCCCCTGCTGTGCGTCTTCTTCCTCTTTAAGATGGCACTTCTAGCAAATCCAAATGTCCTCATATTAGTCCGTAGGCTACCCTATGCCGCCATGCACCCCCTACTATACGCCTTTTTCATCTTTAAGATGGCACTTCTAACAAATCCAACTTTCCTCATGTTAGTCCGTAGACCACCCTATGCCCACGTGTACACCCCACCCCACCCCCCACGCAGAAGAAGAAGAAGAAGAAGAAAAAGAAGAAGAAGAAGAAGAAGAAGAAGTAGAAGAAGTAGAAGGAGAAGAAGACGGCTTGTTCAGTGGTCCCAACATGACGCCAGTCCAGCCATTGCCCAGCACTCCCTTATAAAATTGTTACAGGGTTTTATAATTCTACCAGCACCCAGGACAGAAGTGGGAAGTTGGGTCTGTCGGGGCGTGGTGTCTTCAATTAAATCTGATGGGTATATCCCCGGCCTGTCTTTTAATTTGTAAAGTTTCCTTGGGCTATTCTGTCTGCCTATGAGTTATATCTCCTTAAAGACCCACCACATCCATGAGTGAAAATCACGGGTTTCACGTGTCTCCCTCTCTGGCTGGTAAGAAATCTTATTTTGACCAGGTGTGACTCCCATACAAATACCCACAATTCAAAACGAAACAGATAATTTGGAGAGCAGCCTCAATTTGAATTTGGGGGCTTTTGTATGTGGGTCACACATACCCAGAAAAAACAATGGACTTAATCTTGCTGGGTGAGAGTGTCTTTAAAACCTAGTATTACTCTCAGATTATCCACTTCAGTCCAGCCAACAGGTCGCGAGCTTTACTCAACTGAGCATTTCATGTGCGTTTGTGTAAGACAAGTGCAGCGGAGAGTGAAATGAGCTACCCGTTTTGATTGCATGGACAATCTGCAAGAGCAAAGTAGGTCTTTAAGATATCGCCAACCTCTTGTTGTTGTTGCTGTTGTTTTTGTTCTTCATCTTGTTGTTGTTGTTGTTGTTGTTAATTTCTTCTTCTTCGTCGTCTTCTTCTAGGCAGCCAATTTCATCAAGTTGAAGATTCTGATGTAGACACTTTACCTATCCTAATCTGCAACAGATTTGCTGACTGGATTACATACAATTAACTCAACTTGATGGCTTTGTGATATTTGCAGTCCCCTGAAATCAAGACTAGCGCCATGGGACGTTCGACTCTTCTTGGCTGCCCCTTTCACCCTCCTCTTCACCGCGGCGCAATGTCCCCACCTTCAGGACCTCTTCCCCAAACTGTGGGTTGTGCTGATGGCGATTCCACTTTTCATCCTGCTGGTCCTCGTCCACATGAAGTCTCCCACTGCCTCAGCGAATCCAGTGACTGGTTCAACCATCTCCCACGGAGTGTTGACCTATTCCACAACGTTTAGCCTCATTCTGTTCGAGCTGAGTTTCCTTTTTGCCTCTAGGAAGTGGCCTTGGACATTGTATTTTAAGCTGGCTCTGGTTGTGCGTCTGGTGGGACTGTGCTCATGGCTGAAACACTCCTTTCGCTTCCGATTCACTCGGTGGTTTCTGGCGGAAGCGATAATATTTGTGATGAGAAATGGCCTGGACATTATCCGCCTTGATAGAGCAGTTGTGATAGTTTGGGTGGGGGTGGGGTGGTGGACGAACGCGTCCTTTTTGGAAGCGAGGAACGTAAGCGTGATGGTGAACACGGCGCTGCTGATAGCTTTGCTAACTGTACACACCAAGTGGAGTGTGAGTGACACAGTCCTGGGATCTGTATTGGGGATGTACAGCGCGAATATGCTGACACTATGCTACGCTTTTACTACGGTTTTAACTGTGCACAGTGGGAACAATGTGTTGCTATGGAAGTTAGCCACAGTGATGCATTACTACGGGCAGATTGTCTTTGCTATGAGTACGGTTTGGGCAGGCACGTTTTAGTGGCTGAATTCAGACAGCTCCAATAACTCTGCCAGATATTGAACGGATTTCTTCTCGATGACATCTTGTATTCTGATAGATATACTATTGTCATGAGTGTGCCTTGAACAGTTAAAATGGGTACTGGAATGTAAATTAGAAGAAACTGCCCAACGGTTTGACAGTTTATTGTAATTCCATACGTTACTGCCCGTGTTAACTGCTCAAGACGCACTCATGACTACAGGGTGAGGTGCTAAGGTCCCCATGCCTCTAAACTGATATTAAGCAAAACTAGGAAGAGCTTTCAGAGTCAATACAGAGCAAAGTTTAGAACTAAAATGTTTAACTGTTTTTTTTTAGTGATTTGTTTTATCAGGTATGAAAATAGTCGGTTTTAGTATGGAATATTTTCCCTGTGACTGACAAAGTGAGTTTTAATGTTTGGTAATGGTTCTGAATGCTTCATAAAATATTCTGTTTCTGCACAACAATTCTATTGTTTGTCGCATTCTTTTATAGCCCGTTTTAACGTGTTCAAAACTTGATACCCGGGGTCTTGTGGTGGTGGCAAAATACCCCACACGTTTATTTTAGCGATGTTGTTAATGTGTGTGTGTGTGGTTTGGGAGAGAAGGGGTGTGTGTAGAAGAGAGCATAAAATGTGATATACAAGAAACACAAGAGCTATAGTATTGTGTTCAAAATGATCATAGATTCTTTGTACCTTTTTAAAACCTTAAAATTATTGGACACACGCTATGTTTTAACACTGGTATAATTCTTTGTTAAAATACCTCTGAATGTAGTAAGCAATACTATAAGTAGGCTACATTTGATCATTTACAAACATGCGTATCTTTCTTTTTTAACCCTTTCACCGCCAATGTCGCATTTTAGCACCACAGTGATTTAACACCTATGTCACTAAAAGGCATCAAATTGGGGTCTAGTATCCAAAGACCGTATTGCTTTAGTTTTGGGAAGTAAGGATAGATATTATGTTATGTATGTGACAGAAGAATCCCCAATACTGCAAATGGATTTTGTTCTCTACACAGGTAAATTTAATGGACATTTTTGGCTGAAATAGGCTGGCGGTAAAAGGGTTAATTCAATTCAATTCAAACTCGCTTTATTATCTCTCAATGAGAAATTTGGTTCAGGCGCCAGATTAACAGAAACATCAACATTCAGCATGCACGAATATAAGCACATTTTGACTTAAGCAAGTCACATGGGTATTACTAAGATGAATACAATGCATACGGACATAGACATTGGGCATGCATGAGTATTAAGTACATTATTTGAAGACTGCACGTAATACATGCTTACAAATACACACTACAGGTGGATACGTACAAGTCTAAGGATAAGCAGGCACATGACATAGGCATAGTTTCCTTCAACACGTTGAACACACGTTTAAAAGTATCATGAGTTTAACAGGTGATGGATCTGGGGATGAAAGATTTCTGTGCCCTGGGGCATCTAGAAGGTATTAGTTCATAATGTTTGTTCAACACATGGGAGGTCTCAATCGCAATCTTCCTGGCGTGTTGCTTGCTTTGTCTTTCGCACAGCTCATTCAAATCTGACAAGGACAACAGAACGATAGTAGAGGTTAAGGCATGGAGGAAGCTGAGAAGTTCAATAGATAAGGGAAATAAGGGGAAGAATTGGTGGAGATGAAGTATCGAAAGAATTAAATATGGGGGTACGTTCTTATTTACTCCCTTCCAACACTCTTGTTTCCCTTTTTGTGCATAGGTATGGTATGTCTGTGTTAAAATTCGTGATGAAGCCATGTTTTAATTCATTCTCTTTTAAGTTACAAAAAAGCCTGTTAACCCATTTCTTACCAAGAATTAAAAGAAATCTGGAACCGTTTGCTGTTTTCTATTAACACATACACCCTTAAATACGAAAATAAACTTCATTTGCGAAAGTCTCATGTTCTTATATGTTCTTCAGAATGTACTCTTCAAGTGTGAATGGCAACAAAACCGTGTTTTTAATAGACACAAAGAAGCCTATAAGCAGCTAAACCCCCATTACCACCACCCCTATGCCCAGCAACTGCAGCCTCAGGACTTGGTAGCCTTTTCTGCCTTATCGTTATCATTCCCCCATACCTCTCCCAATCCTCTTCCAACTTACTCCAAACTCTTACCATACTTTCTAAGCTTTGTCTATACTTCATGTTGTTCTCTGATTCTTGATACAACCCAAAACTCTGAATATACAAAGAGCTCGCACTCCGCAGCTGACTGACACCGGGTTGTTTACTCCCACCCTTTCACCTACACTACAGCTGGGGATCATTGCGAACTCACTCACTGCCTACAACAACGCTAACACTTCCCACCTTCCACCATTCCACCTTCCAGGTGGGAAATGAGAAAGTTGGCTTCATTCTTTGCAAGGTTTGTAGGCTGCGAGTAATCACTCTTTGTAACATTTAGGCTTTTTGTTTGCTCCTCTTCTAAACCAACCACTCGGCGAACTATCACGTGACTTGCGCGGGGTTAATGCATTTCCTGTTCTTGATTGAGCAATTAAGATTTTGCTAAAATTATATATTTTTTGTACCAATCAGACAAAAGCTTGTAATATTCTTCCACAAACGTTTCTTAGACCCCTTTCGGCGCAAACGTAATTCGTGCGCGAGCGACTTCTAGGGAAACTATACCCTGGTTTGTCTTATGATGTCCCCCAGCTAACAACCATTCACGAGAATCTGACTGGGTAGGACTGATACCGATTCGTTCCCACCATCTTTATATCTACTAATGTCCCATATGTGTCTGTTTCAGACCGGAGGGCGTTAAACGGATTTTCATTCAGTCCCGTTTCGCCATCTCTACTTAACTCCTTCACTTCAATCCATTTCTTGCATTCAGTAAAGCGTCACACGGATTCTCACGTACGCGTATGTACTCATTCATTATCTCTCTCTCTCACACACACACACACACACACACGCGCGCGCGCGCGCGCGCGCACACACGCACGCACGCACGCACGCACGCACGCACGCACGCACGCACGCACGCACGCACGCACGCACGCACGCACGCACGCACGCACGCACGCACGCACGCACGCACGCACGCACGCACGCACGCACGCACGCACGCACGCACGCACGCACGCACGCACGCACGCACACACGCACGCACGCACGCACGCACGCACGCACACACACACACACACACACGCGCACGCGCACACACACACACACACTCTGATCGATTAACAGCTGAGAATAAACACATGCATATACACACAGGCACGCAGCAATGAAAATGGCGAAATGACACTACTATATAAGTTCAGAATGTGTCACATGAGATGGCGATTTGCGAAATGGCAATATGGGAAATGGCGATATGGGAAATGGCGATTTGGGAAATGGTGATTTGTGAAATGGCGATATGGGAAATGGCGATTTAACTAGCTTCATAAACGCCAGCCCAATCTGTTTATTTCTGTTGACAGTTGTGTGATCTGTCATCATCGTCATCATGGCGCACGAAAAGGTGTGTACCGTGCTGATGACGTCACTGTGGCTCATCCTCACGGTGATGCATGATGACGTCATGGCCGATGACGCGGGTTATTTCAGCGGGGGGACCATCAGTTTTTATTTTCTGGACACGGGGCGACTACCAGTCAAAACAACATACACGGTAGGTTTTGCTATGTTTGCTCGTCTGTATGTATGTTCGCATTGTTTCTGTTTGTTTGTTTGTTCGATTTATCTGGTTGTGTGTCAAACAAACAAAAACTGAAACAGACTGCAACGTCACTGGAGCATACAACAAACAACAAACTACTCGACAAGTGTGCTTTGCCTGTTCACCTCCGTCACAATTCAGCACTTTCCGCTTTCAAAACCCAAATGAAAACTCACTTGTTACAAAGAGCTTTCTCTCTGTAACTTTTTCACATTCATTAGATGATGATCGAATGAATGTGTATGTTAGCCCAATTGCGTGTGAATCAGTGAATGTGAGCGCCTTGAGTTTAATTCTAAACAAAGCCGCTATATAAATACTATGTAGTATTATTATTACTATTATTATTATTATTATTATTATTATTATTATTATTATTATTATTATTATTATTATTATTATTATTATTATTATTATTATTATTATTATTATTATTATTATTATTATTATTAAGTGTCAAATGACGTTATTTTATTCACAAGAGACAAAACAAAACTACCGGATATTTCGGCGAATGCGCCTTTATCGACACAGACAAACAAGAAAACAGCAAACAGCAAATATAGCAAAAGGAGCAAAAAGCAGACAACAAAAGGAGCAAAAAATCAGCAAGATCAGAAAGCAAGACTTCCCCTCTACAGTCCAATGCGTGTGTCAAGCCATGTTGTTTGTGTGTGTCGTTTCGGTATGTCTGTTTGTTTTTGTTTTTGTTTGTGTCACCCCGTTCCTCTGTCTGTACTGTCGCTCTGTTTCTCTTCGTCTCCCTGACTCTCTCTCTCTCTCTCTCTCTCTCTCTCTCTCTCTCTCTCTCTCTCTCTCTCTCTCTCTCTCTCTCTCTCTCTCTCTCTCTCTCTCTCTCTCTCTCTCTCTCTCTCTGTTGGGATTCAGCTAGTAAAAACACACTCAAACATGTTGAAAGACTATATAAACGCTCTCTTAAACTCATACTCCTTAAATCGTCATCCCTAGAAACCAATGACTATAAAGAACTTAACATTCTACCATTTGATTTGAAATGCCTACTAAATAAAGGTACCCTTATGTACAAGATCATAAATAAGTTAGCACCAAAATATCTTATTACTAAATTTAAAGTCCATACAATTCGAAGCAAAACCAAATTAACAATGCCCCGCCCCAGAACAGATCTATATAAATCATCCCTTACATTCTCTGGTGGTAAACTGTGGAACGACCTCCCTGATTATCTAAAAAATAAAACTAGCGTATTTTCCTTTCGAAAATCTTATCACAAGCTCGTAATAGACAATCTTGTTTATTAGTAATGCTAATTAATGAGTTTTACTTCAAACGTTACTAATGCCATCAGCTTATGCCTAGATTCTTATAAATCTCTCTCTCTCTCTCTCTCTCTCTCTCTCTCTCTCTCTCTCTCTCTCTCTCTCTCTCTCTCTCTCTCTCTCTCTTCTCTCTCTCTCTCTCTCTCTCTCTCTCTCTCTCTCTCTCTCTCTCTCTCTCTCTCTCTCACTGTCCCTCTATCATATTCCCATGTTATCTTATAATGTGTGTGTTTTTTTTGTTGGTGTTTTTTTTTTTTTTTGTTCTTCCTTAAAATTGGGTTTATTCTGAAAAATTGTCATTGTCTCAAAATGGTTTCCCTTTTTTCGTACTCAATTTAAACTACCAATTCAAGTTCACCATTGTTAAGTATTATCCATGTTTGCTTTAAATCCCATTTTTTATTTCTTTTTCAATTATTTCATGTGCCAATTTTTGTTCCATTTTCTTGACTTGATTGTTTTATGTCAAATGTTCTTTGCTTGATGCATGGTATGAATGTGTGAGTGAGAGGGCAAGGTGTAAAGAAGCTATTGTAGCTTATCCTTTTTACCCTCAATAAAACATTCGTATTTCGTATTTTTCTCTCTCTCTCTCTCTCTCTCTCTCTCTCTCTCTCTCTCTCTCTCTCTCTCTCTCTCTCTCTCTCTCTCTCTCTCTCTCTCTCTCTCTCTCTCTCTCTCTCTCTCTCTCTCTCTCTCTCTCTCTCTCTCTCTCTCTCTCTCTCTCTCTCTCTCTCTCTCTCTCTCTCTCTCTCTCTCTCTCTCTCTCTCTCTCTCTCTCTCTCTCTCAGGGCTGAGTGAAAACAAGCATGTAACTTGCTTATCTCATGTTCCATGGTTAAATAAAATTTCGTTTTCTCTCTCTCTCTCTCTCTCTCTCTCTCTCTCTCTCTCTCTCTCTCTCTCTCTCTCTCTCTCTCTCTCTCTCTCTCTCTCTCTCTCTCTCTCTCGTCTCGTTGTTGTTTCCCCCCTTGTTGCTTTTGTTCATTAATTGAAGTTTAATCATGCTTTTCTTCTTTTGTTTCGAGGGCAAGATGTAAACAAGCCCATTGTGTGCTTATTCTTTTCCCTCAATAAACAAATGTTTGAAATGTTTCAAATGTTTCTCTCTCTCTCTCTCTCTCTCTCTCTCTCTCTCTCTCTCTCTCTCTCTCTCTCTCTCTCTCTCTCTCTCTCTCTCTCTCTCTCTCTCTCTCTCTCTCTCTCTCTCTCTCTCTCTCTCTCTCTCTCTCTCTCT
>CM065684.1:61048353-61055853 GCA_017654935.2 Phymorhynchus buccinoides
TAAGGCCCCTTCTCAAGAAGAACAATCTGGATCCTAATAATCTGAAAAACTACAGACCTGTATCTAACCTCCCTTTTCTCTCCAAACTCCTTGAGAAGACCGTCCTGAAACAACTTAACGATCATCTATCCTCAAACAATCTTCATCATCCTTATCAGTCTGCCTATAGAACCAACCACAGTACTGAAACAGCCCTTGTTCAAATCGTCAATGACCTCTTACTTGCTTCTGATGCTGGTCAAATCTCTCTTTTGACACTTCTTGATCTCTCTGCTGCCTTTGATACCATAGACCACTCCATTCTTCTGTCTCGTCTTGAACATACTTTTGGAATTAAGGGCCCTGCTCTTTCTTGGTTTTCCTCTTACCTTTCTGATCGTTTTCAATCAGTTCTGGTCAATGGTCGTCAGTCTGAACAGGTTAGGCTTTCTTGTGGAGTCCCCCAGGGGTCTGTGCTTGGTCCTGTCTTGTTTACTTTGTATACGTCACCTCTTGCCAATGTCATCGACCAGCACAACATGAAACATCACTTCTATGCAGATGACTCACAACTCCAAAACAGTACAACCCCTGAAGATCTAGATTCCATTCTTACAGAAAGTAACAACTGCTATATTGATATTCAAAATTGGATGGTTCAAAATAAACTTCAATTAAATGGTGAAAAAACCGAAGCAATGCTTGTAGGGACAAAAAACAAACTAGCCTCTGTTTCCATAGAGTCAATCCAACTGGGTAACAATATCATTCCCCTCTCAGACTCAGTCAAAAACTTAGGTGTCACTTTGGACAATACTCTTTCCATGCAGAGTTTCCTGACTCAGACCTGTCAGTCCTGCTACTATCAAATTCGTTGCATTGGCTATATTCGTAAATACCTCTCAGATGAAGCCACAGCAAAGCTTGTTACTTCCCTCATCCTATCTCGTATTGACTACTGTAATGCTCTCCTTTCTGGCCTATCAGTCTCTTCTCTATCTTGTCTCCAGCGTATTCAAAACACAGCTGCTCGTCTTGTCCTTAGGAAGAAAAAGTTCGATCATGTTAGCCCTCTTCTGCGTTCTTTGCACTGGCTTCCTGTCGCAGACAGAATTGAGTATAAATTAAACACACTTTGCTATAAATCTATTCATAAAGCTGCTCCATCTTACCTCTGCGACAATATTTCCATCTATACGCCAGCTCGCACTTTACGTTCAGTTTCTGACCCTCTTTCTCTCCAGATCCCTAGGTATAAGCTTTCAACTGTTGGTCGGCGCTCTTTTGCTGTCTCAGGACCGACCTCCTGGAACAAACTTCCTCTCTCCCTCCGTCAGCGACCGACTCTCTCTGCTTTCAAAGCTAACCTCAAAACCCACCTGTTCCCCCGTCATTAAAGCTCCTGTCTCTTTCTCTTCTCTCTCTTGCCATTAGGTCTGTTTCTGCTATATTCCATTTACGTTATCCGTGTGTGTTCGCTTTGTATTGCGTTTGTGTTTGAATGCGCTTTGAATGCTAACGTGTGTGTGCGTGCGCTTTGATTTGATTTCTATCAAGATTCAGCGCCGTATAAATACTGTATGTTGTTGTTGTTGTTGTTGTTGTTGTTGTTGTTGTGTGTGTGTGTGTGTGTGTGTGTGTGTGTGTGTGTGTGTGTGTGTGTGTGTGTGTGTGTGTGTGTGTGTGTGTGTGTGTGTGTGTGTGTGTGTGTAAGCACGTGCACGTGCGCGTGTGTGTTTGTGTGCTTGAGAGCGAGTCCGTCGTGTTTTTACTATGAGCTCATGTAGACTGCAATAGGCCTACACGAATCAAATGAAATGTCCGATACAAATAATGAGATATTTTATCAGATTCGTGTAGAGAAGACTACAAAATATTGAACATAACTAGTAGGATTTTATCAGATTTATTTCGACGGTAGAATTTCAATGTAGCCTACCCTTAAAGGGCCACCCTGACGGATGAGAGTTTGTAAGAAACACGTCCAGTTTAACAGGAAAAACACCCTTTACAAAGATTGCAACACTCACTTTGCTCTGGTTTCCTATAAATCAAACAGTAAAATCGGCGATTCCTCCTTGGCGGTTGTGCTGGAAGTCGTATCCTTTCACCCAAAGAGAAGGCGTGTGCCGTCTCTTTTCTAATGGCCGCCTGCTTTTAGACCAAATCGTCCGCACGAACTTTTCGCAATACAAGCCTTTCTTTTCTTTTTAAAATTTCATACAGATTATCTAAAGGAGTTTCGCTCACAACTTAGGAAACAGCTCTTTTTTTTTTTAACTGCACAACAAAAAAAGAAAACGCTTCAACCACAATGAGTGGACGAGGTGAATGGTCAGAGCACTGTGTGGGTTTTGTGTTACAATCGTTGTTCTCCTTATTCCTTTAGTTCTCCGATGAACATTGCCCTTTTTGCTATTGTTATTCCACAGATACTGATGACTGTTTGTTCAACCCATGTCACAATGGGGGTACCTGTGTGGACCAGGTGAATGGTCAGCACTGTGTGGGTTTTGTGTTACAATCGTTGTTCTCCTTATTCCTTTAGTTCTCCGATGAACATTGCCCTTTTTGCTATTGTTATTCCACAGATACTGATGACTGTTTGTTCAACCCATGTCACAATGGGGGTACCTGTGTGGACCAGGTGAATGGTCAGCACTGTGTGGGTTTTGTGTTACAATCGTTGTTCTCCTTATTCCTTTAGTTCTCCGATGAACATTGCCCTTTTTGCTATTGTTATTCCACAGATACTGATGACTGTTTGTTCAACCCATGTCACAATGGGGGTACCTGTGTGGACCAGGTGAATGGTCAGCACTGTGTGGGTTTTGTGTTACAATCGTTGTTCTCCTTATTCCTTTAGTTCTCCGATGAACATTGCCCTCTTTGCTATTGTTATTCCACAGATACTGATGACTGCTTGTTCAACCCATGTCACAACGGGGGTACCTGTGTGGACGAGGTGAATGGTCAGCACTGTGTGTGTACCCACGGTTTTACTGGACAATTCTGCGACACTGGTCTCGATCCTATTGTAGGGTAGGGCCACGTCTAGGATAAATGCAGGCTCTTTTTGCTGAAAAACCGTTCAAATCGGTTCTCAGCGAACATTTTTGTTGACTACTGTAGTTTGAAGAAAAATATTTTCACACCATTTTTGGCTGTCTTGTTCGTCTGAAGCGGGCATTGAAGGTATTTTTTGTTTGAAGCGCAGTGTTTGACTTGGTCTCGCACTGTGAAGTTCAAGTCGGGATGAAAATTGTGATTTAGTTCTACTTCGCTGTGCGTGGCCACAATCAGCTCTTTGATTATTTTGCCACGGAACCGGGAGGTTCTACCACTTATGCCGGAAGAAAAGGCTCAAAGCCTGAGAAGAAACTGAAATGTTAGGCCTTAGACGGAAGAGAGGACAGATAAAAAGATAAAGGATTAAGTGCTTGCACTGGGTTAAGACTATTACCCCCCCCCCCCCTAGATTACTTGTGACATAGTGTATTTGTGACATGTCGCCTGACGTAGAAAATAACTGATGTAAAAAAATATATTGGAACTAGAAATGAGTTCAAACACTCTTTTGTGCAGGACCCTGGCTTTTTGTGGATTTCCAGATTTGTAGTGGTTGTCGATTCAGTCCTTTGTCTTTTGCAGCCATTACATTTTATAAGCAGAAGGGGTCAATCACAGAAAGGTACAGTGTGTGCAGTTCACACAAACGCATGAACATCGGCATCATGCAATTGTACTTCCTTTACATTCAAGATCTGTGTCGTCATTTCCTATTTCGACTCAATCAAAGTCTCGTTTAGCAGACGATTTTTTTTCTCCAATTTTTAGCATCGTTTTATTTAAAAAAACAAAAACAAACACATATCCAGAAAATTCGCCCCTTTCACTGCATTTATGGAATTCATTTATGTTCATTTTAACAACGCAATCAAAGCCGAGTGTATCTGAAAACGTTTACAACTCTATGTCTGTGATGACGATGTGAACTGTCCGACTGCTACAAATGTCACTACTTTTCAACTTCGGATTTCTTGCTGAGTAGGCTACTCCATGCCAATGAAATACATATCGATTAATAAAACAATCTTTGCTGCTTACATCGACTGGGTTATTTGTGTGTGGAAGAATGTTTGTTATTTTGAGCAATTACCGATGAATGGAGGCTGAGGCGACAATACAAATGACGACGTGTCCAGGCACTACGCTAAACGCAGTTTATGACAACCCACCAAAAGAAAGTTAACGCTAGTATAATGGATGGATCTCTAGCAGTCTTCTACATTTGGCTTTAGCCGTATGCTAAAAGTAACAGGTGTTGCACACAGTCAATTTTCACTAGCTAATAGCTAGTTTAGCTCCCTAACTTTAGAGGTGCCCCTGAATGCCTCCAAATCACAAAGCTTACAGTCAAATGAAAACAAAATGGCTGCTGTGGTAGATCAAGAAGTGACTGCCTCCAAATCACAAAGCTTACAGTCAAATGAAAACAAAATGGCTGCTGTGGTAGATCAAGAAGTGACTGCCTCCAAATCACAAAGCTTACAGTCAAATAAAAACAAAATGGCTGCTGTGGTAGATCAAGAAGTGACTGCCTCCAAATCACAAAGCTTACAGTCAAATGAAAACAAAATGGCTGCTGTGGTAGATCAAGAAGTGACTGTGGATGGAAGTTCAGTTTAGCGTCGCGTATCGGCTTTCGCCATGTACGACGGGCTGAACAAACCAACCAGGGTATAAACCAAAATTTATTTTCCTGAATCACTGTCTTAGCCAAAAGGCCGAGAAGCGATCAGAATATTTCTAAAAGTGACTGTGCAAACTTCATGCGATAAATACGGCCTCTAGAGATAATTGCAGTGTATCAGGATTATCATTTCTGACCACCATATCTTTCGTGTCATTGTGTTTCAAAGAAGCGGAGACTTCGATTTGACTACAACAGGAACTTGTTATCTGTCATCTGAAGCACAAGTAAGCCACTTTCTGCGTTTTGTTTATCTTGGTGGAATGTTCAAATCGTACGTGGTAAAACGCTTAGCTAGTTTTAACATCTTTCTAATTATCCCACGTGTTATGTGTTGGAGTTAGAAAGCATGTTTGTTTTATCCATCCAAGAATCACAGAAAGCAAGAAAATTGTGCATTTGCAGCTAGCTGTGAGTCACCCCTCTTCTTCTCCTTTACTTGCAAAATGTGTTCTGAGCAAATGTGTACAAGCAAAACGAAACTTATTCTGGGCATGAATTGAAACAGTTCAGAACTGCACTAACAACAAGCAAGTGATAAGAAAATTGAAGAGGGGAAGATGTTGAGAGAGAGAGAGAGAGAGAGAGAGAGAGAGAGAGAGAGAGAGAGAGAGAGAGAGAGAGAGAGAGAGAGAGAGACAGACAGACAGACAGACAGACAGACAGACAGATAAGATACCATGGATTATGTGGATAATGAAACACACACTCTCTCTCTCTCTCTCTCTCTCTCTCTCTCTCTCTCTCTCTCTCTCTCTCTCTCTCTCTCTCTCTCTCTCTCTCTCTCTCTCTCCCCCTCTCTCTGCCGCTGATAGTGACCACGTCTTGAGAGGTCACTGAGGCTTTAAAGGGTCTGCTACACACATACGTTTCGGATCTAAATGCGATGCGACTTTAGCGATGCGAGTCATGATTCACGTGAAATGTATGTATTGGGTCTACTTGAGTATAGTGAGCGGAAACGACAGAATTACTTTAGACGGAAGTATTCCACGTGAATCATGACTCGTGTGACCCAATCGCATCGCATCCTTATACAATTTTACCCGTGTGCGGCGCCGGCTTAACGGTTGAGGTCACGTTTCATGTAGAGGGGCAGACTGATGCCTGGGGTAGATAAGGCCAGAAGTATGCCAGGCCTTGACTTCCAGATAGCAAGAAGGGTCAGCTAAATGTTTTGGGGAACTGGGCTAACAATCGTTCACAGTAGAATGCTTTGGACCAGGTTTCTTCCTCCACTCTTTCAACGGTTGCCACTCACTTCGGCCCATTTTCACTTCAGCCCAAGGCTATAGTCACTTCGGTCCAGGGCTATAGTCATTTCCGCTCAAGGCAATAGTCACTTCGACCGAAAGGCTATAGTCGTTTCGGCCCAAGGCTATAGTCACTTCGGCCCAAGACTACAGTCACTTCGACCCAAGGCTATAGTCATTTCTGCCCAAGGCTAGAGTCACTTCGGCCCAAGAGGTTATAGTCATTTCGGCCCTAGCTATAGTCATTTCCGCCCAAGGCTATAGTCATTTCCGCCCAAGGCTAGAGTCATTTCGGCCCAGGGCTATATTCATTTCCGCCCAAGGCTAGAGTCACTTCGGCCCAATAGTCATTTCGGCCCAAGGCCATAGTTATTTCGGCCCAAAGCAACAGTCTTTTTAGTCCATTATATATAATTCATCCAAAAACTGTTCATTCAGCATAAATAAAATCAATGAATCAAAAGATCAACCGAACTTTGAACCATTCTATCAATAAGTCATGTAACCATGCAATCCTTTGATCACTTTCTTTTTCTGCTCTTCGATCGCTCAGACAGTTTCCTGTCAATTATGAGCCCATATGCGTCATGCTGCCGTTATGCGCCTAACTAAAAGATAGGAAAAAATTAACAAGGTGTGGAAAGGTACCTGGGAAAGGGACACACACGACGTTTAACTAAAGGATAGTTAGGCCCAGCAAGTCCGATTTCGGATGAAATACATCTTTTTGGAAGTGTTTATTGAAAAAAGCCAGGAGAATGGACATTGCAAATGGCTCCTAAATTAGAGCCAAAATGTTAAGCAACCTTTTGCAAAACACTGCAAAACATTTCTCTAAGTGACTGACTGACACAGTTGTTTTTGCGTGTAAATCAATCCAAGTTTAGCCTATCTATTTACCGACCTGCATGACTAATTTCACTTTGCTTACACGCAGATTACGTTACGGGTAACGCCCACACCAGTGTTAGGGGTTTGCTTAACTTTTTGGTTCAGTTCAGTTTGAGAGTCAGAGTCTCTCACAAGACTTTAATCTTCGTTCATGAACGTCCAATACTCCCGTGTGGGGCATAATGGTGACAGAGTGGACAGTGCGAGTGTTTGGAGTTGCTCTTGTACTGACGGGTATGTTTGACTTGTAGTGTCTGAATGTACACTCCTGTCGGTTGCTGTGGTTGTTACTGATGTGGTTGTTTTTATGTTGTTGTTGCTTTTGATGTTGTTGGTGGTGGTGATGATGATGGTGTGTGATCCTTAAACTTTTTGTGTGTGTGTGTGTGTGTGTGTGTGTGTGTGTGTTTTGTGTGTGTGTGTGTGTGTGTGTGTGTGTGTGTATGCGCGTGCCTCATGGAGTTGACCAGGGTATCCTCTGTGGATACTCAGCCTGCAGATATAGATATATATATATATGTGTGTGTGTGTTGTGTGTGTTGACCACCCTTGTGAGACAGAAGTGTAGAGAGAGAGAGAGAGAGAGTTACAAAACCTCCACCAAAGTATACCTGTGTGTGTAAT
>CM065684.1:61060853-61063353 GCA_017654935.2 Phymorhynchus buccinoides
AGAGGATCGAATATTATGTAGCCCACGGTAGGTTTGTTCTTCGACTGTCGTCAGTGAGAAGACTGGTGATCTAGTTCAGCAACTACGACCCTTTTGGGGGTTTCCTCTTTCTTTATTAGAAGGGAAACAACAAACATCGTGATTTTGTACTCAAGATTGGAAGCGATTTTTCGTGGGCTAGACGTCATACTACTCAAAACAAATTGTGCTTCGCTCATGAAAGACATCAACAGGCGTTAATGTTTTGATATAAACAACCCACCCCCACCCCCACCCGTGGGAGGGTCTTTCTTTTAATAGTTTCCCCACCTTCTGGAAGTTCTGTGGTTGTAACAACCTCTAATCTTGGACTCTCTGTCTTTTCCCTTTTCTTGCTGTCATCTACTACTATTTTATACCTTATTGGACCAAACTGTCGAAGAAGAAGAAGAAGAAGAAGAAGAAGAAGAAGAAGAAGAAGAAGAAGAAGAAGAAGAAGAAGAAGAAGAAATAAACAATCGCGATCAAACATACTTTTGAAGAATAGCCCTTTCGAGACATTTTCGACTCACACTTCTGTTCCGTGCTATGGCTTGGAGTCAAAATTTGTTTTTATCTTTTTATATTTCAGCAGTCTTTTTTTTTAATACAATATATTAGTTTTCGTAATAAGTTCAATGATATGTCAATGGACTATCTAAAGCTAGTCCGTTTTGACTCCAATCCATCGATTTATGTTTAATCAAGGTTATACCATACAGGATTACATCGAGTTATTATGTTTGTAATAGGTTCCATAGAGGTGTAGAGAGGCACGGAGGTAACGCATTCGCCTTGTGTCAAGTAAACCGGAGTTCGAACCTGGGCACAGGGGATTTTTCCTCTCACTTTGCACTAGGCCTTACGGTCTGAACGTGGAGTCTTTCGGATGAGACGATGAACCGAGGTCCCGTGTGCCCATGTAGTTAGCACACGCTAATCCCAGTGGCAACGAAAAAGTTGTCATTTGGTCAAAATTTAACCCCCCCCGCCCCGTTTCCTTCCTTATCAGTCACACAAAGATCGCATGCAAAAAATAAAAGGTGGCGCGCATCTGGCTGCGACGCGCTCTTCAGGCGGGAGTAACCTGAATTTCACAGAGACTCCTCCGTGACTGTAAAGTAAGCCTACCTAATAAAGTACCTAATATCTAATATAGTGAGCCAATATCCGAAGTTAATCAGTTTTAATCCTAAGGCATCGTTCTGTTTTATTTGACGACACCATAAACAACGTGACGTTCAAATTAACATAATGTGTATACGACAATTTTGAATGATAAAATATTCTTACCTTTGTAATTCTTATTAGCATTGAGTAGTATAAAATGCTATTGCGTGAGTGTGTGTGTGTGTGTGTGTGTGTGTGTGTGTGTGTGTGTGTGTGTGTGTGTGTGTGTGTGTGTGTGTGCATGATGACGCTTGTGCGAAATGGAAAGATTGAGAGTAGTGTTTTGCATGCATTCCACGTGCAAGAAATATCGCATGTTTGTGTGTTCATTAACCAGGGTTGAGTTTCTCTAGACGACGGTCGCCACGCGCATAACTGTTACGCCAAAAGGGGCCTATGAAACACTTTAGAAAACGTTTGCGGAAGAATATTACAAGCTATTGTCTGATTGGTAAAAAAAGATATTATTTTAACCAAACGTTAATGGACCAATCAACAACAAGAAATGTATTCACCCCATGCATGTCACGTGATAGTTTGCCAAGAGATACTTTGGGAGTAGTCACAAAACGTTTTCGGCAAACGTCGGCAAAAGATGTGTTTCTTAGTAGGCTACCGTTTTTGCCGATTTGCGCTCACGCTACGTAACTTAAGCCCTTGTGAAACGGCCCTCAGGATTTGGGGAGTGTAAGAAAGAGAGAAAGAGGGAGAGAGAAAGGGAGGAGGGGGGGGGGGGGGGGGGGGGGGGAGAGAGGGAGTTTATATATTTTTTCTTTCCAAATCGGTTCTCTTTCCCACAACTGCTTGCTGCTTTGTAATCGCACTATTAATCTTACACTGAAATGTGAAGGAAAAAAAAGGAAATGAATTTCAACCTTTTCTTTTTTTTTACATTCTAAAAGAATGGATTCTCTCCGCGATTCTTTGCATCCCAAAGTTAGTGAACATTTCTTATTTTTCTAAAACATAAATTATTAGGATAACAGAAGTAGAAGGCAGAAAATACATGCAAGTTTGTATCAGGGCCTGTATTCACAAGAGATAGTATCAGACTTATCATCATGATATCTTAGAAGTCCTTTCTAAAGTAGTAGGACTTTAGAGGGCTTTTAGAAGTGGTTCTAAGATATCGTGATGATAAGTCTCATGCTATCTCAATGTGAATACAGGCCCTGATCAATATGAAGATATAACCGTTTTAAGAAAAACCCGATGTGCATGTATAAACCTAATACAAGCATGTAAAGAGAGAACATGGGCATCGAATTCATGAGTGTTGATAGTATACAAACTTGCATGTATTTTCTGCCTT
>CM065684.1:61068353-61073353 GCA_017654935.2 Phymorhynchus buccinoides
CAAGGTCACATTGGAGTTCAACAAAGAGTTGAAGGTCAGAAGGATAGGGAGACGAGCTGCCAAGATCTGAGTCAAGATTGGTGTTAGTTCAAACAAGAGTTCAAAGACTGGGGTGGTGGTGGTGGTGTAAAAACTGGGTCACGGTTAGTGATAATTCATCAAGAGAGTTCAAGGCCACTGTGAGTTCAAGGACAATGTGAATCAAACGTAGTTCAAGGTCACTGTGAGTTAAGCACAGTTCAAGGTCAATGTGTTTTCAACAGACTTTAAGGACAAGATGAATGTGAGTTCATCAGAGTTCAAGGTCAGTGAGAATGTCAAATAACTGGATCAAGGTTAGTGTGAGTTCAAAGGAGAGTTCAAGGTCAGTGTAAAGGTCAAAACGCTGGGTCTAGGTTTGTGTGACGAAGTTTAACTCTTCTAGCACAGCGTCGATTACATTCACCCAAGACATCACTCTACACTCCCACCAAATGCAAAGACATTCACAGCCAAGCACCCTGCCATGTGTGTGTCTGGTTTCAGAGCTTTTGTCACCGTTTATGCATGTGGACTAGAAAAAAAGTTACTCCTCTCTCGTCGGTTGAGATGCAGCGGACAACCAAGAACGTCAAAACATATATGGCATTGGGAGAGTAAAAGGCAGCATGAAAACTAACTGACGTCGTGGTCAGTATGAAAATATAATCCTTTTATTAACAAACATATTTTTTATATTTTAATCACAACATAAGCAATGAGCTCTTCTTCTTTCTTTTTGTTCTTTTTTTTTTTAACGTGTATTGATGGCTAACATCAAACATGTTTAAATGCTCACAAGGTTGACACGCAATATCAACCCCCCTGAAAATCACAATATGATTCTGAAAATAGAAAAGTTCAAACAAATCGAAACTAGGGCAGAGGTTTGAAGTATTAATGTCATAATGGAGTGTGTGTGTGTGTGTGTGTGTGTGTGTGTGTGTGTGTGTGTGTGTGTGTGTGTGTGTGTGTGTGTGTGTGTGTGTGTGTGTGTGTGTGTGTGTGTGTGTGTGTGTGTGTGTGTGCGTGCGTGTGCGTGTGTGTGCGTGCGTGTGCGCGTGTGTGTGCGCGTGTGTGTGCGTGTGCGCGTGCGCGTGCGCGTGCGCGTGTGCGTGCGTGCGCGTGCGTGCGTGTGTGCGTGCGCGTGCGTGCGTGCGTGCGCGTGCGTGCGCGTGTGTGCGCGTGCGTGCGCGTGCGTGCGCGTGCGTGCGCGTGCGTGCGTGCGCGTGCGTGCGTGCGTGCGCGTGCGTGCGTGCGTGTGCGTGCGTGCGTGGGCGCGCGTACTGGCTGTATATCCGTCAAATTATCAACTTATTATCAAACTATATCTTATTACCCGTATCTGCAAACGCATCATAATTATGTCAGCCTTATTCGCTTCTATTTTTAAAATTTATTTTTTATTCGATATATCAATCAATCTCTCTTCTCTATCAATTATGTTTTGATTGATTGATTGATTGATCAATCCACTTGTATTGCCTTTACAAGAAATAAATGGTTGATTGATTGATTGATTGATTGATTGATTGATTGATTGATTGATTGATTGATTGATTGATTGATTGATTGATTGGTTGATTGATTGATTGGTATATCCTTGCAGATCTCCAAGAGGCTCAACAACAGCTGATCCAACAGAACGAGCTCTACGAGCAGCAGATCGTTCGCCTGCAGACCCAAAACAATGCCACCAACTCCACCACCCAGCACCTCCTGCAACGCATCTCACAGCTAGAGGATGCCGCCACCACCACCACACCCACCCTCACCATCACCCCCCTTATCGCCCCATCCCCCACCCCCAGTACTAACACCACCACTGACACTACCTTGCCCTCAGCTACTAAGAACATCACCAACACCAGTAACACCACCACATTTTCCAACATCACTACCACCACCACCACCACCACCACCACCTCCATCACCATTCTTCCAGAGCAGCTCCAGGCATCAACGCAGAAATGGGTATTGTCATATTTTGTTAACACATGAAGTTTACTCTTTGTTGGAAAAATTCAATTTGTACCAAGTCATTTGATTTATAGTAGGCCTAATCTTTTTTATGCATAGCAGACCAATAGTTAGCTTAGTTGTACGAGATACAACGACATTCATGGACAACTAAGTACATAGAAACACATTGTCATAAATTATCAATTCATCGTATTGGAATGCCCAACATTGCTCTCTAAAGTTGTTGTTGTTGTTGTTGTTGTCTTACCCTGGCTAAAAGACTCCATGGGTCATCCAAACAGCCGAAGCACTTCAACACTATGTTATAAATGCAGCAGCTAGAGATGAGAACATTACGTGTGTGACCGTTTTTGATTACCCCGCCACGTGGGCAGCCACACTTCGACTTCGGAGGAAAAAAAAAAATACCGAATGTTCAATATGGACTTTTATTTCGTAAGTATAATAATGCCAAAGATATTGTAACTGACGCAGCAGAGAAAATCTGTTTAACGTCCTCCGGTCTGGAACATATGGGACATTGGTAGATATAAAGATGGTGGGAACGATCCTGGAGGCAACGCCCGAAGGCAGTGCAACACCAGGAAAGTCCCGATATTACTTCAATTGCAAAGTTTATGCTGCCCACGCCTATTGGAAGTTTGCTGTAGATGTTTTGTTTTGCTTTTTGCTTTTTGCTTTTATGCACATGTATGTTTTTTTAAGCATGGATTGTTTTTAAATTATAGGCCTAATTTGTTGAATGTTTGCATGTTGTCTAAAATCACTATCGACACTATAGTGAAAAGACATTAGATTAAATATTCATCCATTCATTCACTCGCATCGTTGCAGAATAACTCGCATCTCCTTCAGTGCCAGAGAAACAGCCAGTACCTGCAAGGCCTCAACGCCCAGATCTCTGTCCAGAACCAGCGGCTGTTGGCCAGTCACCGTGACGTAGAGCACAGGCTCGCTGACGCCGAGTTACGTCATAGCAGCTTGGTGACGTCATTGGGCGACAAGCTGCAGGAAGTGCGTCATCGGTGTGACGCGGCGAATCGGAGTGTGGGGGTTCTGGAGGGGGAGGTGTTGCGGAGCAGGTTGAAGGATTCTGATGTAAGGGCGGGGGGTGGTGTTACTGGTTGGTTTGTCTCCTCTGTTTCTCGCTTTGTCTGTGTATCTGTGTCTGTCTATCACTGTCTGTCTCTTTTCTCTCTGTGCCTCTATCTGTCTGTATGCCAGTGTGTCTGTCTCTGTCTCTGTCTGTGTCTCTGTCTCTGTCTGTTTCTGTCTCTGTGTCTCTTTTTTTCTGCCCCCCCCCCCCCCATCCTCTTTGGCTTGCTCTCTCTGTCTCTCTCTGTCTCTCTCTCTGTTTATGTGTGTGTGTGTGTGTGTGTGTGTGTGTGTGTGTGTGTGTGTGTGTGTGTGTGTGTGTGTGTGTGTGTGTGTGTGTGTGTGTGTGTGTGTGTGGTGTGTGTGTGTGTGTGTGTGTGAGTGTGTATGTGTGTGTGTGTGTGTGTGTGTGAGTGTGTATGTGTGTGTGTGTGTTGTGTGTGTGTGTGTGTGTGTGTGTGTGTGTGTGTGTGTGTGTGTGTGTGTGTGTGTGTGTGTGTGTGTGTGTGTGTGTGTGTGTGTGTGTGTGTGTGTGTGTGTGTGAGAGGTGTGTGTCAGAGAGAGAGAGAGAGAGAGAGAGAGAGAGAGAGAGAGAGAGAGAGAGAGAGAGAGTCTGAATGTATATTATCTCTTTTCTCTAACTCTCTGTCACTGTCCGTCTCTCTCTCTCTCTCTCTCTCTCTCTCTCTCTCTCTCTCTCTCTCTCTCTCTCTCTCTCTCTCTCTCTCTCTCTCTCTCTCTCTCGTTGTCTGTGTGCGTGTGCGTGCGAGCGTGCGTGTGCTGCGTGTGCGCGTGCGTGTGCGCGTGCGTGTGCGCGTGCGTGTGCGTGTCTTTGTCTCTCACTCTCTCCTTCAATCTCTCCCTTCTTCTCCTATCACTTTCTCTCTCTCTGCCCCCCCCCCCCCCTCCCCTCTTTTCTCTCATTTGCTTTCTGAATTGCAGTTAATCGGTCAACTGGAAAATCTAGAGAGAATGATCAACGGTAGCAATGTCACGTGCTCTTCTCAAGGTCACCAGGTCGGAGGTCATCTTCAAGGTCAAGGTCAAGACAACCTTGACCTTAGGCTGACGATGGTAGAGAGCATGCTGAATATGTCTCTAGGTGAGATTTTGAGTTTTTTGAGTGTCAGTTATTCATCACACAGATTCCCCCCCCCCCTGTATCACCACGGGAGGGGGGGGGGGGGGGGGGGGGGGGGTGTCTTTTGTACACATAGGTCCCCCACCTTCTGGAAGTTCTGTGCTTGTAACTTCCTCTAATCTGCCACTCCCTTTGACTCTGCCTTTTCCCTTTGCTTACTGTCATCTAATATCTTTCTGCCTTACCGGTCCATTCTCCTGCCCTGTTTTCAATACATTATTACACAGATTTTCTCCAGCCGAAGACGGACTTGCTGGGCCTAACTATTTCTTAGTTAAGCGCATAACGGCAGTATGACGCACCTGCGCTTATAGTTGACAGGAAACTGTCTAAGCGATCGATGAAGAAGAACAGGTATATTTGATATTTGTTTTACTATTTCTAGTGATATTTTTGTATTATTTCAAGTACAAAAACCTAGAGATTTTGACCAGAAATAATACTCAAATCTCTGGGTTTTTGTTTTTTTTAACGTTTTTCTGTTTCTTTTTGCTAGTGACAAGGAGGTTATGTTTTGTTGCTGTCTGGATTTTAATTTCTCTGTTTGTAGATGTCTCTGTTTTAAATATATTAACTGATTTTGAATGACTGAGCATTGCTTGACTGTGAAGAGGGGAATTATTGTTTTGGTTTCTGTGTTGTATGAAAAAGACACATTTGTTGAAATATCACGTTTTCTTTTGTCCCGGTGTGGCGGTGTATTTTTGCACTTGTGTTATTTGTTCAGTGACTTGCTATCTGTTACATGGGGAGTTAACCCTTT
>CM065684.1:61078353-61090853 GCA_017654935.2 Phymorhynchus buccinoides
CTGAGTTAGTACCCTTGTCACTCTTCCAGGCACAATAGACAAGGACTACCCCAAAAGAAAGGGAGGCTACTCCTTCGAGCTTTGTGACAGTGGCGCCCTCTCGGTGCTGCGCAGAGTGCTCCCCTCTTTCCCGTTCCGTTTGGTGACGCCATGTTTGCAGGACAGCCAGGATCTGACAGATCAACACAGGTGTTTATAAATTAATGATGGTCATACAATGCGATTTCTGCTTTTATTCATGTTTGATGGGAACAACTTTCAAGGGTAGATAATGAAAACATTGAACCCTCTAGAACTCCGTCTTACATGTATTTTAAGTTGTAAATATTGGAAACAAAAATCTGAAAAAAATAATGACTACATACTACATGCATACCGTTCTTGGTTAATATGTTTATGGTATCTATAAGTCATAAGTGTCTTTATTGTCCATTGGCATTGTACAACGCACATGGAAAATTGTCTTCCACCATGCAAAATAAGATAAAATACACCAAAATTCAAATATTAATCAAAAATATGAAACAGCAAATTTACATTTAACCCTTTCACCGCCAAAGTCGTATTTTAGCACCACAGTGATTTAACACCTATGTCACGCGCACTCCAGCACGTGGGGTTCGGACACGGCAAATTATCTCCCCTGACGCACCTCACATCCCCTCACCACCGCCAAGGCAAACACAAGAGTTTGAGGGCCAAAAATAAAGGTTTACTTCGTTGAAAAACAAAACAGACAACACAAAATTAATTAGCTAACAGGAACAAAACCCGAAATAACAACAGCCTCTCAATCAAATCTTACCAATTCCAACCTGGGGCGAACAACACAAACAACTCCAAACATCAATAATGACCAGACCAGACAGCGGCCTCAAAAATTAATCAGGAGCTGCTCTCCCCCTTAGTCGAGCAGAACAAATAATGTTATTGATTACACTCTCTTTTACATTCTAAATAACTCAATCTGTCTCACTCGATCACATTGACCAAATCGGCTAACTAAATCAAATCGACCAACTCGCCTGCCACACTCAACCATTCATTCTTTCTTAAAGTCCGGGCCTCGCTCGGCTCTCTCCCCCTCCGCACAGTCTCTCCTTGGTACTTACAGTTCCACAGACCCGATCAAACATTAAAATAAAACAACACAAGTCATCACGCCAAGGATGGCTCCTGTCGGGAGAATAACTGTCCGCAGTCCAAGTTCCTGCTGGAAGAATACTGTCCGCAGTCCAGGTTCCCTCCGCCGCTCCACCCCAAGAACTGGTGCAAACGTCCAAGTTGCTCACACACACTCCGGCCAAAAGTCCATTGGCCGAAAATCTCCCAAAGGGCCTCACGAGACTCTCCGTTCTCGGCGAAGCACGGGCTGACCCCTTCGGGTTCCGGCTGGGACCCTTTGCCACGGGCCGGGAGAAGGGTCACAGGTTACCTCAGCCGGAGAAAGAGGAGTCCAGGTGGGAAAAGGAGGGGAAAGGGGACGGAGAGGGTCAGCGGTAACAGGCGACAACGAAAAGAGGACGAAGAAAACGGACTCCCGCTGACCTAGGCAGCAGAATGGCGGTCCTGGTAGTCCAAAAACTCAGAAAAGGCGGTGAAGGGAAAAGGCTGGCGTAGGTCAGTAATCAGTTGTCGGACGAACAAGGACAGACTCAGAACTCCATCCCTCCCCAAAGGCTGCAACCAGCCCTGCAGAGGCGATTTCGGGCGTCCTGACAAAGAGGCTGCTACAGAGCCTAACAAACCTCCAGACGGGGCTGGTGGCCGTAGTTACGAGGAACCACGTACAACGAAACTACAATTACAATAATTCCCTTCCGAAGCGCATGGGTCGCTTAGAGAATTAAACACTTATACATTTAGTTGTTAACAAAGTCAAGTCTTGTCACGCCCTTCTACCCACTTCGACGGTCCAGCAAAGTCTGCCAGAAAGCAGCTCACCCTCGGCAGGAATCAACCGGTTTCACCTATTGGACACCAGCACGAACAAAACGTGCTGTGACAAAACAACGAGACAAACGAGAAAAAGTGGGGAAGGGGGAAGAGGAGAGTTGGAGAAACAAACCGTGCATGGCGAGGGAGAACGAAGTAAAAGAATAGAGCACACGGAGGGAAAAGAAAAGAAGAGAAATACAAAATTTAATGTATTTAAAACTAAAAGTATTGGGGTAAAAATTAACCCCTAAACATCTATAAAGTTAAACTAACTAATATTACACTGGACTATGGAACAGTCACGGCTGGCCGTGACAACCTATATCACTAAAAGGCATCAAATTGGGGTCTATTATCCAAAGACTCTATTGTCTTAGTTTTGGGAAGGAAGGTTAGACCTTATTTTATATATGTCACAGAAGACTCCCCAATACTGCAGATGGATTTTGTTCTCTACCCGGGTAAATTTAATGGAACATTTTGGCTGAACTATGGCTGGCGGTGAAAGGGTTAAACAAATATGTAACTTTCACACCACAGCCAATCCTTCATCTGCTCTCCGCTATCTTGCTCACTATTCATGCCACCCACCACCACTTCCGCCTTCATTTTTCTCTCTCTTAATTTTCTGGTGTTTTTTTCCCCTCTTTTTTTCCTTTCCTTTGTATTATAATACATCTGAATTGTTACAAATTCGTGACTTTCCTGGTGTTGCACTGCCTCCGGGCATTGCTTCCAGGATCGTTCCCACCATCTTTATATCTACTAATGTCCCATATGTGTCTGTTCCAGACCAGAGGACGTTAAGCAGAATTTCATTCATTCCTTTCCTTTCTTTCTCCCCCCCCCCCTTTTTTCTCTCTCTCTCTTTAACCCTTTCACCGCCAGCCATATTTCAGCCCAAAATGTCCATTAAATTAACCTGGTTAGAGAACAAAATCCATCTGCAGTATTGGGGATTCTTCTGTGAAATATATAAAATAATGTCTATCCTTACTTCCCAAAACTAAGACAACAGGGTCTTTTGATAATAGACCCCAATTTGATGCCTTTTAGTGACATAGGTATTATAATCATTGTTGTGCTAAAATGCGACTTTGGCAGTGAAAGGGTTAATCTTATATTTCCTTTTTGTAACTTGTTCCTGGATGTTGTTTTGCTTTTTTAGTTATTTTTGTATAATTTGTTTCATAACTAGATCCTGAATGTTCTTTCTTTCTTTGTGTTTCTTCTTCCAGACAACAGATCCTGCAGGCGTGCCAGGACTGCAAGGAGAGACACATCCTGGTCACTCACGGCACGGACACCATCCTGCAAACCGCGGCATTCCTCTCCTCTCCCTCTCCCACCCCCTCTTCTCCCCCTCCCCAGCCCGTCAACCAACCACCCTCGAGTCCAGAGACCGCCATGTTTGATGACGTCGCAACGTGCCCCTGGCGGGCGGCGGGCAAAACTATCGTACTGACGGGCGCCTTTCTCCCTGAACGCTTTAAAGATTCCGACGCGGATTTTAACGTGGGGGTGGCGGTGGGGGCCTTGCAGGGAGGGGGACTGCCCCCGGGGGTCTACGTGGCCCTAGGGGGGAGGGTGTGGGTGTGGGACCGGGTCACCAGGTCAGAGAGTGGTCAGTTTGTTGATAAACAATGAGTAAAGTTTTCGTGTTGGTATTAGTATTGGTATTGGTTATTTGTTTTAATCTGAGTAGTTCGTCTAGAAAGCGCGCTCTGCAAACGTCTTTATTATCATGATTATTATTGGTATTGGTATTGGTATTGGTAACTTATTACTTTTATAGTCACGGAGACTTTTATATTGATGTGTGTGTGTTTAATAATCGTCAATATCATTGTGGCGGTACCATAGCCGATGAGGTTTATCCGAGGCGTGGCTACCGCTACACATATCTATATTGATAAAAACTCGGGACTTTACTGGTGTTGCACTGCCTCCGGGCATTGAAGCCAGTATTGTTCCCACCATCTTGTATTTACAAATGTCCCATATGTGTCTATGACCGAGAGGACGTAAAACACCATTTTTCTTCTTCTCTTCTTTAATAATCGTCACAGACCTCATGGTTATATGATAAGTGCACGCCTCATTTTCTACATTTGAGTTTTGAAAAAGTAGGAGAACAAAAACTATAATTTAGTTACTTCACTCACTCTAAGACCTGAACAGTTTTATAAAACGTTATTTGTAATGATTCTGGATCGCAACTTGTGTCCAAGTGTTTGACAGGGGGCGAAGATTCATTTTGAAATTCTTTTGTTACGAACGAACGAACGAACAAACGAAATTTTATTTGCCCACAGTAATGAGATAAACGATACAAAGAAACATTTTTTACACTCAGCCCTATGTCTGACCGAAATAGGCATTTATCTTACATGTATCTTATATTATTATCTTATGAGTATGGTGTGATGCTGACTAGCCTATCGTATATTTTTCAAAGTATGTTCCAATGAAATTAAGACAATCAATAATAAGCTAGTTTTGTCATTTCTGTCTGTGTCTTTGATTAACTGCATTGTCATAAACAATGTTCAAATTGTCTTAACAAACGTTATCATATCATCATTGACATACTTATTTTAATGACATGTTTCGTTGCTAATCTTCTAATGATCAAATAATCACAGAATTGATGAAAGGAATAGTGTTTGCTACGTCCTACCAAATTTTGTTTTACATATTGATCCAACGTATTTTTTTGTTTGCAAAAACATTGCCCCATCGCCTTTTAAAAAGTCTTTTAAGACACAAATTTAGTTTTTTTTAACTCCGTTTATCTCCCCATCTTCATCTGTTTGCGTTAATGCGTAGCGTTTTGATGTATTTTGGTTCAATTATACAAACTTTGATTTACAAAAGAAAGAAATTCTTCAATGGCATTTTGGGGGGTAAAAACATCTTCTCATATAAAGTGTTCATAAAAAAGCAACAACAAAATAGTCTTACTAAATTGATTTGTGTGGATCGAATTGTTAAACTGTGTGTGTGTGTGTGTGTGTGAGTGTGTGTGTGTGTGTGTGTGTGTGTGTGTGTGTGTGTGTGTGTGTGTGTGTGTGTGTGTGTGTGTGTGTGTGTTGGTGTGTGTGTGTGTGTGTGTGTGTGTGTGTGTGTGTGTGTGTGTGTGTGTGTGTATGTGTGTGTGTGTGTGAGAGAGAGAGAGAGAGAGAGAGAGAGAGAGAGAGAGAGAGAGAGAGAGAGAGAGAGAGAGAGAGAGAGAGAGAGAGTATGCGCGCACTTGCTTAGTGTGTGTGTGTGTGTGTGTGTGTGTGTGTGCGTGCGTGCGTGCGTACGTGCGCGCGTGTGTGCGTGCGCGTGTTATCAATACAACCACGGCATTCACTGATTCTCATGGAAGCAGACAATAACTGCTATTTTGAGCTGACTAAAGACACAGACCTCCAGGTAGTCATTCTTTCACCTAGAACATCCAGCAGCATACTCTTCTTGTTATCCACCCGCGAGGCGAAAGCTGGTTAATGCTTTCAGAGCAGTCTGGTCCTTCAGGCTATCTATGTGACTTTCTATGTAGCTATGTTATCATGAAACGTTTCAACGGAGCGACCTACGGACGCTCCAGTTTTGCATGTGGATAGGTAGTTAGGATATATAGGCCAGGTTCGAAGATAATGGTCATTGGTCAAAAGTCAAGGTCACTAGAGCCGTTTTTATACAAGACATGGTCCAAGGGAAACAAATTTAGTTTTTTTAAACCGGCCACCAGCACCTTTTTACTTCCCTCTTCTTGTGCTTACTGTCGGCTCTCACTCTGTCAAATTTTGCATGCGGATAGGTAGCTAGGATGACTAGGCCAAGTTTGAAGATGATGGCCATTGGTCAAAGGTCAAGGTCACCGGAGCCGTTATTGTGCAAGACATGGTCCAAGGGAAACAAATCTTGTTTTTTGTAAACCGGCCACCAGCACCTTGTTACTTCCCTTTGCTTGTGCTTACTGTCGGCTCTCACTCTGTCACATTTTGCATGCGGATAGGTAGGGTAGCTAGGATATTACGGTCAAGTTCGAAAATGAAGGTCTTTGGTCAAAGGGCAAGGTCACTGGACCCAAAAATGCTGCCGCGCGGCTGGTTGAGGTAGCGTTTTTACGCTCTAGTTTAAGTAACCTTTCATGTACGTCTCTGTGGCTAAGAATGCCTTACTACAGGCATCAACGAATTGCCTACCGAGCCTCTTGACACCGGCCATCAACAATTCACCACGTTTTTATCGATCCCGTGTAAAGGTCCAGACACACGTCCACTAGAATCATACGACTGTACGATACGATTCGATCAGGTGGTATCAAAGAACAAAATGTGTTGGCACATCGAGATCACGTGTATAATTATCCAGTTGGATAGCTCAGCGTTACGATTCAGATTCAGATTCAGATTCAGAGGATTCTATTATTATTCTCAGGCAAAAGCCAGATGGTCCTTTTTGTGTTAGTACCTTTGGGCTTTCACCCGAGAAGAATCAGAATGGTATTGCATTTTGTCCTACCTCGATAACTGTGCAGCCCACTGCCAGGCACTATCTTCTTCTTTTTCTTCTTCCTTCTTCGATGCTGTAGTTATGCGCCAAACTAAGAAATGGCATGTCCGTCTTAGGCAGGAGAAATTGTTTGTAATAAGCATTAAAAAAACAGGTCGGGGACAGTATAAGCAAAGAGAAAAGGCATGGTCAAAGAGAGCGATAGGTTAGAGGAAGATAACAAGCACATAACTTCCAGAAGGTGGGGAGCTATTTGTATGGAAGTCCCCCCGGCATCCCCCCCCCCCCCCCCCCCCGGGAAGACAGGGGGGGGGGGGGGGGGGGGGGCAGCAGCCGGTCATATCTGCATAAGCGTATAATCTATCAAAGCTTAAACATTTTAGGGGAAGACGGGGTAAAAAGCGCATGGGCGGGTAAAACGCCCACCCCAATTATCTCATGAAATAAAGAAAATTTCAGTCAAATTTGCCCATGAGACGAATGCTAGACATTAACACTCGTCTCATGGGCAAAATGAGACTGAAATTTGCTTCATTTCATGAGATAATTGGGGTGGGCTTCTTACCCGCCCATGCGCTTTTTACCCCGTCTTCCCCTATATGATCTTATTTCGTAGCTTGAGTGACGTCTCGCTTCTGTTCTCGTTCGCCAGCGATGACGCACCAGAGTCCAAAAGCGAGCGCACGAGCGAGGAAGGGCAAAGCAGGTGTGTTCTCGGATAGGTGAATGTCAATAGGCTTAGCTTGTGTGACAGCAAAGCGCAGGACGGGCCTGCTTTCTCTGTCAGTAACTCCGTGAGCTCTTTCATAAATACGATCAATGGTAGCCATTCAGTTACAGTGTGCTCCTTGTCATGGACCATGACTCTCTAACTGGGGGACATTTTGCATTAGATGGTTCTAGTACTGCAGCCAATGGGGTTGGTTGGCCTTTGGGGACCTTTCCCAACGACAAACAGCATGCAGTTATTTGTCTTCTTGGACAAGAAGTGAGCCTACGTTTGATTTTGACTCTGTATTTTGTGTGCGCTGTTTTGTTTTTTAATCGCTGTATCATGGACATGAGAAAGCAGTAAACATCTCTCACATGCTTACGAAACATATACATGGAGGCAAGCGAGCCTCACTGGTCAAATACGCACATGCATGGATACATGCATACGTGCACAGTTACACATACGTGTACACACACATACGTGTACACACACATACGTGTACACACACACACACACACACACACACACACACGCACACACGCACACGCGCACGCACGCACGCGCGCGCGCACACACACACACACACACACACACACACACACACACACACACACACACGCGTATTCACTCATATGCATGAGAGAGAGAGAGAGGGAGAGAGAGAGAGAGAGAGAGAGAGAGAGAGAGAGAGAGAGAGAGAGAGAGAGAGAGAGAGAGAGAGAGAGAGAGAGAGAGAGAGAGAGACAGACAGACAGACAGACAGACACAGAGACAGACAGACACAGAGACGTACTTACACAAACAAACATGCACACAGACATCGCGGCTGACTGAGCAAACTATCGCAGATTGAAACTGAAACAAAGGGAACGGCACCGAAAGGACACTAAGCCTTTCAATCCCTGTACTGAGCTAGACAATGCAGCCACCCAGTAACATATTCCTCCTTCTCTCTAAGGGATACCTCCACACACGCCAATGCACGTGCACATAGAGTATTATTGATCATCAGAAGCACAGGGATGCTTCGTATCTACTGGCTTCAGAGACAATAGGCAGACAACAGTGAGATTGTTAATGATTGATAACTGCGCTGATTAGTAGAGAAGAATGGTGAGTGGATGTTGCGTGTGTGACTGTTGACTGACTGTGATGCTAGAGTGTTATGCGAATCTTTGTCACTGACAGATCTGTGTCAGACACAGATGTAGATATCTCTCTCTCTCTCTCTCTCTCTCTCTCTCTCTCTCTCTCTCTCTCTCTCTCTCTCTCTCTCTCTCTCTCTCTCTCTCTCTCTCTCTCTCTCTCTCTCTCTCTGTTTTGAATGTGCGCATTTCTAAGTTAATGTAATAAATTTTAATGATAATCATTCGGTTGGTATAATTTTGTTTCACACGTTTGATTAATGTTCTTTCACTTATGTTGTATCTCTGTCATGTGGTTGCACCTTACCTGAATTTATCTTTTGGAGATATTAAAGTATGCTTGAACTTGAACACAAAACATTGTATGATATCATAGCATAGACACGTGGAAAGAAAAAAATAATGCATCATGTCCAAACATCATTCAGACATTATTATAAAATGTAACATATATTGTTTTTGTCTTTTTCTTTGATTGATGCCATGGCTATCTATCTATAAAGTTGCATCCCTTCTTCCACTTTTAACATTTATTTTCACACGGACAGAAATACACAAGCGTAGACACAAACTACACTCTACACAAATATGGTTAGTAGGGGAAGACGGGGTAAAAAGCGCATGGGCGAGTAAGAAGCCCACTCCAATTATCTCATGAAATAAAGAAAATTTCAGTCAAATTTGCCCATGAGACGAATGCTAGACATTAACGCTCGTCTCATGGGCAAAATGAGACTGAAATTTGCTTCATTTCATGAGATAATTGGGGTGGGCTTCTTACCCGCCTATGCGCTTTTTACCCCGTCTTCCCCTACTGGGTTTGAGACTGAAAGCCAAGCACATGAAAAGCTTGGTCGACCTATGGCGATATTTGTCACGCCAGAGGGCAGTCAATGCACTAGGGGCTTATCACGCGATTTTCTTACTTGGGCGTAGTAAGAGAGAGAGAGATGGTAGGACTACTCACTCTCTCTCTCATGTTCTTTATCCCCAACTAAGAATATAGAGAGGATTAGCCCCACACGAGCGTCATGCCCTCTGGCGTGAAACAAATCGCACTAAGTCTCTCAACATTAATAAAGACTGGTTGTATAAAGGAGTTTCTCGAGGGGTAATATTTGGGTAGGTAGGAGAAACTAACGCACACAGCGCCGACCCTTCCACTAATCAATTGTCACGAAATGGCGGCAGGAAAGCGTTGCCTTATTCATGGGATAGCCAAGACGAGCGGCACACCAAGACGCCTTGCAGGGGCGTTAACTCTGCACGCAGCCTATCAGAACAGACAGTAGATATCCGAGAGAAGGAGAGACAGTTATTGAATTATGCCCCTTTGTTCAGAGGAAGCAACACAGTTGTCCTCGACAGTCCTAACTGTGCACTGGTATTATACGGGTATGATTGCAGTATCTCCAGAACCAGATGAGTACTGACAGGTATGATAACTTTCAATTAATAACTATAATGTTATTACTTTTGCAGAAGTCAAGTCAAGTCAAAAGTTTATTTTCAGATGGAACATTGAATAAGAAAATAATATATATACTTTTTTTCATCAAGCCATCCGTAAAAAACACACTAAAAACCCGAAGGAAGTAAAGATTCCAAGAGAAGAGATTTATAAGCTAGCTGATTATATTTCCTGTCAGTGTTGGAAAATGTGTCTGTTTATTCGTTGTTTGTTGGCTTACCATGGCTAAAAGACTCCAGGGATCATCCCAACAGCGGAATCACTTGAACACTGTGGTACAAGTGCATCAGCCACGGATGAGAACATTACGTGTGTGACCGGTTGTTTTTTTATGACCCCACACTCCGTCTTCGGTGGATTTCGGAAACTGATGACGTTATGCTAGGAGCTTGTCATGGCTAAAGACAATCCCCGCTTAACTATCTATGCATAGCATAACAACATGTTGATGTAGCCTTGGTGTTCTAGCCTATGTCAATTGGTCTAACACAGCCTAAAGCCAAGGCGAGTCTGTTTATTTAAATTTTAAACAAACAAGATTTGAAGGAGTGACGTTCTACAATGTTTGTCTACACCAGGGTCTGTATTCACATTGAGATAGTATAAGACTTGTCATCATGATATCTTAGAAGCCCTTCTAAATTCCTATTAAATCCTACTACTTTAGAAGGACTTCTACGATATCATGATGATAAGTCTCATACTATTTCAATGTGAATACAGGCACAGAACCGTAACAAGTGGCAGAGATGTTTTTGTTTCAAACATTTTTAATGAATGAATCAGCACAAGCAAACCTATGCATGCATTGGACATTTAGCATACATCCATTCCTTTTGTAACTTGATAAAGACGATAAAGACGGGCAGAGGATCAATAAAGTAATCAACAAATACATCTTATAACTGGCAGGGATAGTACAAGACCTCGCCGACCATTCACACCTTCTCCTAACTGTTCTACAATTTGTGTCCACACCCAGAACAGCAACAACTGGCAGGGGACAGCAGAAGAAGACTTGGCCTGACCCTGAACACCATGGAATACAACAACAGCAGCAGCAGCCCTGAACCGCTTCACCCTGTGGACCCCAACCTGCTGTGTGGAGTCTGCGGGGGACTCCTAGACCAGGCCGTCCTGGGACCGTGCGGACACGCCTTCTGCTGCCTGTGTCTCCACACCTGGATACAACAACCCCAAGCCTCACCCTCAACCTCCCCTTCCCACTTACCCTCTCCTTCTCCTAGTTGCCCGGAGTGTCGAGCCCCGCTCACGGCGCGAGAAATCCGACCGGTGCACGCGCTGAGGAACTTGATACGAGGCCTGCACGTGTGGTGTCTTCACCGTCAAGAAGGCTGCAAGGTCGTCCTGACCTTGGACACCCTCTCTACTCATTTGAGCGCCTGCCCTTACCACCCAGAACCCTGCGCCGGTTGTGAGCTTCCTGTGAAGAGGCTGGAGCTGGCGGATCATCACATCGTTTGTCCTGTCATCGCTGCTTCCATCCGAGACGATGATGTTAACGACGACGATGACGACGAAAATGACAAGACATTTCGCGGAGATGACAATGAGAAGGAAAGTGACACCCTCTGGCATGGATCAACAGAGATAGGTCACCTCAGAGAGATCTCACATCAGAGATATCATATGACAGAGATTTCACCTCAGAGAGATCGCACCAGAGAGATCTCGCCTCAAAGAGATCACACCAGCGATATCTCACCTCAAAGATATCAAACCACCGAGATCTCACTTCAGAGAGATCGCCCCAGAGATATATCACCTCAGAGATATCACACCAGCGAGATCTCACCTCAGATATATCACACCAGAGAGAGCTCACCTCAAAGTAATCACACCAGAGAGATCTCACCTCAAAGAGATCACACCAGAGAGATCTCACCTCAAAGAGATCACACCAGAGAGATCTCACCTCAAAGAGATCACACCAGAGAGATCTCACCTCAAAGAGATCACACCAGAGATATCTCACCTCAAAGAGATCACACCAGAGATATCTCACCTCAAAGAGATCACACCAGAGAAATATCATCTCAAAGAGTTCACACCAGAGATATCTCACCTCAAAGAGATCACACCAGAGAGATCTCACCTCAGAGAGATCAAAGGTCACCACCACAACCTCCTCCGACCTCTAGTGATGTCAGCAACCTGTTGGGTCGCATCACGTTGTTGGAAACGCAGGTGGACAAACTGCTGCAGGACCTCACGTGGGCACGCGCCAAAACGCTCGCCCTGGAGGAACAGCTAGACAGTCTGGGGGAGAAGGAAAGAGAAAGAAGAAAAGGTATGTTGAAATTAGTATGATTCTCTCTCTGTCTGTCTCTCTCTCTCTAATTATGTCTCTCGGTGTCTCTTCTGTCTCTATCTCTCTCTGTGTCTCTCTGTGTCTCTCTCTGTCAATCTCTCTCTCTCTCTCTCTCTCTCTCTCTCTCTCTCTCTCTCTCTCTCTCTCTCTCTCTCTCTCTCTCTCTCTCTCTCTCTCTCTCTCTCTCTCTCTCTCTCTCTCTCTCTCTCTGTGGACAGATTGGAAGACTAGGCGTTGCCTAAAATCTTTATCCTTGAAAAATAAAGTTAGTTTTCAAGTTTTCAAGTTTTCTCTCTCTCTCTCTCACTCTCTCTCTCTCTCTCTCTCTCTCTCTCTCTCTCTCTCTCTCTCTCTCTCTCTCTCTCTCTCTCTCTCTCTCTCTCTCTCTCTCTC